>VZRQ01005708.1:0-36694 GCA_013397975.1 Machaerirhynchus nigripectus
GTTGGGAACTGTGTGCTGTTACCTGAGTGTGTTTAGAAACCCGTGGATGTCTGTTCTCCTTTGGGTTCAGCTCCCTCCCACTGAGCCAATAATGCTGGGTGGCTTCACACTGGTTACTCTTACACCTGACTGGGCTTCAAAGGGCTGTAAACAAAACACCTCCAGACTGGTGGCCTCACTAAAACCGTACATTTTTAATATACTCCAGGTTTGGTATTTCCATTCCATTTTAAAAAAAAGAGTGTGGCAGCTCTGAAACGACTTTTTTAATGGTTTTTATGTTTGTAAGTTTAAGTTTCTTGAGAAAGATTCTTTTATTTCTCCAGAGGCAATTAACATTCTCAGATGAGTCTTGATTTTTGTCGACTCTGGTGATGGCTGGAACAGCAATTTCTCAGAGCCTGAAAACCTGTGATGCCAGGGAAGGAGCTGATTCCTGCACTGGTCACTGGGGATGTGGGTCAACGCTTTTCATTAGAGTAATCAGTGCATAAGGGTCTGTAAATGTTATTTTTCTCACTTAACCCTTAGGAGCAGACATCTACAGGAGCCTGCACTGCTAGTCAAGTGCAAGACAAAATCCCTGCACTTGAGGGAAATAGTGTGAAAACATGGTGCACAAAGTAGAACTTGGGATGTCGAATATCCTTTCATTCCAGAGTGTTTTTAAGTATGAAACAATCCCTTAATAGTTAATGAAAGTTTTTAACTAGTTTGGGGCTTTTTCGGTTGTTTATTTGGGGTTTTTTTTTGCAAACTGACATTTATTACGAGCCTTTAATGGGTTTCTGCTTTTCTGCATGAAGCCTAAACATTGTGTGAGCATGCAGGGCTGCAGCTCAATTCATCAGAAGTTGTGCATGCACATCCAAGAGGAAAATCTCTCAGAGATTAAATGAGGACACGGGTAAATGCCTTAGAATTTAATTTAAGTTCAGTACTAAGAAGAAAAATGAAAAGCTTACTAATGCCTTAATTATAGCGGTATCTTAATTTTTTTTTTTTACTTCAGAGATATCTTCTTTTTAATTAGATAATGTACATAGATGGAGAATGTAGCTATTCAATATTTTTCTTTGCCTCCACTTTCAGCAGCACTTTCTAATTATTGTGTAACATAGCTGATTCATTAGGTAGCATATTGCAAAAATCACCGGTCTTGACAACAAATATTTATTCCCAGTGGAGGCTGGGATACCGTAATGGAGTAAAATATCTGGCTTAAATGTACAGAAGAAAGTTTTAATTTGGGTTTTGTGCAAATGTAGAGGGAAAATAAGAGCATTATTCACGTTTTAGAGACAGTTGTCATACATGCTCTGGAAAGAGCTAGCAGGAGTGGTTCTGTGACAGAACATCTCTGGGAAGCAGGAAGGCACTGCAGCCATTGGGAGGGGTCTGTAAATTCACTCCGAGTTGAGACTGTTGCTAGAACCCAACAGGCAAATGGGAGATTGTTCAACAGCAGAATGTGAGGCCCTAAGGACTTGTAGTCCAAGTCAGCAAATGATACCTGAGCTCTTGCCACAGCCTCCTGCACAGGATGAGACAGCTGAAGGGTTTCTCCTCTACTTCAGGTTCTTGACAGCACAGTGTCTACTCAGAAGCCAGTGCTGAGCAGGAAAGGACCAAACCCTTCTTAGTCAAAGCAGCCCCTCCTCCCTGTAGCACCTGTGCAGGTGCCAGCACAGCCCCCTGCCTCGGGGTGCAGCTCTGCCTCCCCAGCCTTCCCCAAGAGCTTCTCACCCTGTAGTCCGAGCCGGCAGGGAAGAGCGTGAAGAACGGGTAGCGCTCCAGCCCCACGGACTGGATGTCGTTGGCTGTCACATCCAGCTTGGCAATCATCACGTCCTCGCGACCTCGGTAGTGCTCTCCCAGCTCATCCCAGGTCAGCAGGAGTTTCCTGCACTCCTGGGACCAAGGGGCATCTGCGGATTGAAAAATAAAGCTAGAAGGACACAGAAGAGCAGAAGAGCGTGTGGTGGTGCAAGCACAGGGACCTCTTTAGCCCTTCAGGTTAACAGGGTTTGGCATTCTGGTTGTGGTCAGTGGCCAGAAACCATTCGACCTTCATGAGTTTCACACTTGCATGTAGTGATAAGCAGTTGTTCACTGACACGTGTCTGGTAGCAGAGCTGCTTTAGCTCTCCTTGGCCTCTCACCACTGTAACAAACACAGCACTCGGACAGCTTTGCTGGAGAGAGGTGCCGTGTCACCGGTGCAACCCCGCCAAGCCTTGCGTCATTCCCGTGTGGAAACACTTGCCAGAAGTACAAAATACTTCCTGCCTACTAAAATTACCTGTGCTCATAAACGGTGCTGTGCTGGCTCTAGAAGGAGGGGTTTGAGCTGTGGTGCTGTTTTGACCCCGAGCACTGCACTGGTGTGGGTTACCAGAAAGGCAAAGTGCCGAGAGCCCCGTGTCCCCTTGAACAGCTCCCAGCACAGCTGCAGCCCTTCACTCAGGAGAACAATGCTCACACTTGGTTTATACAGAATTCAAACTTCAGGAGCACTTTACTGAATACAGTACATTCCCTTTGCCAGCCTTTCACTTCCAGAGGACTTGGTTCAGTTCTTGCTTAGATCACTCGGTTTGTTCATGATACTGAAGTGTAAAAATCTCTCGTGTGAGTGACACAGCTGCAGCCAGCAAGGAGGGTGGCAGGAATGTACTACCCTTGGGAATTTCTGGAATTCAGGGTAGCACAGCTAGCTGTCTGTATTTCTGTTAATGCTGCGTGTTTGTTTTACTGCAGTAATTAAGGCTCAAGCTAATCCCTGCTGGCTGGTACAAGGATAGGGCAGAGGTTTCTTCCTGGAAGGAGTCATGTAAAGAAGCCACTTCCCTTGCAGACAGAGGAAGAAAAAAAAGAGTTACAATTTCCTAAACCACAACTCCTATCTGGGATTTATTCCTAGAACATTCTAACCAGACAATCTCACTGGACTCTCCCTCTGCCCTTGGAAGACAGCCTGGCTCACGCTGTGCCAAAGGCTTCCGTCGTACACCCTGACGTTCCAGGGTTGTGTTGCCTTTAAGCACGGAGATTTGATATGGCCTTGGCAAATATTTACTGGAGGGATCCAGTGCTACTCAGTGCAGCACTAAGTCAGCAAAGGTATCACAGCGTTTCCATAGATATGACACAAATTTTTCTTCAATTCTTTCCACAAACAATAAAAATTCATCGAGCTCAGGTTCTGTAAAGTGCAAAGATTAGTTTGGTATATAAGCACGAGCTTTCTTTTTTTCCTCCCGATTGATCAGGTTAAAGCAGCTTAAAATCTGAATTCAGTGACAACACTTACAAAACATAACAAACACAGTCATGGTCTTATTGAAGATGATACTGTGGAAATTCTTCCCAACGAGCACTTTGACAGGCATCTTGTCCCAGTCTTCTGGAATTTCTTCACTAGAGAGATGTTGCTGAGCAGAAACAGAAACATTGCTGTGAAAGTGCAGGGAGCATTGGAAAACTCCAGCTCAGGTGAATGTGAGACCGATGGGACATTCCCTAACGTGCTCTGTTACTGTCTCGTAACTCTTTTATATCATTACATCCTGGTCAGCCATCACGTGGTTCCACCTTCTCTCCCTTCAGCAGGAGCTGGGATCTCACACCCCTGGGCTGCTGGTGCTCAGAATGACTTGTCCCTCTCTTGAACACAGACTCTGTGGCAGACTGAAAACGATCCTTTGGAACCCATTTGTATTCCTTGCCCGAGTTCTTGCTGCCCAGTGTTCAGAAGCTGGACTGCTGAAGGTTTATGTATTGTGGGCTCTCAGAAGGGATGTAAAACACACCAGAAAGTGTGGATTGCTGCTTAAATCTCTGCCTTCTCCACCAGTCACGGTCCCCACGTGCCTCCTACAATTTCCAGTGCAGTAGCTGGGAGTTTTTCTTCTCTAGCACACACCTGCCCCGTGGCAGCTCGGTGGGACTGTGCCACTCAAGCAGCCCTTGGTGAGAAAGAGGCCACACTGCCCCTGCTCCCATCCTCCTGCTCCCCTCCAGCCCTGAATACAGGACCTACCTGCTCAGGTTTGTTAAACCCTGCCTGCTCTCAGGCTGACTGCTTTACCTTTTCTCCCTGCAAATCACCCCGAGGAGCACTGAATAAGCCAAACGTTTTAATGTATTTTTCACATGAGTGTGGTGGTGCCTCATTATGGCAACAAGTGCTGTGTTTACCATTGGGAATGATACCCCTGGGAAAATTCACTTGGCTAACCTCGCTTAAAACAAATACCAAATCTTAATCCCCTCTGAAACTGTCAGTTTTCTATTTACTGGATTTTTCTGTAACCTTAAAATCTGTTGCAATCATTGTTTGCATCTCTCCCAACGAAGGGAGGGAAATATCTCCATTATAGTGTTGGAAAGACTGAGACATAGGGAGCTTTTAAACCACCAGACTACAACAGCTGGCACCAGTTAAAACGTTGGGCCGTAAATGATCAATCCAGTATTTGCATTGGAGGACTGGAAAAGTTTGTAGTCCACCTCAGTTGTTAAACACAGAGGAATGCTCTGGCACCAACAGCACAGGGAGGCATTAGGGTGACAGAGGAGTAATAAACCAGTGATCACAACAGGACACTGTTCTAATTTAAAAAGGGGGTGCTTTGCCAATTTGCTGTGTTTGTTGGGTAGTAGAGAGGTGTCCCATCAACCATGGACATACCTTCGCTGTTCCTTTTAGGTAGCTCTGGCCAAATTCTTTCAGGTTCTCCACGGTCACCTCATCTGCAGGCATTTTGTACTTGGCATCGCTGGTCAGATTCAGGATTCTCACAGCAGGAACGTCGATGTCCCTGATGCGGAAATACTCAAAAATCCGCCCGTTCCTTGCTTCGTCAGTATCCACCAAAACAAACAGGATCTGCTG
Organism: Machaerirhynchus nigripectus; assembly: GCA_013397975.1. Lineage (NCBI taxonomy): Eukaryota > Metazoa > Chordata > Aves > Passeriformes > Dicruridae > Machaerirhynchus > Machaerirhynchus nigripectus. The sequence goes on from VZRQ01005708.1 coordinate 4,898, forward strand.
ACAAAGAGACACTCATGCACCTGGCTGGGCCTGCCAGCTCTGCTCTGGCCACTTTGGAGGAACGGAAAGGAAATTTTGGACTGTGGAGCTTGGCAGTGGGGTGGGATCTAACCTTAAATTCAAGGAACTGTCCGGAACCGTTCTTTGTCTCAGAACAAAACCCAGCAGCTCTGTGGGCTTTATTACACCTTGATCCCAGTTAATAAATGCTAAAGCAGCCAACAGTGCAGAAGATTTTCCCTCCATCCTTTCACAGTGATTTCCTATCATGTCTTTTAGTAACATATTTTTAAATTACCCCTCAAAGTGCTTACTGCTCTTCTTCATAAATCTTAACAGGACAGAAGAGCTGAAACACCTGCAATCCCTATGTATTCACCAATATGTGATATTTTATTTCAAGATGACTTATTATTCTTCAGTGTCTCATGTACCTGGAGCAGGAGCAGCACCATGGAAAACCAAAATACTCGTGTCTAGTACTGCCTACAACTCTCTCTGCACAGGCAAACTCATGGCTGCAGGCAAGGCTGTGCACATACCTTGCAATATTCCTCAGGTTTTGTAGCTGGCTCCAGCCCTTGGTTCAGGCAATACTCTGAGATCCTCATGGTATTTCCTGGTAGCACCAGAAATTGCCAGAACCTTGCTAAAACTCCCTTTGGTTGGAAGCTGCTCCCAGAAAGTCGTATTTGTAAAAGCAGAAACAGGTTAATTTGGGGCAGCTGGGATTAGTGCTCCTCTTTGTGGTCCTTGTGTTTTAAAGAATCATTTCCAAGTGAAGTTTATCTTTCAGCTTGTCCTTAAAAAATTCAAATAATAGTTACTGAAACTGTTTTTAAATTGTTTGGTAGACTTAGAAGAGGGACTGACAGCAGTGTGCTTTTACCAGGAATGTTGCTGAGTGGTTTTGCACTGATCTTTTGGCACTCCTATTTGCAAATCTGGATTCAGTGTTACAAACCTTTCCTCTGAATGCTGCAGCAGCAGACTTGTAGTTTTCATAAATCTCACTGAACGTCTCCGAGCTCGTTGGGGTGAACAGCAGGATGTGATTTTCAACAGGGACATCAAAAATCTTCACAGATGTCTGGGAAACAAAAGACTCAACATCTGTTCCACTCTTTGTAGGCAGAGCAGTGAATCAGAGGCTCAGTGTACCAGTATCCCTAGGTTCTGCTATTGCAAATTTTGCTTTTCAAGACTCAGTTCCCAGTCATTTTCATAACCAGTGGGTTTTGTTTCATTGTTTTAAAGAAGATAAGGTAAGAAGAATCAGCAGCTGCTGAGTGGTTTTTTTGGTTCCAGGAAAAACCTCATAATTATTCATAGATTTTTACAGTCAGAAGGGACTGAGATCTCCTAGTCTGACCTCCTGTACAACACACCCAGAAGAGTAAGTGCTGAAAGTTAAAGGTGGTGTTACCCAGGGAGGCCCAGCTGCAGGAGCAAGACCTGGCTGGGCACTTCCTTCCCTTCTAGGTGGCATCAGCAGCTTGGATCTCCTTCCCTGCACAGGACTACCCTTTTCCTCCTGCCACCCTGTGATCAGAGGCAGTGGGATGTCACCCACCAAGCAGGTATTTCCTGCCCTACCTGCACCAGCAGCAATTACTGCTGCTTTCTTCCCTTCCTGCCTTGGCCCAGAGCTCCCGTTTGGAGGGGAATGTTTGGGGCCAGGATTAGGGACTGACCTTCCAACCTCCCACCCCACTTAGCTGCTGCAGAAGCAGCCCAGGCCTTGGTGCTGGCTCCACAGGAGGGAGGTGCTGGCATGCTCAGAGTTCACTGTTCCACCAGCTGCTCCTCATCTCCTCCAGGAAACAACACCTTGCCAGAGGGAAGCATCACTTGGCCTGGCTTAGACCAAGAGCTGCGTGTTGGGTTCTGCTGGTGCTTCTAGATGTGTGTGAGGGTGGCTTTGTCAAACAAGCAAAGCAAATTCTCAATCCCTTAGGTGCAGAACAGCTCCCTCAGTCTCTTTCTGCATGGATTCCTGTCTTTCTCCTGTAGTTTTTGTTAATACAGCGACATGCACGTACCTCAATGTTATATTCAGTGACCAAATCCAAGGTAAAGGTTTTGATCAGCCTCGTCAGATCCAGTTTGTTCTGTCCACCATCTTCAAGCACTTCATGATGCACAGGTTTTCCCTGGACAAATAGTGAAGTTTGTGAGGTTGGTGGCCTTATCAGCCACAGGAGCAGAATGACAGGCTTTAAAAGTGAGAGTTTTGTGATCCTCAGCAACTGAAATTCCATTGCTTGTAAAATGAATGTCACAGCTAGATTGCAGAACAAGATTATAGCTAAAATTCAAGGTAGAGCTGACAGTTTTAATTTGTTCAGTAATCTCAACATACTGGAAGATCTTTCCTACATCCATATACACAATCTGTGAGATGTGCTCGCTCAGGAAATCATTGGTCTGACTGCTTCCTGGTCCAAATATTGCTGCTACTCTGTGTAGTTTTGTGTTTGTTGTTGGCCACTTCTGTTGTGGACTGGAAGGAGATTCCTGGTCAAAAGCAACACACAAGAAAAGAGGTGAATGTCTGTAAATCTCACTGAACTTGGCAGCAAACATTGATTAGAATGCAGGTTGGAAAGTAAAGCTCTTATATCCAGATCCTTAAGCATAAATTAACAGCCTGGATGTAGGCAGGCAGATTGAAAATATCACTTGCCTAAAGGTTTCTGGTTTTGCCTCCTACTTGCCTCTCTCATCTGTAAATGCATTTTTGTGTGTGTGTGTGTGTTAAGCTGTTTGAATTACTACTAGGAAATTATTTAACCTGAAAAATCCCCAAACTGCCTTTCCACAGCCCACAGCTGTCACGGCACCTTACCTGCTAGGCTTCTGTGCTCCTACCTTCTCAAACACAACAAGAGAGTTCCTTTGGATGCCGAAGCTGGCACGGACGTCCTCGCTGGCTGTCATCCCAAAAGGCATCTCGGGCACGTCTCTCGCTGTCTCGCAGAAAACTTCCACGCTGTCATTGTGGAGCTCCTAGTCTCAGAAGGAGTGTTTATTCAGACTGTGCCCTACATCCTGCTAAGGTGTGTAGGAGTTAGAGCTCCAGGTGAGGCAGGCTCGTGAAGCAAAGAGCAGAGTATAAATGCAAAGCGGGTATTGCTTGCCAGGATCGCCTCTAAGGGGAGATCCTGGGAGTGCTCTGACACATCTGGTGTGTTCCCCCTTCCAGCTGCTGCTGGCTGGGCTGGGTCAGCAGGGATGCTGTGGGGTCCCCCGTGTCCTCCCCGCACTGATCTCCCCCTCCCTGCTCTCCGCTGGCACTCGCACCCTCTGCAAAGCCCTCTGCAGATGGGGAGGGATCCTGCTGCCAGCTGCCCCTGCACAGCCAGCAGGGGCTGGGGGATTACCCGGGAGGGCTCTGCCCACGACAGGCACCCTCGGGGCTTTGGACTGAGTGCTCTTCAAGGCAGGGACCTTGACTCCTGCATCTGTCAAACAGCCACGGTGCCGTCCCCCCTCAGACTAATAGTAAATAAGCAGCATGGAAGGCAACAGCACTTCCAGATCTGATTTAATCAGACAATTATTTCATGCTGGATGAATAGTAATTTATATGCTGAGACCTTCCAGCATATCCTGGCACTCGTATTTGTGAGCAATCTGTGAGTAATAGAAGGCCAAATACGGCTCTTTATTTGCTTGGGCACTGTTTTGTTGGCTTCCACCCATTAAATCTCTGACATGCCCTAGCTCATGCTCATCTACTGTCACTGCAGCCCCCGAGCAAAATCAGTGTCCAGTCAAACACATCTGCAGGCAACATCTGCTGTCAGTGTGGTTCAGGGAACTCTCTGGCATCACTGTGATAGAAGGAGCCTCTCAGTTTCTCCCAGCACTGGGACGCTGCCTTCCTTCCCGGACAGCTGCAAGCAGATTGCTGCAAAGCAAAATCCTGGGCACCGAGCGATTTCACAGTCTGTCCTGGTGGTGTTGTGTGTGCTCACCAGCCTCGTTACTATGGGGCATTTGGGTAATGGATCCTGGTTTCCACATCCACCAAACTTGGACCGTGTGCTGCAGCCAGCAGCTTTGGGATATTATCAGTTCAGGTACGAGTCCAGACACTGTGCTTTTAACTGGGCACAGAGATACCAGAATAAAGGTCTCTTTAGTCAGAGAAAATCCTTGATTGAATTTCCAGATATGAAAGATGTCAAGGACACACTGAAAAAGCAGGAAAAAGCTATTCCTGTTTTACTGACTCTGACAGCATATCTTGACTACTGTTCACTAGCACTCGGCCCAAATCCTGAGAACCTTATTCTGCCCTGGAAACTGGTAGAATTTGCTTGAGAAAGGACTACATGTGTTGGATCATTTACAGTGGTAATATTTTATGACTTCCTACCCATTCAGATTTGGCCTTCTTCTCACCAGCCAAATTTGGGATGGGTTAGCAGAGGCCCTTTCTCTGAGGCTGCAGGAGACCCTGCAGTGACCAGCCCGGGCTGTGCAAACGCTGCTGAGGCATCACGCTCTCAGAAGCTGTTCTCAGGGTCTCTGTGCCCAGGCACTGATTGAGGAGATGTGCTGTGGTGTAAGATTTGCTTATTTCTGCCTGGGCTGCTTGTCTAGAAGTGTGAAAAAGAAGATAGAGACAGATAATATTTTTTCTAAATGTAGAGAAAACGGAGGGTCTGTGTTTTTCTGGTGAGTTCTAGTTTGGATTTGGTGGTGATAACAAGAAGTACATCCCAAGTTTAGAACAGAAACCAGCCTTTTGAGCTTTCCAGATAATTACCCTAAAGAAGCCAATCACTGCCAAATCATCAGCTTTTATGATGGCTTCAGCCTGATCAGTAGAGTTGATTAAAACAGTGCTAGGTCCTGTTCTTCTTTTCACCCATGTAATAAAGGTTGAGGCTTTTCTGACTCCTGTGGAAGGAAAAGAGAGTTAAAATGAAAGTCAAAAGGAATGACAGAAATTTCTGTGCAATCAGGACAGAGGCAGTGAAGGTGCAGAGGGATGCTGAATACAAATGGACTTGGACTCCTCAGGACTGAGGTCAAAGCTGGTTCAGAGGGGGTTTGAGGTGTCCAAATTCAACCTCAGGTTCCAGTCACCATTTAAACTGCCATGACTCTAGAAGACCTACAGTGGATCAGCACAGTGCTTTCTGAAACCTCTGCTAATGGTTTTAATTCCAGTTAAATGATTAATCACATCTGGAGAATAGAGATGAGGAAATTCAGACAGGTAGAGAACCTGGCCTGTAAGATTTCATGTGTCCCAAAATCACAGTAAGCCATAAAGTGCCATCGACCTGAGGTTTAATCCAGAATGACTTCAAACCAATTGCAGATTTTATTGAACTGTTTGTTCAATTACATTAGGTGTCAAAATTGTTCCTTTGGTGCTGCAGGAGGGATCTGATAGGCACAGAGACATGTTAAAATTCCTCTGTGGGGCTATAGCATCACTTCAGTTTAGACATAAGAAACAAAGCTGAAGTGTAAAAGTTGTCACTTAGTTCTGGATTGTTCCATCTTCTGGTTTCCAAATTACTACTACCAGTTTTACTGAGATTATAGTCAGTGTGTTTATTTGGTAAATTCTCCTAAGCTTTCAGGAGTTTTAGAATATTGAGTCTCTTTTAAAATTATGGTTTTAAATGACCATGCTTCCAAAGGAATTTGAGGCAACAAATTGAGGCTCAGGCGATTAAAATCTCAGCCCTCTCATCTCTGTGTGACAGACAGCCCGGTTGGATCAGAGCAAAGGTTAATTAAAATCATACATGAAAAAGAAAAAATTAAGTGCTAGAGTCAAAACGTACAGTACAAGTGGATTATCTCAGAGAGGTAAGTCCTGGCAATGTGCATTTTAGCAGTAGGACAAGATCAAAATTGAGTCAGACCACTTTACTGCCATCAGTTTTGCAGCAGACAGCACTGCAACTAGCTTAAAATACCAATTTTTTTTAAAGTGAAGCAGGCAGACATCTGCTCTGGAGTGTACAGGCTGCAGAACAAAGCGCAGAGCAGTATCTAGTGGCCACATAGTGCTTGACTTCTGCTGTCTAAATGCAGAATGGAGGTCTTGTCACTTATGTCAGTGCTATAGCCCCTGAGCATGTGTTCCATGTGATTAATGTTTCTGTTGAGTTCCTGAATCAGCCTGTGTACAGGCCAAATTCTGACCGTGCAGTCGTAAACGACGATTTACAAAGCCTAGAATTTGACTTTCATGTTATGTCCATTGCAGGGGCAACCATTCAAAAATTCCATCTTCCCTAAAGAGTTGAATTAATTTATGGATTTGAGCAAGATCTGCAGTTTCTTTTGTGGTATGAAGCACGTTCCAAGTCCTGTATGAGAAGCCACTGGGTGGCCAGGGCACGTTTCCAGTTGCCGGAGCTCAGCGGTTTAAAAGCCAAACGTGCTGCGTGAGGTTTCACTCAGTGTTCAACGAGAGCATTGACCAGTGAACAAAATGTGACTTAAGCCATTACTGGTGGTACACATATTCCAATTGCAAAGCACAGAGCAGCAGCCAGCTTCCCAATTCTTGCATCTGGCCAGGAAGTGGGCCTGAAGCAGCAGCTCCCCGCTGCAGGGCAGGTGTGTGTGTGTTGTTGCAGTGCTCTGTACTCACTGGTTCACACCAGAAAATCTGTCAGGTGTACCAGTTAAAGAGAGGTTTGCTTGCCAGTGCTGGAGCTTTAATCAGAGACTGGAGGTAGGGGCTTTTGCTTTCAGGTATCAGCACCTCTAATGGAAGTTCAGCATGGCACATCACGCTTCGGGTGGCATTTGTGCAGAGGCTGCTGTTTGCACAAGTCTGGGTGGTGGGAACTTGGTGAGAAATTCAATAGTGAGGGGGAGCCAGTTGCTAAAAATACTGAAGATCAGGTTTCAGCAGAGCCACAGGGGGCTCAGCAGTTAAAGGTATCTTGGCACTTGGTTGTGCACAGGCTCAGGAGGCAAACTTTGGGTTGCTTTTTTTTTGTTCGTTATATTAAACTTGTGACTCACCTGTATGTGCTCAGAGCACAATAACAGATGCTTGGCCAAGTCACGCAATTTTTATCACCTCTGTCAAAGTTCAGCATTTGAAGGAAAAAACCCCTTTCTTGTATGTACTGTGAATGAAAATGTCTAATAAGACCTGGGTTTCTGGGATTGCTCCAGTCTGTCGTTGTCTTCACTTGGTAACTTTCCGTAAAGTACTTCAAAATATTCCATGTTTTATTCTAAGCCACATATGAGCTCCCTCTGATGGCTAAATTGCAAAATTCTTTCCCTTAGCTTAGGAAGCAGACCTGTATGCCAAGCAGCCTGTGAATTCCCAGTTCATTGTTAGATGCTGGGTTGCTCCAGCCTACTTCTGTAGGCACGCTGCCCTTGGGAGCTGCAGGGGAGCAGAGGAGTAATGGAGCAGTTTGGGGACCCAGCTCTTGTTTGGCATAACTCATTAACGTTTACTGTAATAATTGGGAGTCAGTTGTCATGTTGGGGCGATTCTGTACTCGGTGGAGTAACACCAGTAATGGATTTGGCTGTGTGAACTTGACATAGAGAGGATATTCAGTTACTTAGAGAGGATATTCAGTTACTTAGAGAGGATATTCAGTTACGCCCTTGGAAGATGAATTCAGATTCAAGTCCCTGTATTGGTACAGAGGCAATGGCATATTTAAAACCATGGGCAGAACCAGCTTTCCACCTTGTGTATTTTTTATCTGAGCATCTCTATTTTGCGTCTCAGCAGTGTAATAGACAGGTACATCCTGCCATTACATATCATTATCTTATCAGTGCTCAGGGCAGTTTACCTTTGCAGTCTATGGGATCTTCCCTGCTGCCATTCACAAAAAGCTTCACAGTAGGAAAGGCTTGAATATTAAATTCTTTTCTCAAGTCAGGTTGGTGTGTCACATCAATTTTGCCAAACTGGATTCTTGGAGCTTCTTTTCTCAGCTGTCGTGCAGCTTCAGCGAATTCTTCAGACAAATTCCGAGATGACTGAGATAAAGTAACATCTGGAAAAGGCCAATCAAAGGCAAATGGGTTACATAAGCCACAGCCTGAAGCTTTCTAGGGGGGGTTGTTGTGTCAAGTGGCAGCTGGAGGGTTTGGATAAGGTCTTCTATGACTCAGAAATAAATGGGAGATTATATTTACTTCTTTATATTGATGCTGGTTTTTCACCACTCCGCATGTCCTTGAACCAGTCATGATGAACAACCAGCAACATTTCAGTAGTCTTCTGCTGGGAAAATATGATGAGCAATTAAACAATGGCCTGACTGACTCTGCTGGGCACGAGTTAAAGAGAGGTGAAGGGTAGAGTTAAATACTGCTCACATTAGGACCCTTTGATAAGATCCCATTTTTGTAAGCACTTCACCGAGGCAAACTTTGTAACACAGGAAGTGCTTTTCCAGAAAAGATACGGAGCAGGGAGAGAGAGGAGCAGAGTGAGGGGTTCTAAGGGCTGGCAGGGTGTTCCTGCATGCTGTGCTGTGTGCCAGGTGCAAGGAGAGGGGCCGTGCCAGGCTGGGCCCTGGAGCTGTAAAGTTGTATTACCATGAAAAAAGGACAAGAGAAGGAAATTAGGCACACAAGCTGCTCTGCCTTCAAAGTCAAGTAAGAGAGAAAGGCCTGGAGCTTTACAGTTGTGCAGCTTGGGTTGGAAAAAAACCCAAATTTTGATTGAAATTCAGATGCCCTCTCTTGTTAAATTTCTTTTATTATAAAGAACAAAACGTCTTTCTTTAGATCATGCACATAAAATTTTTTGTTGCTTCAATGTACTTTGCAAAGAGGAACAGACGAAAAACATGCAGTTAAACTTGGTTTCATAAAACTGTTTGTTCTTTTGTGCATATATGAGCGTTTTTGTTTATAAACCTGTTCAGACATGTAATTGCACAAGCACAAATGCACCAAAGCACAAATCTAACAAAACAACTGTCTTTTGTTCTTTCACAAAATGACAGATGCACTTCTCTGCAGCATACCTGGTGAGGACATTGCCCAGTGTGGTTACAACCAAAAAGTAAATGGGCATTTCTGTAAGAGTTCTAATGAATGAAAGACAGATCCATAATCTAACTCAGTGCTGAGTTACATTCCTTGCATCATTCATCGTTATCCTTGCTCTGATTCCGAGCCATCAATCACTTTCTTCCACCTTAGAAATAAAGTGTGAAGATTAGCATCAAATAATTCTATTTTCTCAAAGTATTTAAGTGATGGGCCCTTCCACATCCAGTCACACACAAACCCATCTTGGAGAGGCTCACAGAACCCCTGCACTGGAACAGCTGCTCCAGCTGCTAATTTGCCAGGAGGTTCCTGTTAGTACAACAAAACTTTGTGTCTGCTCAGGGCATACCCAGATACCACGTGGTGAAGAGAAGGTGCTTCTCTAAATAAAATAAATGAGCCTTAAGACAGCAGTCCAGATCCAAATTGTGTTCTAACTGCCTGTAAAATTAGTGCTTAATCAGATAAATTTATTACGCTTTTTCAAAGGAATTTTACCCAGACTTCAATTTCCCATTTCAAATTTATAAAAATGGTCTTATGAACCTTTCCCTCAACAGGATTGGGATGTGTTATCTCCTAGTGCCAAAAAAAAAAACAAAAAAAAAACCAAAAAAAAAGCACCTCCAGCTGTACCTCAAGATGTTCTAGAGGCAACTGCAGCAAACCTGCAATTCTGCCCTGTCAATGTAAGAAGTTGCATGTCTGCCCTATAAAAACACTGCTGCTTCTAGGGACACTGTGTGTTGAGCCTTTATGAACTATTTTTGCTTAAAATGATTGCAAAGGTGGACTAGATCAGCCAGGGAGTACCTGCTGTGCAGTTTGGGAGGGCTGATACACAGGGACTGCAGGTGGCAGGGCCAGCCCAGAACAGCCACGGGGCTCTCCAGGAGGAAGGGTGCATGGCTCTGGACAGAGTGCAGTTGGAGAAAAGAGCAGGAAGCCCCGCAGCAAATCAGGATCCTGCAGCTTTCAGCTAATTCCAAGTCAGTGTTTTACACCAGAGGCAATTTCAGCACAATGATTTTTTCCTGATAACCTAAGGTTGTTTTACCACAGCTGGGAAAGTGGAAGCTTAAATCCTTTTTGCACAGTGAAATGAGAAGGGGCAGAAGAAACTGTTGTGAACTCCAGACAAAGAGGCTGAAGTTTCACAAATACAAAAGGAATATTAAGCTTAGACACTAGACATTTAGGTGGCTTATCTGGGGGGAAGAGGGCGTAGGATCCGTTTTTCTCTGAAATATTTCAATTCCAAACAGATATTTTAAGGATCACCCCTTACCACTGAATGACCTGGGTGGTCAGAGCTGCAGGTAACTAGGAATGTAAGCAGCATGCTCAGATAATGAGAGCTGGTGGAGTTAGTGGCTCCGTGCTGGAGCTGGGAGAAGTGCACGACTCCATTCTGTAAAAAGTAATCTGCAGTCAGAGACCGGGAAAACTTGAAGTGCCATTAACCTGCTCACTGTGAGACACAGGTTCAGAGAGTGAACAGGCTTCTTCATCAGACAGATAAAAACTGTTTCCTTGACTACCCAGAAATGGTGTGGAAACATCCATCACGCACCTTTCCCCTGCTTTCCTGAGTGATTAGACTCCTCTTCAGCTCTCCATCAATTCCTTTTCATTCCACTCATTCTCTGTTTGCCTCCCAGGTGCTTTATCTTTCAAGTCGTTTGAGTGTTGCAGGAAATCATCTCTCCTTTTATTTGGAGCCTTTTCTTGAGTTGTGTTTTGCTTCCTCTGGTTTAGGTTTTTATTGACACCGATCGCTTCAGGCAGTGGGATGAGGCAGCAGCTGCTGGGGCTGAGGTGGCATCGCAGGCTCCAGCCTCGAGGAGCATCAGCAGGGTACAAGAGCAGACGTGGATAAGAGGCAGCAGAGCTGGAGATGAGGTCACCAGGGAAGGCACGTGTGGGTGGTGGGACACCTGTGCAAACCAGTGTGCTGTGCCACGGCTGCCAGGAGCAAGAGGCCCTTCAAAGGCTGTCAGCTCAAGAACAGCATCGTATTAACACGGGAGAACGTTTCCATTATCTGTAGTTTTAGCTGTGTTGTAAATAAAAGCAAGGAGAAATCAAGGGTTGGAAAATTAAAAGTGGGAAGAGAAGCAGAAATCCTGTATTTCGACTCTTATCTCTTCAGTACATCAACAACCTGAGTTAGCTGCTACTTCTTTTTCACGGTGCACTTTACTGAGCTAAAATATATTGAAATGTGGGCAGATAAAGTTTTTGCTGACACATGAATGTGTTTAATGACCCTAAAGCATTCTTGAAGTGGGTATACATGGAAGCACAATGAGTTACTTTTCCTTTAGCTAATTGCTGGAGGCCTCCAATCTCATTCTGCTCTCTTAATCGATGGTTTAGGGATTGCTGCAGTCATTGTGAATGTGTCTGTTCTCCTGCCAGACACTGATTCCCTGGCTGTTAGTTCCTGACATGGTCACAAAACCATTTCAGCAGCCCCATTTCTCATCTTCTGTACAGGCTGCTTTTACAGTTGCACTACAGATAAATAATTTTCTCTGGAGAAGAGTCTTGAGATGAAGGATAGGTTCATGTTCAGCATATCAGAGTGGGAGGATGTTAGTCTTGCTGCAGTTGTGAGCTTGCTTGTGTGACCTTGAATTCTCTCATTCCTTTCTAGAGTGAGATATGGCCATAACCTCCTGTGCTGACCTCTCTACTTTTTACCTGAGGTTTGCAGTTCACTTGAGGTCTTCTGCTGTGCAAACATCAGGGTTTATTCTAAGTTTGAATTATTCAAAGCACTCACTGAAATAAGCATGCGTAAGAGACACCCACGTGAGGGACCCAAGCTGGTCAGTAATTCTGCAGCACGTAACTGCAATGTTTTTTCAATAATACCACCTTCAGCTTTTGTGCCTCAAAAAGGAGATGTTTGTCTTCAAGAGTAACCCTCATCTTGCCTAACAAATGTCATTATCTCAGCACAGGCTCTCAGTCACAGGTTGCAGGAATGCTGTGGCTGACCCAGAGCCTCACTAGATGTACAAATGTTCTGCTAGAAAAGGTAAACATCACCTTTTCATAAATGAGAGAGTGCTTAGCACACAAAGCAGCAGCACAAGGTCTGCACCACCTGTGTGCTTGTTCTTAGGTTATCCCCATGTTTATCTAGGAACTGGAAAGTTTTCAGTGGAAAGAACAGCAGCAGGCATTCTCAGAAACCTGTGGAATCCAGCATTCACCGGGGCCTGTGTCTTGTCCCGAATTCTTCTGATAAGTTGGAGGGAATGGTGTTAGCCTGTGCAGTGAAAGCAGTGCTCTTTGTGTTTGTGTTCATAAGTGTACAAAGTTTGGTCTCTCTGTGATATTTGTGAGCGTGCTTGAGACTTTCTGTGGTGGTTGGTTGGCTGGTTGGCTGGTTGGCTGGTTGGCTGGTTGGCTGGTTGGCTGGTTGGCTGGTTGGCTGGTTGGCTGGTTGGCTGGTTGGCTGGTTGGCTGGTTGGCTGGTTGGCTGGTTGGCTGGTTGGCTGGTTGGCTGGTTGGCTGGTTGGCTGGTTGGCTGGTTGGCTGGTTGGCTGGTTGGCTGGTTGGCTGGTTGGCTGGTTGGCTGGTTGGCTGGTTGGCTGGTTGGCTGGTTGGCTGGTTGGCTGGTTGGCTGGTTGGCTGGTTGGCTGGTTGGCTGGTTGGCTGGTTGGCTGGTTGGCTGGTTGGCTGGTTGGCTGGTTGGCTGGTTGGCTGGTTGGCTGGTTGGCTGGTTGGCTGGTTGGCTGGTTGGCTGGTTGGCTGGTTGGCTGGTTGGCTGGTTGGCTGGTTGGCTGGTTGGCTGGTTGGCTGGTTGGCTGGTTGGCTGGTTGGCTGGTTGGCTGGTTGGCTGGTTGGCTGGTTGGCTGGTTGGCTGGTTGGCTGGTTGGCTGGTTGGCTGGTTGGCTGGTTGGTTGGCTGGTTGCTTGCTTGCTTGCTCGCTTGCTTGCTTTTCTCTGCAGTGGAAGTCACCGCAGGGACTCGTGTGCAGCGCGAGCAGCGAAACTCTCCCACGCAGGCAGCGCTGACCTAAGGCCTCCCTCCTGCTGGTGGCAAGTGCTCTGAACTCCCTGAGCTCATAAGCACTTGTGTGGAGTTCAGATCAGTTTAACACGGACTGGGAGATGCCACAGCCCGCAGCAGAAGAGCTCTTTCAGCTGAGTGCTGAGGTGGGGTGCTCCCAGCCCGTGCAGGGCACACAGCCCAGCTGGCAGGGCTCACACACTGCTGGGAGATGCTCGTGTGGTGTTCAGGCCCACCCTGTGGCACAGCTGGGATGAGGGAGGAGGAGTGCTGGGTTTCTGGGTCAGTGCTTTGTTTTCACACTGGGTGCCTGCCCTGTGAACTTCGCCCAGCTGCAGAGGGATCCGCGCGCGGCCTGGCCCGAAGTCAGCCCGCGTTCCTAGCGACCCTTCCTGAGGGAAGGCACAGCTGGGACACGCCAGGGTGGCACTGACAGGTATGAAACTCGGGGGTCGCTGGGCAGAAGGCATCAAAGCAGACCTCACCTGACAACACAGTGGGACTGGTAAGTCAATAATACTGTGCACCAGGGAAAGCACTGCGGGTTTCTTATAACTGATAGGTGGTCTAAGGCACAGTCTTGAATCAAAGTTTGTAGCTCAAAGTTTGTAGCTCAAACTTTTCTGGTGTTGGTACAGCACCAGAAAAAAATCCCACTTTCTGGGAAGCCTGGGATTCCCTCCCACTCTCTATGTCTCTATGGTTGTTGATGAGTAAGGAGGAAAAAGATCCCGGGTCCTGCATTTATCCTGAATGTCTGAAGCTAATTCCTGGCAGCCCCACAGATTTCCTGGGTGATCTGGGCCACATTGTTTTCTCTCACATTATCTAAGTTTCTTTAATACTTCCTTGTTAACACAGGTTGTTTGTTTAGATAGACTTTTACAGAGCAGGATATAAAAGATTAGAGCTCTATGCATTTTGTGTGCAGGTCCCATCTTTGTGCTGTGGCCATGAATGAGCTCCTTGTGCAGCCAGGTTTCCTGCAGCCCAGGGCAGTGCCTCACTGCAGGATAGCTCTCCACTGCCCCAGAGGCTGTTCAGTGGCAAATCTCCAGGGGAGCTGTGGACACAGAGGCCAGTGATTTCCAGCTTTATGAATTTTGCTGCCGAGTTCATCACTCCTGGGAGTGATTCCATAACTCTCCCCAGGGACTGCAGGTGCCTTTATGGTTTGCGGGGGAAAGGCAATCCACGAGTTTGCAGTGAGCCCTGCAGATGGACGTGCTGGCCTCTGATCCGAAGCAGCAAGGGCTGAGGATCAGTGGAGCAAGGGGTGTTTGGGGAGCAGAGCCCCATCGCTGCGTTTTGGAAGGTGCAGTGGGGAACGGAGGAGTGTGTCTGTCCTTCCCCCCGAGGAAGCCAGTGGTGAGGGGGGAGATGCCAGAGAGGTCCAAGACTCTGCTCTGAAGAAGGGGGAAAGAAGCCTCGTTTAGATCCCCACACCCCCTGAGTGCCCAAGTCCCTGGGCTACTGAATTCTGAACAATTCTTTCTCCATCTCCTCTCTCTTTATGAATTTTTTCACGTCTGTTTTCCGCTCACATTCGGTTGCAATCCTGAGGTGTGTTGCAATATCTCACTGTTAATAATCTCTGCCAGTACTAACAAGGTTTGGCTACGAACTCTACTCTGGCCTGGCCATTTAGATCCTGTGCTTTGAACCAGCTCTTACAAAGCTGAGAATACAGAACGACTAAGGTTTTTCTGGTACATTATTTTTTTCACCAAAATTAGGCATCTTCGGAGAGATAAAACAGTTCAGAACTGCAGATTGAATTTGGCACACAGCTTTGAATCCTCCACAATTAGTGAATAAAAGCTTCCTAAATTTCAAAACTTTCAGAAGTATCTAAAAATTTTAAACATTATGTTTCAAATAATTTTCTAATATGATCATTCTGGAAGTTTAAAAATACTTAAAGTTTTATAGCATTGTTTCAGGATTAATGAAGTGTTTGGTATGATCCAAACATATTTTTAGTCTCAGGAGTCTGTTAGTGTATTTTAGGTCTTGTTGTTGGAAAAATACAAGTGCTTTCATTTCAGGTTGACCTACAATACATTATCATAATTATTATTACTATTAATATTATTAATATTNTACTATATTATATGATATTATACTATGATATATTATATTATATATTTTATGTATATATATATATGCCTTATGCAGATCAAAGGGTTTCTGCTGCCAGCAAGCTGCTGGCCAGTACACATTCCTGTTTGTGGCATGGGAAATTATGCAGCATCTGAATTTTTAGATGGGTAACATAATGAGAATTGACCTCTTGGCTTTTGCCTTCGTGATGTACTTGTAAGCCAGACCTGATAGCAAAGTTAGTTACTGAAAAACCCCGCTAGTTTTCTCCCCAGGAGGAATGAACATGAACCCAAAACAAGGACCACAAACCTGCCTCTACCTAATCAAGCGCTCGTTTCAGGGAAAAAGAACAATATAATGCAATTACAGACATCAAAGTGTTGTAAAAAGACAATCCCTGAAGCCCAAACACTCCCAGAGGAGCGATGCCACCCAAAAAACCTCCTACAAAGTGCTGATTAAAGTGTAAGAGACAGAAAAGCACTCTCTGGTTAATTTTTGTTTGGCTGGGGTTTTTTTAATATGTTTTACCCATCGCTGCTGTGAAACACACACTTGCAAAATTAGGCAGTGGAAGCAAAGAATGCCAGCTCAGCACCGTCTCATGTCTTATGTAGCAGACTGGTGTTTAACCACCCAAAAGAGAATAAATTACTGTAGTTACGATCAAAAATAGACACACGGAGGAAACCAAAACAAACAAGGACTCCTGGGGGACAAAGCAAGAGCAAAACAAGCGCTCCTGAGTGCCCCAACATCAGCCATCCTCTGCAGAGCCAGCAGGGTGAGAGTGGCAGCTGATACTCACAGAACTCCACCAGGAGGTATTCGGTTTCCTTCAGCGCTCTGTCAAAGTTGTTCCTTTTCAGCAGGAGGACGTTGTTCTCCTTTNCATTATCATATTTATCTTTATTATATTCTTTATGTTATTATCAGTTTTCTTATTTATTGCTATAATATTATATTGTGTGTATTGTTATATTTTCATATTAATAGTAAATAGTTTATTTTCTATGGTATTTTACTTTATTTATATTGTATTTTACTATATTATATGATATTATACTATGATATATTATATTATATATTTTATGTATATATATATATGCCTTATGCAGATCAAAGGGTTTCTGCTGCCAGCAAGCTGCTGGCCAGTACACATTCCTGTTTGTGGCATGGGAAATTATGCAGCATCTGANAAAAGAACAATATAATGCAATTACAGACATCAAAGTGTTGTAAAAAGACAATCCCTGAAGCCCAAACACTCCCAGAGGAGCGATGCCACCCAAAAAACCTCCTACAAAGTGCTGATTAAAGTGTAAGAGACAGAAAAGCACTCTCTGGTTAATTTTTGTTTGGCTGGGGTTTTTTTAATATGTTTTACCCATCGCTGCTGTGAAACACACACTTGCAAAATTAGGCAGTGGAAGCAAAGAATGCCAGCTCAGCACCGTCTCATGTCTTATGTAGCAGACTGGTGTTTAACCACCCAAAAGAGAATAAATTACTGTAGTTACGATCAAAAATAGACACACGGAGGAAACCAAAACAAACAAGGACTCCTGGGGGACAAAGCAAGAGCAAAACAAGCGCTCCTGAGTGCCCCAACATCAGCCATCCTCTGCAGAGCCAGCAGGGTGAGAGTGGCAGCTGATACTCACAGAACTCCACCAGGAGGTATTCGGTTTCCTTCAGCGCTCTGTCAAAGTTGTTCCTTTTCAGCAGGAGGACGTTGTTCTCCTTTTTTATTTTGGGGAGCTTGGCTTTCTTTAGCTTTGCTTCATTTGGGCTTAGGCTGTCTGCTGCCAGAAACGACAGTAGGAGAAGGAAAAATGGATGTGCCTTCATCTTGTCCTGCCTGGATCCAGACGCTGAGAAAGACAGGAGCAAAGCAGCGTTGAGCAGAAGGGTTTGCTGCTCAAACATCTGCGGCTGTATCAGCCAAACCAAGAGGCTGATAAGGTTGATAACAGCCTACCAGCAGCCGAGCCGACTGCACCTTTCCATGGGAAGATTAAATTAGTTCAGTACTTCCCCACCTTTAGCAGTGTTTGTGGTGGAAAAAAAAAGTATGGGGAAGTTGGGTTTACTGTTTCTGTAGACAAACACGGCAGGGAGAAGGTGAAAGAGCAGGGGAGGAACCACTTGCCCGCAGGAGCACCAGCGGATTCAGAGCGCACTTGTGTAATCAGACACCCTTCTGCTGTCAGGGCTGCAGGCAAAGCAGCAGCTGAGGTGCCTGGGACAGTGTTTGAGGGCTGCTCCTCCACCTGAAGTTTGCTTGTCTCTTGCACTTGTGGAGATACAAACTGTGGATCTGACCAAGAGCGTGCTGAAGGGAAAAACTCTCCTTTCTTTGCATAGGCAGTTTTAATGTCTGTAACTCTTTGAGGTCTTGTCTGTGAGGCTCCCCCCTCTGCCTAAGTGCCAAGTTGTAGCTCAAGTAAGATATTACTCTGTGGGTTAAACCAGAAGATTTCGCCGTTGGTTTTCAGTGGCAGCACAACTTTCTGTGCAACAAACTGAAGGGACTAAATGTACCAAATCATCCTTAGGATAGCTATCAACTGTGCATGTGAACTATGAGGCCTACCTCGACAGTCTTTTCAGAACATTCTAAAAAATATCTTACAGAAATATTGAGATCCTGGAATTCCTTCAATTTACCAAGGAATTACTATTTCTGTAGATATCTGCCAGTCTGTAGTTGTAGCAGAAACATCTTTGACCCTTAAATTCTGCTGCAATTTGTGGACTTTACCCCTGAGGCTGCAGCAGGTAGAGATCAGGTATTCCAGTGGCTGTTTGGGTGGCACAGAGGACAGAGCTGCCTTGACAGCAGGTGGGTCTGCATTAGTAGAACCAAGAAGAAAGTCCTCCAATAATGACTCTTTCTTCTTCTTGAGGAGTAGCAAGTGCTGCTTCGCTCCTCGTTCCTTTAGCAGACTTTTTATCCAGGAGGGTACCACCGAAAAGGAGTGTTTGTAATGGGGGTTGATGTGGTGGCCTCCATTCTCTGGGGGTGAAGGATCTTGGGGGGCATTGCTGCAATTCAATGTGTTTTCATGCCTGGTGTGAGTGGGGCTGGGTGTCCAGCAAACTCCTTCCCGTCGGTCTCCAAAGCTTTGAGCTGCAATGCACCTTGAGATGTGTTCTGTTAGTGCTTGTGCAGGGTGCCCAAAGAAATCAGGAGCTGTGTGTTCAGGCTGCCTGCAAGATAAGATCACACACAAACACAGATTCAGCAATCAGGTACAAAAGGGGAAAAAGAAGCAGAAAGATAAGGGTCTCCCATTTGACTTTGTGGTCTCTTTCTCCTCAGAACAGGCTGCTTTCCAAAGATGTCTTTCAGGCATCATACTAGTAAGGTGAAAAGGCATCTCTCAGAGCTGCAGGTTAAAACAAACAAGGCCTGTTTGAGCTGAGCAGGCAGTGTTTAAGATCAGAACACAGCCTAAGGCTTCCAGAACAAAGGCAGGATGACAAAACCATTTGCTGAGAGAGCTGGTTTTCCCCTGTCTGCCACTGAAACAAACTGCAGTCACCTTAAATCCCTCCTGGAAACCTCCTACCAGGAAAGAGGCTCCATCGTGGAAAGGGCTTCTAACCTCCATGTCCTGAAAGGAACCTGCAGAAAAAGGAGGATCATGCAGCAGTCCACCCTGCCAGGACAGATTTGCAGTGAGGAAAGGAGTGGGATTTAGTGGAACTGAGCTGGTGGAGACCAGTGTTTTCTTTTGGACACAGAGCAGATAAGGTCACATTCTGTGCATTACTTCATCAGTGCTGACTAGTTCTGGCTTTCCTTTTGTGCTTTAAAATTTGAGAGCTGTGGAAAATCTGCCCTCTGTAGAAGTCACAGTCCAGTCAGCAGGACACACTGGGTTTGGGATAAATAATATTCTAGGGCCTTCTGCTCAGTTACCAGTCACACCCTGTGAAATACGTGGTCAAAAAGCCACTGAGATGTACCTCACACGTGCACCTTCTGCCTCAGTTTCCCTGGTCTGCCTCACAAACACAGCGATTTCAGTTCCTGTTACTGATGGGCATTGAACACTGGAAGCTCTGACTGCACCCTCACTTGCAATGCATAATGCAAAGGTGGAAGTAACTGCACAGCAGCCCTGTGAGACAGGTACACGCTGCTGGCTGTTAAATAAGGACAGCATCACGGCACAAACAAGTGTAAAAGCAAAGCTGGTTCCATTGAATTGGGGAAAAACTTCCCTTAGATACGTGGGGACATCCTTAAGGACTTCATTCCACTCACAGCAAGTTTATCAGAAGATCCAGCACCTGTGAGTGAAAATCCAGTTTTCTTGACTCTCAGGGTTGGGCTTTGAGCACCTGTGGCATCACCCATTCTGTCTCTTCCACATGTACCTGTGTGTTGTGCAGGAAAGGCTGGAAGTGTTGGCACTTTGTTTGCAAGTTTATTTCATGTGTACCTTTTCCCAAGCTGCACACGTCAGCTGAAGTGCAAATGGAAGTCTTTGGCATTTCCCCTTTGCTCACGTGCTGTTTATTCTGTGTTTATTCCGTGCTCTCAAAGAAAACAGAACTCGTAAGAAAATAGATCAGAGATTCATCAGTTCTATTGGTGCATAAATTCAGTGTGACTCGCCACCTAGTGCAGGTTTAAGGCATAACATAATTACAGAGACCGTTTCAAGTCAAGGTGAGAGTCTCCTAAAACACTTTGAAACCAGTGGCATTTTATTTCTGTAGCAGACAAAGTAATATAAAATTGACAGGAATCAAGACATAGATATTGAGAAAAGGACTGGCAAGCGGAATTTTAGAGGTGAGGTATGAGAGTCATTCATCAGCTGACAAAGTGGAGGACAAACATTCTAATGAAAAAGCAGTGCTCAATTTCTTTACAAGGAAAGGAGGAACATAAAATAATAGGGAAAACAAGGATGTGCTCAAACAACCTGTTTATTCCAGCTGGTTTGCATTCATTCATCCAACATCAGACATGAGACAGCACCCAGTAACTGGATTGGTTTAAATGTGTTTTCTTTCATTCCAGGTGACTGATCCCCTAGGTGTACACCTGATTCTTCCCCCCACTGTCTGGTAAAGCATCATTTATCATGAGAACGTTTATTAAATACTGGACTCCTCAGTGTTTGTGGATTCTCAGGTCACCCTGCAGATCATTCCATGGAAACAACAGGCTTCTTACTTCTCAGATTACTTCCTATTATGAATCTATAAACCTGTGTAAAAAGGAACTGCCAGAATATTTCAACTTTGCAAGCGATGTCTTAGATGAGTGGGCACGACTGGAAAAGGTAGTATTTGTCTTTTACTTTATAGACATTGTGTTGTAGTTTAACCCCAGCTTGCAACTAAGAACTACAGAGCCCCTGGATCCCACACACACATTCCCAGTGGGATGGGGAGGAGAATCAGAAGAAAATAAAGGTAAAACTCGTGGGCTGAGGAAAGAACAGAATCAGAACTGAAATAAAATAAAATACAATAATAAGAAGAATATTAAAAATAATTAACACCATTGTAGTAGTATTAGTAGTGATGAAAAGGTAGACAACAAAAAGAGAGAGCAACAAAGAAAACCCAGAAAAGACAAATGATGCACAACACAATTGCCCACTGCCCACTGATTGGTGCCCAGCCTGTCCCCAAACAGCGACTGGCACCTCTCAACCAACTTCTCACCAGGTTATAAACTGAGCAAGGCTTTCTGTGGTGTGGGGTATCCCTTTGGACAGTTCAGGTCAGCTGTCCTGAACCCTGCCAGCTTCTCATGCACCTCTTTGTTGGCAGAGTGTGAGAAACTGGAAAGTCCTTGACTCAGCTGTTGCTAAGCAGTGCTTACTCAGTGCCAGTCAAAACCAGGACACCACGGAACAAATCCCAGATGATTCAGTTTTACTGAAGGACACTGGATAGTGTTAGCACCGTTTCATTTGGTTTGTCAGAAAGATGGTTTCACTCTAGGAGAGTCGTTGCCAAGGATGATTTGTATTGAAGTGAAACCTTTTAAGGTTTGTCTTCATATTTTATTCTAACGTGTTGCAGGATGGAAGAAAACCAGCAAATCCAGCTTTTTGGTGGGTCAGTGACGAGGGAGAGGAGGTGAAGTGGAGCTTTGAAGAGCTGGGCTCTCTGTCGAGGAAGGCAGCCAACGTTCTCTCTGAGGCCTGTGGCTTGCAGAGAGGAGACAGGGCTGTGGCAGTCCTGCCCCGCGTGCCCGGCTGGTGGCTGCTGGCCGTAGCCTGCATGCGAGCAGGTGAGTGCCCCGCTGACCTCTGGGCTGCACACAGAGAGCAAACGAAGCTCCAGGCCGTGGGTTAGGTCTGTGTGAAGCAAATGCAAGCAGGGATGTTCTGTTGTGACCTCTACAACTGATCTCCTGCCCAAAGGGAGGATTGGCAGCGCCCACCCGGGAGCCACGGTGCCAGACACGGTCCGGTCAAACGGCACCCTCAGGTGAAGCCAGTGGGGGTGGGGTGGCTGCAACCCAAGGCCAGACCTGACCACATACACTGGAAGGGAGCTGAATGTAGAATGGAATAATTTATATGATTAGAGTCATTAATAATTGAATATAGCTATTTTGCTCTGCTTTTATACTGCCAAACATCCACGATGGGTCACTTCAGCACCAGCAGCGAGACACGATCAGGTATTTTTGGGAAATGCTGAGTTTTCTCAATTGCTTCTTGCTTTTTTCCAGGAATTGTCTTTATTCCAGGAACATCCCAATTGACAGCCAAAGACATCTCATACCGACTCCAGGCTTCAAGGGCCAAGTGCATCATTACCAGTGACACACTGGCACCTGCACTGGAATCTGTCCTGCCAGGCAGCCAGTTCCTGAAAAGTAAACTCATTGTAGGCAGAGGCAGCAGGGATGGGTGGCTGAACCTCAAAGAGCTCCTTGAGTGAGTATCCAGCTCTTTCTCCATCATCCCTGTGAGGCAGAGGGAGCTGCACCAGTCAGGGGACATTGCTGAGTTGTGGGGGTAATTTTCAAAATACAAAGGAGGTACATTTTTGCATTCCTGTCAGCCTGCTGCATTGTGGTTACACTGCATTAAGTACGGATTCATCCAACCCAGGTTTTGGGAGCTAAGTTCAGGTCCTTCACCTTCTCCTCACTTAGCAGCCTGCCAGCTTTCAGAAGCTCTCTGCTTCTACTGTGATCACAAGACAAGCACACAGAGTTCTGAACAATTGTTATGATCTTGTCTGCTACAGCCCATTCTAATGGCTCTTGATTGAATGGGAAAATACCCAATGCCAGCTCTTGGTGCTCAGCTCTTTTTCCCCTTTATTACCCTGGTAGCTCAGAGGCTCTGAACTGTTCCTCAGTCTCTTCAATATAAATGATATACTGTTGGTAATGAGACCAATGTGCTTGGCATAACAACCTCAATTATTGATTTCAGGTTGGGGGTTGGTTTGTGTTGAAGCAGACACGATTTCTGCCTGCAGTTCCATAAACAGCACCTGGAATGCCCTTGCTAAACAGCTGCAGACAAAGTCACTGGAATATTCTGTAGGTGCTCATACCTTAAATGTGATGGCATTCAGGGCATACTCGTTACAAGGAAAATGTTTTCTCTCACTGTTCTTACCTGTGTTACCACTTATTTAGTGAGATCATTCCATTTGGGGCAATATTCCTTGAACTCCTAGACAATAAAAATACTGTTTCCCTGCTGGAAAACTGCAGGTACTGACCAGAATGCACCATTTCTTCTGAAGGGTTGCATCTGCTGACCATAAATGTGAGAAGACAAGGAGTCAAGACCCAATGTTGATCTATTTTACCAGTGGAACTACGGGCTTCCCAAAAATGGTGGTGCAGTCCCACAGCAGCTACGGGATCGGATTTGCAATCTCTGGCAGGTATCACCTTGCAGTTGATCCCAGGGTCCTCTTTAAGTGGAGCCTGGGTCATCATTAAATGGAACAAATGACCATAGAACTCCAGTAAATGTTGGCATTTCATGACTGTAGGATCTTGCATCCTCCTCACCTTGAAAGTTAAAGGATACCTTTCCCAAAGCATTCTGTGTTGGAAGCTGGTGATCAAGGGTCCAGAGAAGTAACTTGTTTAGTTTCCTAGAGAAAAGAGCTGTGACAGCTGATGTCTCCACTGCACCAGGTGGGGAAAGCCTGCTCCAAATGGTCTGTTTGGATCTTTCTGCTCTAGATCCAGATTTTGCAACTCAAGACACAGATGTTTTGCACTGCTCACGAGAAGAATAACTGCTCAAGATATTAAGCAGCAGGGAATGAAGGGAGATAAGAGAATTTTTAAGACTCTTCAACTGTCTCAAACTTTCTACAGAGCCCCACTTGCTGACACCACATCTTCTCATGAAAGCCTCCTGCCCTTTCCTTGAATGCTGCTGTGACCTGGGCCTGAGTCTCTCACATTCTCTGTAGCAATTTTTTCATCTCTGCTTTTTCATCAGGTATTGGATGAACTTGACTCCTTCAGATATAATGTGGAATACCTCTGATACTGGCTGGGTAAAAGCAGCTTGGAGCAGTGTTTTTGCACCATGGATCTGTGGATCCTGTGTCTTTGTACACAATATGCCACGGTTTAAACCAGAAGTTATTGCAGAGGTGAGTAATCCCCACATCCCAAGCAATCCAAAGGTACCAGAATGCCTATTCCTCTTCCCAGCTATTTCTCAAAAACCAGTCAGCTGGACGATTCTCCTCAACATTGGCCCCTTGTGTGGGGTGCAGACCCTAACTTTCCCAAGAGTAATACTGGAAAAGTTCTGGTCTAGTTCCCTATCACCAGTTAGGCTTGAGCCTGGGACACAGACACCTTGGAAAGCACAAAGAAAATCTTAATTGGAACTACTTCTTGCAGTGGTACTTCACTTACATGCGTGGCTTCTGTTGGACTGAAAGCTCCACATCTCCTACAGGAGTTGGACTGACTGGTACAGCATCTTTATGGTTTTCATCTTGCAGACATTTGAGCACATAAATTGTGTTAATCACCTGCAGGTTCACAAGGCCAGACCCACCGTTACACTTTCATTTTCCACACAATAACTCCCTGTTTTCCCAGACTCTCTCAAGGTATCCCATCACCACCTTCTGCACAGCTCCCACTGCCTTCCGCATGCTGGTCCAGCGGGATGTGAGCAGGTACTGCAGGAGGGGAGGGAGGCTGGGGCATCCTGCTGGGACAGCTCTGCATGTTTAGTTCCTTAGGTTCCTTAATTCTCTCCTTCAGTTAAAGGAAACCTCATTAGCAAAATTTGCTCTCAGAAAAGAAAGCTGTGTTCTGAAATGTGAGAATAATCAGCCACACCACAGGCCACTTGGGCTTCAGGGCTGGGTCTTTGAAAAGGCAGCACAGGGGAAACGAGGGAGACTTTTTCAAGTTGTCACTTCCTCTGAATTTAGGGTTCACAGTTAGATTTAAATCAACTGGGCAGCATTGGATCAGGGAGTTTCTGGTGCCCCGTGGAGCTGTTCTCACATGCTTGTGAATGGAGGGAGCACTTAGAGCAGCTTCACACCCTGAGGGTTATTTGGCAGCTGCTCTCCCCAGTTTGTTACTCTGTAAAGCACCCAGCTTGTGAGAAGTGGTTTGAAGGGAGCTTTCACATCTTGGGTGAGGTACTTGTTCTTGTCACACAGGTCTTTCATCCTGACAAAAGCCAACCCAGGTTTGGCAGAGAGTTCAAGCTCTGTGTACCTCTCCATCCTTCCTATTGCTCTAGAAAGTTCTCTGTGTTATATCTGATCTTGGATGTTGGCACATAACTCAGCTTTCCACACACGTCTGACGTGCTTGTTCAGATTTCTCCTTTTATATCAGCTCTCCCAAGGAAACGCTTGTGCTCATGCATTTTTCCAGCAGAAAAACCTATTTCTAGTGACACAGAGATAAACCACATCATCTTCAGTGGCAGCTCAAGCAATCTGGGAGTCTAGTCCAGGTGTGCAGAACAGGATGATGACTGTCATTTCCAAAGGAGCTTGTGCAGTTTCAGGTGTACTTACTTGGAAAGCCGAGGGAGGCTGTTCAGTTAAGTCTATTCACTGCTCATTTCAGGAGTTAAGAAAATTATTTTATTTGCTGTTCCTCCCAAGCTACAAGTTCCCGAGCCTGAAGCACTGTGTAACTGGAGGGGAAGCACTCAATCCTGAAGTGCTGGCGAAGTGGAAAGTCCAGACAGGGCTGGATATCCATGAAGGTTATGGCCAGACCGAAACAGTACGTTTGCAATAAATGTAATTACTGGTAGTTGAACCCTTCACCATCTTTAAATCAAAAGCAAAACCGGGAAAGGTTATTTGCTGTGGGTATCCATTTGTCCTGTCTGAGGTTTTAATGAAAAATATTAAGGCAGCTCACATCCCAGACTCTGATGTCCTCAAGAACCGCAGTGCTTTGGTCCTGTTTCAGCCCTTGTCACAACAAAGTCAGGCAAAGGTGCCTAATGCAAACAGCAATAGCATTTGCAAGATGTTCCAATGATTTAAAAATTAAAAAAAAAATCTATTCTGCAGGTGACAATCTGTGCCAACATGAAAGGAATGAAAATTAAACCTGGCTCTCTGGGAAAAGCTGTTCCCCCCTATGATGTGCAGGTACGTGGGTGTGTGGCAGCTGGGGGCAGAAGAGCAGGGCAGTGCTGTGCCCCTCGTGTGCCCTGCCCTGAGCTGGAGCAGAGGTTCCTCGGAGCTGATCAGAGCGCTGCTGCTGTGTCTGCCCTTCCTGCAGATCGTAGATGACCGCGGGGCCGTGGTGCCTGCAGGACAGGAGGGCACCATCGCTGTGAGGGCACGGCCCACCCGGCCCTTCTGCCTCTTCTCCGAGTACTGGGTGAGCCTCCCTGGCTGTGCCTGGCTCTGCTGAGGGACCCGGCACAGACCCAGGGCAAGTTCTGCCAGGAGCAGGGTTCCGTGCAGGGTCCTCAGAAGGTCTCACTGGGTTACTTGAGGACGTGGAGCCTGGTCAGTGTGGGGTGGTGCTGAGGGGCAGGACATTCTTGAGAAACAGTAGAGTCAGGCAAACCTAAAGATATTCTCCCCTGCAGTTGAACCATCGTATTGAACAAGCTTTGGGGGACCTACCTGTGTTTTAATCCTCTTCTGAACCCCACAATATTTGGATATTTGTAGCATCCTCAAACAACTTTTAAAATGTAATTGCTGACTATGTGATAAAAATCTTCTTTAGGTTCAATACTGTCACTTCAGGCTTTCACTCTGTCTTCTCTTGTCAAAGTGTTTTTCCTGGGTAACCAAGAGCTTACACTGGATGTAGAGGTCAGACAGTGCTTTTCCTGCAGGTCACCTCATTTGAGTTTTGGTCCTGACAGTTAAGGGTAAAAAGTTTCTTTTGATAGGAGGTTATTGTGGCAACCCCCTGCAATGATAAATCATTTCCCTGAACAGAGTGGGTTACACGTTTTAGTCATTTCCTGTGGTGGAGGGCATTTTGATAGAGCATGACCTTTTCTCTCTAGAACAGAAATTTCTACATAAAAAGTGCTTTTGTCCACATATCAGATATTTCCACAACAAAGCTGCTAATGTGGCTCTGTTTATCTAGTTGAAAATATAAAACAATATTGAACATACTCAGTTTGGGGACGATTCTACTGTTCATTTCTAGCATCACTGCAAAGCTGATGTGTTACATTTCACTAAGAACCAGAAACTCTTTTTGAAATGTTTGATGGTTGCCAGGATAACCCAGAGAAAACTGCTGCCTCTGTGCGTGGAGATTTTTACGTCACGGGGGACAGAGGCGTTATGGATGAAGAGGGATATGTCTGGTTTGTTGGAAGAGCTGATGACATCATTAACTCCGCTGGGTAAGGCATTTGAGTTCAGATTTGCCTCACGAAATGCAGCCTGGAAGGACCAATGGACTGGTCCATCCTGCTGGGCTGACCTCTCCTCGTGCTCTCCCAGGTACCGCATTGGCCCCTTCGAGGTGGAGAGCGCCCTGCTCCAGCACCCAGCAGTCTCAGATGTGGCTGTTGTCAGCAGCCCCGACCCAGTCCGAGGGGAGGTAAAAGAAAATAGGAAATTATGTAGAAAAAAGACCTTTATTCTAAACACCAACTTCCTTATTTGTACTAGGCTTCCTTAGAATTCAGTATATTGCAGATTTCTGAAATTAACTGTATTTTTTTAAATCCATATCTAACCGGATCTTACAGTTTCCAAATTATTTCTTTGTTTGCAGGTTTTGATGTGGAAAAAGTTTGGTTTTTCACACTAATCCTGTGATCTTTTTGTCTAAGCAATGGAATTTTGATTATTTCTCGTTTACCACTAAGCATATGGTGGCACTGATATCCAGGGTGCTTAACTTTTGTTTTATATTTTCCAACTTTGCAACATTTCTTTCAGCAACTGGGATGAGATTTTAATCTCTCTTTATTTTCTGTACTAGAAATTTTGAAATTTAATAGTGTATAAAGTTAAGAAAAAAAGTGGAAAAAGCAAAACATTCTCTGCTGCAGAACAGGTCCTTCACAGCACAGCAGTTGGTTACAAACGGCCAGTGAAAAGGGAAATTAAAGAAAAAGACCCAATTTTAGCATTCTCAAATTTGACACTCCCTTTTCACAAGTGTACCCCTTTATTCCCACCCCTGGAAGTTAATGGAATCCCTCCCTTCTCGTGGCACAGGTGGTCAAAGCCTTCATTGTTTTAGCTCCTGCTTTTGTATCACATGATAAAGAAAAATTAACCCATGAGCTCCAACAGCACGTCAAGAAGGCGACTGCACCTTACAAGTACCCAAGGAAGGTGAGTACAGCCCAAACAGATGGGTTCTCTCGTTGCACCAGAAACTGAGCATTTTTTGTCCTGCCTCAGCTCCTTCTGGCAAACATTCAGAGCAGTTAGGTGAAGCAGAAGTAGGTGACAGGGTCTGTTGCAGCTGCAGCCTTGGGTTGGCTGTGTGTGCCAGAAAGGACCCAGAGGGAGGCAGTGGTCATTAAATTTTACTTTGTGAGTGTCCAGTCTTTCTTTCATGGAATCCTGGGGTTTTCACAGCAGCCCAGATGGGCAAGACAGTCAGTCAACATTTCATTGTCCCAGCCCTGGCTGTGCAGCTTCCCATCCTTTCACCCCCAGCCTTAATGAAAGTGTGTCTTTCCTTCAACTGGGAATCCAACCAGAATGTATTTTTGCCCCTCAGGTGGAGTTTGTTCAGGACCTGCCGAAGACAGCTACTGGGAAAATCCAGAGAAAGGTCCTAAGGAGCAAAGAGTGGGCAAGCATAAAGAAAGAGCAAGAGTAATCCTGGAAAACAAGGAGAGAAATGTTCCATCCCCTGTACCAACCGTAACACATCAAAAATGGCACGTGTGTGTGACCCAGAGCACTTGGGAACATTGGGAACAACCTCTAGGGCAGAAAAAGGAGAAAACACTCCCATGGCTTGAGGATAGGTGGTATTGGAGCTGCTTTTGCCATCGACCTACAAATTTTCAGGAGGAATTGCAATTCAAAGTGTGGAACGGGAGAAAGGACAGTGCCAAGTGCATACGAAGGTCTAGGTTTTTTAACTGCAATTTGTATAAACACTTTCCTTACAAAAAAAAAAAAAAAAGAAGTAACTCCAACTCTTAGATACATACAAATAAAAAGAAATTAATAAAAATAATCTTTGTCCTGTGGTGGGTATCAGCAGTGCACTGATGTATTCTTTTCAAAAATGACCACTGTAACATCCTCAAACTCTTTCAGAGTGGAAGAAGAAAGACATTTCTTTCCAATGCTTCTCTTCATCCTGAGGAATCTGTGATCTACTTCAATGGTTAAAGTTGAGGCAAAAGAAGACCCAAAGTGCTTTAGGTTAAGGTGCAAATTACACACAACTGACAGTGGTGTAAATGATTACAAGAGGTCACTCCACAGAAAGAGCTCTGCTCCTTGCTCTGCGTTGTGCCACCTCCTGTTGTCCTTACTCCAGAAGAGGTGAGCAGTAGAGTCAGAAGGGTCTCACTCCAAAACCTTTGTGAAGGAGAGCCCGGGTTTCACCTCTCCAGGGGACAGCTGATCTTTGCAGGGCCTCACACGGGAACCGTGTCCTGACGGGTGAGTGAAGCGCACGGAGAGGATCCCCCCAGCAGCTCGTGGCCTCTCCTGCCCACAGCAGACAGGTCAGGAAAAGGAGGAGAAATGTCTCCATCAAATTCGGGGGCTACACAGTGAAGTGAAGGTTCTTGGGATTGATGTGGTGAATGGATGTGGTGGATTCATGTATCAGTCAGCAACTGTTGAGGCTAAAGCAATGAGATCCATGATGGAACTAGTTTGGAAAAACCCAGGAAAAAAAGGAATAGAGAATCAGGTACTGAATTTACGAAGCAGAAACATTCTTCTAATAAAAACATTAATATCTGATGTTGTGTTTTAATATGGAGAGTTGTGGTCAATTAATTAAAAAATTAAAAATATGAGAAAGCAGGATAGGGAACTTAATATTTAATTAGCATGTTAAAATCATCAGTCTGGCTCTGACTCGCCTAAGTGACTTTAATGAATAATTCATTAGTTCATAACTGGATTATGTTTGGATCATCTCAATATTATTTTTCTTTTTTGTTTGTTGTTGCAGGATTCATAGCAACAATTCTGCCAATTTTCTTATATAGTCGACAGCATCTACATACGTAATCTTCTGCCATGAAGTTGTTGTTTAAATTACAGAGTCTAAAACTCTTGTGGACTCTGAAGCCCCCCAATAGGGCTTTCCATGGACATCCCAGGCTGCTTTCCTCTGATGTCTATTCCCAGTATGAGTCCATCAGACGGGGCAAACAGGAAATACCAAAGTACTTTAACTTTGCAAGTGATGTGCTGGACAGATGGTCTGAGATTGAAAAGGTAGGTGATCTTTTGTCGTGCCAATGAAATACTTCAATTTTAAATTTCATTTTCAGTAAGTTGGGGTTTTTTCTTTATAAAAACAATCAGTTGCCAAACCATATTTGCATTAGGAGATGATACAAAAGCTCATTCTTGCTTGCTTTATTTATTGTTATTTTGTGGGAGCGTTAATTCTCAAGTGTAAGGCTTAAGCTCTGAAATAGGATCCAGACTGGGACTTGGGTCTGGAGACAATCAGGCTGGTAAACATTTCAGGTTCAGGAAAGGAGGATCTATTGGGAATACCTGAGCTTGATCAATAACAAATCTTGATCCTTTAAGGACAGGAGAAAAACAATTGCTTATATGCCAGTTGTCAAATACTCAGATCTTCCATAATTTACAGACATCTGTGCATTTATTTCATGGTCTTTCAGAAGAAAATGTTTTGTGCTTGGATCCTTAGGCTGGAAAGAGACCATCAAACCCTGCTTTCTGGTGGATAAATGGCAAAGGAAAAGAAGTGAGGTGGAGCTTTGAGGAGCTGGGGTTCCTGTCTCGGAAAGTGGCCAATGCACTGACTAAAGAATGTGGGCTGCAGAAGGGGGACAGGCTCATCCTGATCCTACCACGAATTCCAGAATGGTGGCTGGTCAAGGTGGCTTGTATGCGAGCAGGTCAGTGAGGTAAAATGGGCATTGCAAATTGGCTGAGAGGATCGAGAATGGATGTGGTTAATGAAGGAAAAACTGTAAAAATCCAGGGAGTGGCCTGGCTGCCAGGCAGCCCTGAAGGATTTTCACTAGGGGCCATAGGAGATGTACCTTGTGCAGCGGGCAAGGAGATCCCAGAAGGCAGGGAAGAGCCATGGAAGTCACCAGACAGGTCCACATTTCATTCCTGACAGGAGAGCACAGGCATCTGCATTAATTGGTACAACTGTGTGGCTGGGGAACACCAGGGCAAATCCGTACCGGAGCTCAGTTTGGGAATTGTCAGTAGTTGAAGTTCTCAGAAAAGAATCAGATACAGGAAAAATACCAACACAAACTAACTCTATCACTCTTCCAGGAATTGTCTTAATTCCAGGAACATCCCAATTATCAGCCAAAGACATCCTGTACCGACTCCAGGCATCAAAGGCCACGTGCATCGTTACCACTGACAAACTGGCTCCTGCAGTGGACTCGGTGGCATCCCAGTGCCAGCTCCTGAAAACCAAGCTAATGGTGTCTGAAGGCAGCAGGGAGGGGTGGCTGAACCTCACTGAGCTGTACCAGTGAGTGTGACTCAGGGCCACTGCAGCCACGAGGACAAAGCAGACCTGTTCCTCCTACATCGACTACAACCACCGAAGCCATGATTGCATTCTCCTTTTCACAGAAACCAACCTGCTGACCATTCCTGCATCAAAACAGGGATTCAAGACCCAATGATTATCTTCTTTACCAGCGGAACTACAGGTTCTCCAAAGATGACTCAGCATTCCCAGGGCAGTCTTGGTTTCAGACCCCTTTTAAGTGAAAGGTATGAAAGACTTCAGCCTGGTTGAGCATAAGATAATTGAAGCTGCATAGCAGAAATATTGTAAAAAGTTGCTGAATAAGAAATACCAGTGTACATCTCCAGTCCTCCTGCCTTTGAAATCAGAGTAAAAACCCTATGAAATTTCTAGGGACTAGGATCATCCCCAGTGTCTCAATCTGCCAGTTAATATCTCTTATTCATCTTGCTGGGTATTTTTCATTATCTTTTCTTTTTTTTTTTTTTTCT
>VZRQ01005713.1:1811-19860 GCA_013397975.1 Machaerirhynchus nigripectus
GCTCACCTTCAAACCCGGCTGCAGCCACAGCAACCGCTCGGCTCCTCCATTGTCTCGCCACGCCCCTCGACGGCCGCTGCCGCAGCCGGGACCCGCGTCTGGTGCTCCCACGCTGCTCCGCCCGCGGCGCTCCGGGCGCCGCAGGCCCACACGGCCGGCCGGGACCGCCGCCGCCCCGGCAATCGCCCCCGCGGCTCCCTGCGCTGCAGTACCGGATGTTCCCCACAGGGCGGCAGCACTCCGCGTAGAAACGCCAGGGCGCATGTGCACCATAGTGGCGCTATCCCGCCCTCAAATACCACGTGATGCCGGGTAGCTGCCGTCCGCTGCGCATGCTCACTGCTGTTTCCGCGTCGCCCTCAACGGCCACGTGACAAGTGGCGTCTCCGCAGTCAGTGCGCATGCGCGCCCCCTCTGTGCAGTACCGCTCCTTCGCCCGCGGGTGTCCCCACCGAGCCCTGCGGCTCAGTGCGCCTGCGCGGCTCCCTGCTGCAGTACCCTCCGCGGCCAGCAGGTGCCACCAGCGAGTCGCGCCGAAGTGCCCGCGCGCCTCTCCCGCCCCGCCGGGACGCCGGGGGACCTCACGCGCCGGCCCCGTGCCGCCAGCACCGCGGGGAGCAGGGGAATAACTAAGGCAAAAGGGAGGGACATACCGTACCAGAACAAAAATTAGAAGACTACTTCCTAGTTCCCCTCCGACCATTCGTACCCACGCCAATGATTTTCTCGAAAACTGCTGGAAAAAAAATATAAGGATTCCTCATCTTTTCAGTGCTCCCAGTCCAGCCTTGAGAAATAAATATCTCTTCCCCGTTTCCCAGGAAGTGGGTGAAATCACTGGAAAATATGACTTTGCATAGTGTATTTTTCCCTGGTGTAGGAATAAGAGCACAGGAAGGTGCAGCTCTCAGCACTCTCTTCTCCAAACACAACTCTGGGCTCTTTTGCAAACTGACTCTGCCATGTGATTTTCTCCAGGAAAAATTAAAGAACTGCTCCTAGTCATTTGGAGAATAAATTATCACAATGGGAAGTAAAGGATAAATACTGTTCTAAGAGCCTTTGGGATCTGCTGGACTGAATTTGGAAGGGGATGCTCATTCCCTGCAGTGCAAATACACTACAACCTCAAGCACAAAGCACAGACTGTCAAGTGGGCTAAGAAGGCACCAGTTTGACAAACTTCACTGTCATTTTTTGTTTCAGTGACTTTTCCAATCAAACTCTGAAGCTGACAAGCCCAGGCTGTCCCCAACACTGCATCTGGCTGCTATGGAACAAAAGGATACTCCCACGGATGAGGCACATTTCCAGCAAACACACCCAACACAGCACAGAGACACCTCTGGAGCTCGTGTGTGGGGCTGGGAAGGGCTGCCAGGAGGACACAGCCCCCGGCTGGTGTGGCAGTGGCAGGCCCAAATTCCCGCAGTCTGATGGCACAACAGAGAGACAAAGGCCAGCAACGGCCATGGGAGGTGCAGGTTTACCTTTGGCTTGCTGTGATGCAACCATCATCTTCCACAGCAGCCACATCCCAGGGGGGAAATCTCAAGGCGGCATATAAAATCTCAGGATGCAATAAAATGCAGCATCTGTCACCCTGATCCTGTTTTACCTCAGTGTTGGGGCCCAAACCCCACACCTACAGATAAGCATTGACCTGACCTGGGTCAGTCTTAAACACAGCCCTAATTCTGACCTAAAACACAGTCCCAGAGGTTTCCTGCTCAGAGCTGAGGGAAAGCTGACAGAATGTTAATGAAACACCTTTTCTGAGAGCAGTCATCACCCCAAGTCCTTTAGTCTTTGTGAGATTTTGTAATGAACAATCCTACATTCTAATCCTTAATCTAAATTTCAAACAGGTTTTGTTAGAAAAATAGTGGACAGTAACTCATAAAACAAAATTAAAAGACTGCACAAGGAATAACAAGATTTTCCATGAATAACAGAAGATTTGTTTTCCCCTCATCTGTCTGGGACTGTAGGACCCAATCTTTACAATCAAGACAAAATGGGGTGGTTATTGAAGCTTAAACTGCTCAAACATTGTTATTTCTCAGAGAACTGGGCCAGACTTGAGCTTCTCCCATGTGCCTGGGTGGAAAAATTCAAGATAATAAAAAGCAACTTCCCTTCTCCCTCTCTGACCCATAACCAAAGCAGTTGTATAAAACAACATGGACTGTTCAAGCCCCACCCCAAATTTCCAGCTGAAAACACGCTGCTTCCTTAATGAGAGCACACAAAACTCATTAAACCTAAAGAGGAAATAAGAGACCAGAAAAAGAACCAAAAGTTGTGCTCTGCTTGGATACACTCTCTGAGTGATAATTCCAAAGGAAATTCCCCACAGATCATAAGCAATCACCTGTAATTTTTCCTCTGGAATCATTACTGCCTTGGCTTTCCGTGGAAGTGTTTGACACATCCCTTGAGGGATCAGGGTTGTTTGGTTGGGTTGTTTTTGGCTCACCCTGACAGGCCCAGGCCAAACCCAAGCATCCCTATCACAGCTACAGCCCCAATTCCAGTGAAATATTGATACAGTTTATAAACACTCCCATTCCAGGAGTCACTCCTTCATTGCACAGTCATGAAGCAGATTTACCCCATCCTTTCTTCCCCACAACACCCCTCCAGCCCAAATCCCAGTTCTCACAGACACAAACTAAGCAGAAAACTACTGTAAGTGTTTGCTTTGAAAGACAAATTCCTAGTACATCTGGCTACATGATTAAAATACATACATGTATTAATGGTCATCAAGGGAAAACTTTTCAGAAAAGAAAATAGCCCTTTTCGTAGCACAGTTTGATATACCTTCAGAAAAAGCAGAATTAGCACCGGTTCCTGAAACCCTTTGGGAGGAATCCAGCCTTCCTTGGGACACCCAACACAGCAGATATTGACAAAAGGAAGGAAAAACCCAAGCTTGTAGCAAGAAAAATTAGACAGCTCTCTCCAACTTCTGCTGAAACCTCTTTAATCTTTCATGTGCTAAACCCACTGCCTTGATTTTATCTAGAAAAACAAAGCTAAAATAAAAAAGACTCCACAACCTAACACAGGTCACAAGTTACAAAAGGAGACTCCAAGTCAAGTGGGGAAACCTAACAAGGATGTTTTAAGGAAACGCCAAGTATTCCAACGTGCTGCCTGTGGCACCTGCGCTGCTCCCTAGATGTGACCCAGTGCCAGACTGCTGCCCTCGCCAGCAGCAGCCTTCCAGCCACGCCCCACCGCTGTTCCGAGCGGCACAGCTGTACATTTCCCTGGGGACTGAGGCCAGACGTGGCAGCTGAACAGCGCCACCGGCCTGGTACCTCTCAGGCCAGACTCTTCTCTCGAAGAACAGGGGCTCAGCCGGCAACACCGAGACTTGTCGGACACCTGCTTACCCAAAGCAGCCAACTGACTCTGAAACACTTCATCAGGTCTGTGGGAACACTTACAGGGCCTGAAGTGTAATGCTGTGACCTGGCACTCGGCGTACAGCATCTCAGCTCGGTGTCTATGGAAACCATCCTGCTGCTCCAGGATGTTTGCTCCTCGAAAACTCACCCATGACACGAGCTACACGTCTGACCAACAGGCAGCAAGAGGCCTCAAATCTCATGCATTGTCTGCATGCTCTCACCACATCCTTACCCTGTACAGGGAGGGGGAACTGGAACAGCTGGTTCCAGTGCCTAGGTGGAGCCAACCAGCTCAAGAGCACCTGGCATCTTTCTGAGGTGACGGACAGACTAACAGGACGTGTTTCCATGAGCCCTTGCAAGAGAGCTACTGGGGTGGATTAAAAGCTCTTGCTGAATGATATTATTCTGTGTAGCCCCAAATTATTCACAGCTCCAAATTAGGCTTAAATCAAAACAATCAGTGTGCAGGGAAAACCAAATGAAGAGGCATCTCAGTGGCAAGATGTTCTCAGGAAAAAAAGGAGAAGTTTCAGTCCTGCTTTTTTGCATAGGCAGGGATCCAACCTTGTGTCACTGCACAGAGATATGCAACCTCAAAGAATATGGAAAAGCTCAAGGAGAAAACTACACACTGCCTTTAAATATTCTACAATAGCACTCTATTTTGGCAAAACACCTTCTTGTTTTCCTATCCAGACCAAGTGCATGGACTGAATTTAAGCATATTTGAGCATGCTTGAAAGGCCCTCACAGAATACAAAGTACGTCAGGAGAGACTTTATTAACCCAGACCCTAAGCTCCACTCCTCCTGTCACTGTCCTGCAAGGGCTTTTCCTTTGATAACTTGGGTCACAAATGCAAAATAAAAGAGCTCTGTGGTCAGAACAAGCAATCTGGACAGCAATTCTCTAGCCATATGCCACTCAAAGTGGGGTAAGAAAGGAGCCCTGAGGGTGGGCACGTGCTTCCATCCCTGTGCACGAGGAAAACAGCCTGTCACCTTCCACTCCCTTACACCATTGCCAAAATACAGTGGCCAGGAAAAAAGATGACCAAGGAGGAGGCTGCAGGATTCATAGTGTGCTTCAGAAGAAGTTAACAGCTAGAAAGGCACAGTAAAAAATGAGTACACAAGTTTCTTGGCGGCAACAAAAGCAAAACTGTGGGGAATGGCAGATGAAGAAGGAAAAGGCTATGGAAACAAATTAGCAGAGGAAAAGAATACATAATCCAGCTTTCAAGTCAAAGCAAATGCATTTATTCCCACCCCTTGTACTCAGGCAACAATGATGAAAGACACTTGAGAATCAGTTTCTCAGAACCATCTTTTTTAACTGCTTCCTCAGTGTGATGGAACTTTGGATAGGGGGAAAAACAAAACCAACCTCTTGCAGGCTGGCAGCCTGCTTTGGGGAAGAAAAACCCCAATTTGGGAGGGGGTGGGGCTATCAATAGGAACCTCCGGATAGGTCTAGCGGTGCCGAAGGAACTGAGCAACACTGGCTACAACAGCCTTGCAAGGATGCAGCCCGGCTGGGTGCCAGCCCCCACATGACAAGGGTGCCAACACATCATCCAGCCCTCTCAGCATGGATTGCTGAGGGCCCTGCTGGCCTCAAGCACATCCGCGCTCCAACCGAGCCGGGATCTGTGCAGCAAAACCACGGAAACACTCGGGCAGGTATCCTTGGCAGATGTCCAGCTGCTGCAGGTGGGTTTGGGAAAGCCACTTGCTCACCATGACAGAGCCCTGCAAGGCCTCGTTCACCACCTGCCACTCGCCACCCTGGAGGGGCCCGAGCAGAAAACCCTGTCTTGTCCCTCATGGGGGCCGGGACTTCTCCCTTGGCTTCGGCACAGGGAAATATTTCAGCTTAGAAAAACTGCTCTGCACAAGACTGCAGCCCTTTAGGTACTTCAGAGGGGAAAAGCTGCTTTGGTTTTCCCTTCGTAGAGAGCACCCCAAATTCAGTGCTTTCAGGGTGTGTGTTCATGTGGCACCTTTGGTGGAAGGAGCTGGAAGAAGGTGCAGTCATTGGAGCACCCCTACCTTAGGCAAAACTACCCAAAAAGCAAAAAGTATCTAATTCTTTTGTAACTGTTTCTCTTTTGTAAGTATTTAGCCCACCTTAGCGATTAAAAAAGTGTAAACACTAGCTATCTTGTCCAGAGGAACCCTGATCCAGCAGACTGTGAACTGCAGGAATCCACAGGCAAATCCATTTCTCAGATTCCAGTTTCATTTCCCTGAGGATTCATAAGAAAATTACAAACCTACCCTTGAGAAAGGAAATACTTAAACACATTTGATTCATCTATCTCAAATATTTTCCCTAAACCATAAAGAAAAAAAGGCAAAAAATGAAGACCAGTTAATTCTCATGTTAATTAGTGTGACACACCTCCAGGTGAGAAAACATTTCTGCCAGTCTAACAAATCCACTGCCCACAGCGCAAAGCTAACCAAAGACACCTAAGCCTCCTGAGAAGAGACTTGACATTGCATTGGGAATGTTAAGGACGTAACTTGGAATTATGAAAAAAAGAGCTCAGATTTGCTACTTCAGGGACAACTTTTAGAACAACTGAGTGATCCCCAGACATCAACACATGCCCTTCCAAATTTGATACAAATACCTATGGGGCAGCCTCTATGCTTTTTCAGAAGCCTGTGTCATGGCCTGTGTAGCCAGGGCTGGAAATCCTCACTTAGGCTTTCCACATCACATCTGGATTTGCCTGGAAGCACGCACACTCACGCCCATTTCTGTGCCAGTCAGAAATCGTGTCACCCAGCAACTTGCTCCTCACTGCACCACTTAGAAATACATTTAAAAGCCAGGGGAAAAAACCAAACCACCAAATGAAGGGCTTAGTGCAGCTTCATCTTAAAATTCTGCCCAGTGGCGGACAGACAGGAAAAAAGCTCTTCTTCCAGGTCTCCCAGCTCTGGACTAAGCAGTTTGAAACAGCCAGTACTGTCCTCAGTTGCAGCCATGATGGGTTCCCTCCTTGCTTCAGTCTTGCCCTGACTTCTGAGGGACCAGAGGCACCACACAACCCAAAATTATCAGCACACACCCCCACTACTGGTAGGGACATCTTCATGTTCTATCTTCAGCCAAACAAACCTTGGGGATGTTTTTGCTTTCCTGACAGACTTGGCAAATTTCATTCCCATTTATCGAAGCAACAGACACCCTGTATGGCTGTGGGGTCAGAGCCCCTCTGGCACAAGAGCCTGAGAAAAGACTGGAAGGAAGAATCCAAGGCAGATTGAAATCCCAGATATAAAATGACACCCTGCTTTTGGCAGGTTTCTTTTTGCTTTTGGGACACAAGAAAGGCCTTTAGACTATAAGCACAAACGTGAAAACCCCACACCAAGGACTTGGTTTTAAAGATGTTGCACTTAATGTTACAGATGTAGAAATGCTTTGGGATTTGGCGTTTCTTGCACCTCCAGTCACTCAAACACGTGAAAAGAATGAAGTGCAGACTCCTAAAGCTCAATTAGTCTGATAATATTTTGGCAGTATCATTTGCCATAACAAAATCCAAGGCAATACTTAAAAAATGAGAAGCAACGTTTTCTCCCTCTTTTCCAGTTTAGGAGTCCTCCTAGAAACAGGTTAAAGAAAAAATAAAAGAAACGAAGTGCAAGACCTACTATTAGCAAGTGTGCCAAAACACCTGCTTTCCAAACGTTTGGTAAACAGACCATGTTTTCATTAGACCTGATTACTTTCCTAAGAATCTAAGTTTATATGTAAAAAAACCTACATCTAGTAGGGGCATGGGTTTTTGAGCCCACACCTCCCAGGTAAAGGATCAGAGGAGGAGTGGCACAGAAGGATCCAAAAATACCAGTGAGAGGTTCAAGCTGACTCTGTTTAGTAGGAGTATTTGAAACCAAATTGCTCTGCAGCTGCCTCAAACCTGGAGATCACAGAAACAAAACAAGCTCCACCTACTGCTTCATTTTCTGCCTTCTCTGATCAAGGGAGACTCACATCACACAAAAGATAATGCAGAAGATGGTAGCACCAGTTCAGTGCCCCCAGGATGGCTGGCACCAGTGTTTATTCCCTCCTCTGGCTGATGGAAGTTAAATCCAGGTGTTCTGGGATGTAAGGTAAAAAGCCCAGCTTTGCCACTTGCCATTCCGCTCCCACCCACATTTGCACAGCAGGAATATCACTGGGTTCCTGTCCCGCTGGTGTATTAACCAAAGCAGTAGCCCCAGGAATGCTGCTGGAACCGAGGACTCCCCAGCTTCTTGGGCACCAACCTGACTAGTCAGCCTCACACTCCTCCTAGGTTAAAAAAAAACCCCAAGCCATATAAAAATTGGGTATTTTACACCCAAAATAGGGTGATTCCTGTGTCCCAGCTGAGGCCTGTAAGACTCCCATTATTTTCCTTGGATATGTTCAAGGCCAGATTACACGGGACTTGGAGCAACCTGGTCTCGTGGAAGTTGTCCCTGCTCACAACAGGGGGATGGAACGAGATGATCTTTAAGGTCCTTTCAAAGCAAAACCATTCTGGGATGCTATGATTCTATGAAGAGTCAACTGTGCAAATTAAAAAAAAAAAAAAATTAGTAATAGAAAAAGCGCCAATTTTTGCCTGAACTAGGAGCTTGAAACAGGATAGCACGTGAGGTATGGCAATAGCTGAGCTATGCAGCACATGTGTTCCTGGCCCGCAAATGCTACCAGAGACGTTTGACACATGCTATTAAATGATTCCGTAATAATCTCACTACAGCATAGAAAAGGGAAGAAGTCCACCAGACAACGAAGCTGCTCAATGGCTCTACCGTTCACCAACCATGCTGACAAAATAAGTGCTATAAAAATATTTTTTATCTCCTTGTAGCAAGTTCCCCCCCAAACTACTATTTATGGTAGTTGTTAATTTATTTTCTTCAAGAGTCCAGAAAAGCACGCAAGTAAGTGTTTGAAGACATATGCACCAGGGAAACGGAGTGAAGAAGGGGCAAGAACAAAAGATTGGAGGGAGCCAGACACGAGATACGATAAAATACGACTGCAAAGCCCAGAATTCCCAAGGCAGAGTCAGTTTTCACGGCAAGCGCAGGCTGCAACAAGTGTGAGAAAGCAGAGCTCAAAACAAAAGCCTAAAACCCAAAATTGCATAATCTTTCTGCCTGAACTGCCCTTGCCGGAGACTTTTGGGGAGTGCATCAGTACAAAGCTACAAGGCTTTTTGGAAGGCCAGTTAAACACCCCGCATAAAGGAGCAGGGACACACAGTAACAACATGCACAGTAAAACATCCCTGGCAAAGGGCCATTTACCTCGTAACAACATCCACGGTAGCACATTCCACAAAAAAGTATCGCGTCCCCTGTGACAACACCCGCAGTGAAACAGATGCTTTGCCTTCTCATGTACCACCCCCTTCAGTCCCCCGGAGCGTTGGAAAACGCCCATTTCGGGGCCGCAGCTTCGGAAGGATGACGCAGGTAATCCTCTCACCTCTGGGGGGTCGCTGCCGCCTGCCCCTTGGAGCCGACCCCCGCAACACGTGCCCCGAGCGGCGGCTGCCCAGCTCCTCCCACTGCCGCGAGGGACGGACACACGGGCAGGGTTGGCGCCGAGACACCGGGGACACGCACCCAGGCACCGGCAGCCGCGATAAGGTATTCCCTCCGAGTGGCGCACGCCGAGCGCTCCACTACCCACCGCTCCCACCTCACCGGGCACAGGTGGCTGCTCTCTGGGAGCACACCTGTAAGCGACCGCCCCTCCCCCGAGTGTGGGACAGAACACCTGCGGGCATTCCCTCTCCCCAGGGTGTTTCCTCCCAGCAGTGTGCACTGTCACTTCAAAGATGCAAATTCCAGCATTTCGGACCCTTTGACTGTCGCTGGGATGCAGCTTGTTCAAGCAGATGCATCCCTGGGAACGATTCAGCGCCAAAATCGTGCTCCATAAGCACTGGACAGGATCTCCTTCGCATTTTTGGTCGAAAACCGGGCCAGAGCCAGCAAAACGCTGCCTTTGCCCACCCGAGCCAGCCCCACTGTCACCTCACCCCACAGCTCCGGCCAGGTGTTTGTGCCAAACTATTTGACTCTCGGGGTGGGGGGGGGGAGGACGACGACGACGAAGACGAAGACACACATCAACAGCAAACACCCCAAAAGACAGAGCTACGCGCGGGAAAGGCTGGCCGGGAGAGCCGATTCCGGGTTCCGGGTGACCCCCAGCTCGGCGGCGCTTCTCGTGCCGACCCAGAAACGCCCGGCACCGCCGTGCCCGCCCCAATGCTCCACGGCCACCCGCTGCCGAAGGACTCCAGCCTTGCTCGGGGGTCTCAAGGTCTGCGCCTCCTCCCTCCCGGGGACAGGCGGAGCGGCCGGCCTGATCGTTCCCCCAAAGAAGGGGGGAGATACCGCCGAGCCCCCGCACGGTACGGGCACGGAGCGCTGCTCAACGAGCCCGGCCACGCCCGGGAGCCGAGCCCTAACCCACCAGGGCAGCCCCCCGGAGCCGTCCCACCGGAGCCACGATCACCTGGGGGTGCGGCCGGGCCCGCCCACCGGGAGGGGGCTCCGTTCCTGCCCTCCCCACCCAGGGGCGGGGGCTGCGGGAGCATGCGACGGAGGGGGGCATCGTTGGGGTTCCTTTTGGAGGTGGGGCTTGGGGGGCTGCGCACACCCTGCCCTGGTCACAGCCCCACCCCGACTCTCCCGGAGACCCCTGAGGCACTGTAAGGAACCGTTCAGCTCTTACATTTGTTCATTTTTCCTTTCTCACCTGCCCGAGAGTGCCAGCTCCATCCAAAGTCCTCTTCCTCTCGCTCCTCCTAAAGGATGTTCCTTCCAAGCCGTGCATTCGGAAGCGCAGGACACACACAAATCCTTTTGGGGGAGCTGGAACAAGACCTACACCCCTGGCAGGGGTGACTGTAGGGTGAAAAAGGGTGGGAAGGCTTTTTTCCTTTCAGAACGTCAACGAATGTCTCCAAGAACAGGGAGCTGGGGGACAGTGCCAGCTCACTGCACTCTGCTGTACTCCCCGCATCCCTTTCCTCAGCTCCACCTGGGTTTGGGCCATGACCCAGGTCCAAACAGCTGCCCCAGAGGAGCCATCGGGAGGGACACCTGGGGCACAGTTTGGGCAGCACAGCAAAGGGAGCACACGCACTCCTGCTCTGCTCCACCCCATCACCAACACTGTGCCAGCCAACCCCACCCCAACCAAAACACATGGAGAAGCCAGTTTTGCAGAGCTCATTATTTTCCTTCAGGGGAAGAAAAGAAGGCACAGCCAAAGCAAGAGATCACCCAATCAGGTTATAAAATGAACCATAACTATTTTATTTCAGCATCCCCATCCATCCCCGTACACGGAGCATACATGTCCAGCCAGGGGCTGCCAGAAGGATGACAAAGGCAAAGAACCAGGATTCCAATGGTAACAGCCATTTGTACCACCATCAGATGCGGAGAGGAGGCTCATTATTGCTGCTGGATGCTGGTAGAGCTCAGGTCCCGAGGGGTTCTGCCAACCTGTGCCCACCTGGGCTCCTATTAAGGCTTCACCGGTGAGGTTCAATGCTACCAGTGCCCGTACATACAGCAACACTGCTAAACACTGATTACGAACTCCATATGCACAACTACTCCACAGATCACACCACGACAGAGAAACAATGCAACATCAGGGCCGTCAGGCAACCTGGGTGGGAAAAACACTCCCGAAGGGACAAGCAGCTGTAACAGCATTTATTGCCACATTGCCATACTCACTGTTAAATAAAAACTTTGCTCCCTGCCTCTGCAAACGTATTGAGAGTGATAAAATAAATCAGCAGCAAAAACTGTTGGACAAAACCGGTGGGCACCTGGGGGCCACAGGCATCCCTGTCCCCAGGGAGCCGGGGTGGGGAGGGACTCCTCC
Source organism: Machaerirhynchus nigripectus (assembly GCA_013397975.1). Taxonomy (NCBI): domain Eukaryota; kingdom Metazoa; phylum Chordata; class Aves; order Passeriformes; family Dicruridae; genus Machaerirhynchus; species Machaerirhynchus nigripectus. The sequence continues at coordinate 13,175 of VZRQ01005713.1, forward strand.
AGGGAGCAGGAATGCCCCGGCACCAGGGCAGAGGTATTTTAAAGCAGGCATCGAATCCATACTTGGATGGACAGGAAGAGACTTGCTCCTCCAGCTGTCCAGGGAAGAACGGGAGAGACCACCAGGAGTGGGCTGCAAACAGCCACCCTCCCCAAGCCTGCAACCCTTACAAAATGTATACACACATCTATTATTGCCAACAAAGAGTTTGAAGACCACCTCACACCACAGATAAGGCGATTGAATTTGGAGGGCTTGGTCTCACTGTTTTGTTGTGGAAGGGAAGAGCTGGTTTCCAAGAGAAGGGGAAGGGACAGACCTGGATATACGGTGCCTGAGGTATGGTCGGAGGAAAAAGTGCAGCAAGAAGGAGATGCAAGAAAAACAAACAAAATCACTTGGCTCTGAACATCTCTCTCATGTGAAAATGATTGTCAAAGGAGTCACTAGTGAAAATAAGGTAAGAAAATATGTTCACTATAGAGGTACCTTTCTACTTCTTCCAACAACAGAGAGCTAACCCGAGGTCCATCCAGTGCTTTCAGCTCACCACAGGAATTCTCTTTGGCAAGCCCGAGCTGCGTTATCCCAGCACACACCTCTGGGGATGGCGCCCAGCTTGCGCGGTGAAGAGAAGTCTTCGAGCCTGGCACAGCCACCTGGGAGCTTCTCCGTGTCCATCTGCAGAGGGTGACACAGGCCTCCCATGGGGTCAGCCCCAAAAGCTCCCCGGTGCCCAGTCTCTCTAGTGCCAGCATCCCCGCCGTGGCACTACCCAAAGCGGAACTTCAGCCGGTACTTGACAGGGCCGGGGTTCTTCCGAGGCGGGGACGGGGCGACCTTGGGCTTCAGCAGTGGGGGCTTCTTCTCAGGGACAGCGACGGTGAAGGCGAGCTCGGGGGGCTGCGGCTGCCAGAAGCGGGGCAGGAAGTGCGTGGAGACGTGCTGGGGCCGGGCACGGGGACTGCAGCCTCGCTTGGCTTTGCCCCGCTTGTTGAGGGCCACGTACCACTGGCGCCCCGAGCGAGGGCTGCGATGCACGGCCGAGGCGTAGGTGTTGTAGCTGTTCTCCTGGAAGCGCTCCCGGAAATGGCAGTCCACTGTGAACCTGGCCTGCGGGGACAGAGGGGACACCATCAGCAAAGGGCAGATGGCACCTGGCCCTCCACTGCCAACACTTGCTCGTTTGTCTGTCTCCCAAAACCAGGCCCGAAGGAGCGCATGGCAACACGGGGCACCAACACGGAGGGTGCCAGGCACCTGACAGTTTGGAAAACCCCCAGTGCAGGTACTTCAGCAGCTGCTTGCCACCCAGGTTTGGGCTTTCTTGGGAATAAAAAGGCTTGGCCTCCCCCAGCAGCGCCCTTCCCTTCCCTCCGAAGAAAGCACTCCAAAACAGAAGAGCAGAGTCGAGCACTCCATCTGTGTGCCCACAGCCCTGGGACCCCCAGATGTAGCTTCCAACAGCCCCTCCATAATCCTCTACCACACTTTAACCTGATGGCAGGCACAGTACCCGGTGCCCTAAAAGCTTCCCCAGCTCAATTCCACAGCAATAGCTCCACCAAACCACTAGCCCTACCCGAAACCACTGACATGGAGGAGATGCTGAGCTCTCCGAGTCCAAAAACCGCAAGGGAGTCCAAGACCCAAACCCAGCAGGGCTTTGTAATCACAAGGAAAGTGTTTGAAAGCCCTGGTTTAACCAAAGAAGTGGAGCCTTACAGCACAAGTGACAGAGCCCACAACCTGCCGTGCACATTTTGCCTCATAGCACTTGGAATTAGGTCTTCTTCAGCTTGCTGCTTCCAAGGGACATCACCTCCATTACCCATTTTTGCTCTCCCTGTCTTCCATGCACCCTCCCTGCTGTTTCCCCCCAGGCACAGGCCTTCACCTTCCCCAGCGAGGCTTTGCTGACCCTTGGTGCTCCCCAAAGCCCCAGTGTGCATGGCAATGCTCAGGCAGGACATCCCACTTGCGGAGGGAAGCCCTTGCCTTAGCCTGGTGAGTGCATCGACAGCTGCTTCACCATGATCCTGTCAGACTTCCCCATGTCCCGGCCTCTCGGCTCATCGCTGCACTGCTCCAGTCAGGAAAAGCCATTTTTTCCCACATAGGGCAGGCAGTGCAGCCACAGCACATGGCTGGCATTGGATTTGCTCTGCAGAGATCCAGAGACAATCATCAAGAGCAGTCCTCAAGTCCATTAAATTTCAAAATCCAGTTGAGCAGAGAGAGTTTTGTGGCAACTCCTGGAAAAGGAGAATTACCTGGGCAAATCTGTCCCCTGGGGTCCGTGCTGGACAGGCACAGAACCCTCCCACCCGCTCTGTGCTAAAAATGGACAAACAGGAGAGCGAGGATTTATCAACGAGGAAAAAGCCATCTGTGCACGAAACTGATAATTGCTGGGATAACTGTCATTTTCTGAAGCTGGTGCCTCTAAAAATGAACCACTCAGTAATTTAATTAAGCTGGCATAAAAAAAAGAAAAGAAAGAGGAGGAGAGTGTCTGTAAAACACCAAGCTGGGATGGAGCTGAGCCCAAGAGTGAGTTTCGAAGGAGCCCAAATTCCTGCAGGAATGACTTCTGTCTGTGGTTCAGCACAAAGTCCCCGGCCTGACTCCCATATCAAAGCGCTGCTCTGAGTGACGGGCACAGGACGTGCTTTGTACTGCTCAGAACTCATTAGGCCATGAAATAACTTCAATCCTGCCAGCGCAGGAAAGAACAACAGATGCCGGGTTTGCATTATTGGCATTGTTTAGTTCAGCAATCTTTAGACATTTGGGTCAAGTTTCTACAAATTTGTGGCTTTCACCCGAGCGGGGCATCGTGTGTCCTCACCCCTGCCCTGACCCTCCTGATTGAGGTCCCTCTCTGGCCCTGCCCTTTGTGTGTCAACAATTAACCATGCACCAACGAGGCTTGATTTAATTTCTGCCTGTGCCAGGGCATAAATCAAGGCTTCAGCTCAGATAAGAGGCCCATTGTATGCCAGAAGGGAAGGCTCTAGTGGGTCCGGGAATCGCGCTCTGCCTGTTTCCCTCTCCTCTCCAACCTTTCCCTCTTCTCCTGCTCTGCCCCTTGCCTCACTCATGTTTTCCTCAACGGAACCATTCCCCTTTTCCCCTAGATACCATTTGTGCTCCTACTTTATTTCTTAAAAGAAGCAACCACGTGCTCACCCTTTAAGCATCATTAGGTTTCAGGAGCAACACTCCAAAAAGACTTAAGGGAGAGAGAGGTGAGTTCATAAATCTCCCTGGAAGTGATCTGCGGTCTCGGGCAGTGCAAGCACATCCGTGACATCTGCTCTGGGACCGGGAGGTTTGTCTCAGAACTGTGGGGTGGGCAACCAGCTTTTTCCCTTTCCCCAGCCATCAGCCCTGACCGGGCTCTCTGGGAACCACCCTCAGAGATGAGATGCTGCCTTAAAAATGCCCTTCTTGGGGTGATGCATGTATACACACCTTTCAAAGGCACCACCTGTCATGTAAACACAGGAGTTCATTGCATTTGTTTAAATGATCTCTGGAACTGACAACAAGAAACAGGGAAGCAACATCCTGAGGTTGAAACAAGCAGCGAAATCGACTTAGGGATTCATTCAACATAGAAAGCTGGAAAAAGCACAATGAGACCTGCAGGAAAGAAACCTCAGCCTTCAAGGAAACATCCTGCAGACAAGAGTTACCAGGATTTTTCTGGTAACTCTGGCTGCAACATACCTGCACAGTCCGGACCTAACCTGCCCGAGCCCTCTCCAGGGTTCTCTCTCTCCAAGGGCAGAGCCAGCCTGAGCCCCGGGGCTGCCGGCGCCGTGCGTGCGGCTCGCCGGGAGACATTTGGCTAAACCCTTCTGCGCGATCTGCTGCAGAAGTGGCTAAAAATAACCCAGCCGTGCTCAAAGAACAGGCTCTGCTGATGCAAACACCCAACTGCACACAAAAAGGCGCACTTTGCACGGTTAAATGCACCAAGAAGGAAGGTGTGCTTGGGGGGCTCCAGGTCCACCTGTCCCTATCCGTCTGCGCAGCACCGGTGCGGCCCAGCGCGGACACCCGAGGGGGTCGTCACGCCGGGGCCCTGCCTGGGACTGTCGCTGTGCCGACACGTGGAGGTGTCACAAAGCCTTTAATAAACAACACATACTGGTAAGGGGGGGTTTACTTACACTTGCATGGAGTTTTCCTTTTTTTGACATCGCTAAAAATTTGTTGCTGAAAACTCCTCGTATTCCTACAATCCCCTGAGACACAGCAAATATTTCCAAAATACCTAGGATGACAGAAATCCCAGAATAAATCACAGTTCTTTTCACATTGGTGTGACAAAGAAAAAATAAATACAACTCAGTCTGACAGGTTTGCATTTCCTCTCCCACGTCCCTGCTCCTCAGCTGCCTGGCTCCACCCAGCTCCTGCTCCATTGCTCTGCCCCACAGAGTGGCCCTCCATCCACTCTGGGATGGATCGAGGGTGGGACTCAGTTTTTTTAAAAGTTCCATTTTGGGGCACGATTCCTGGCTGGGCTGTAGCAGAACAAGTTAGCCCCTGGGGAAATCCCTCCCAAGGGTGGGAAAAGCCCCCTGTACCTACACCAGCCTTCTGGGATCAGAGTTGCCCATCCTCATCCCGCAGACACTGAACTAAGGAAGTCGGTGTCACACAACCCAGCTGGGACCAAAGGTACTGATGCTGCTCCCTCAGACCCTCTCCTCTCAGCAGGACTTGGGGAACGGGAGGCCACACAGCCCAGCCATGGAAAAAATGGGAGTTTTCTGAGCATGATGGGGGTTCTGGGCCCTGAAGGGGCATGTGTGACCTGCAACTCATCTGGCAGAAGAGCTGCAATCTCCGAGCATCCCTCAGCAACAGCACCAACACATCACCTCCCCAAGTGGTGTGGGGTAACTCGGGCAGAGGGCCAGGCATTCCCCCAGCCCCTGCCAGCTGGGGGGACAGCATCACGTCCCCAGCGTGCCCTTTGCACCCTGGGGAACCAGCACGGCTGGCCAGCTGCAGCCCCAGGGGCTCCATGGCCCTAGCCCCAGAGGTAGGAGCCTGCAGAGCATCTTGCCTGGCCCCTAAAGGGCCATGGGATTAACATGCCAGGAGCAAACATGAAGCCACGTTAAATCCCCCAAGGCTGGGTATCATATCACCACTTCCCATGTTTATTTTAAGGAGGAAGCACATCTCCCTGAGGCACCCAAGTCCCAGCACCAAGAGCCTGGGGGGTACTTTGAGGGGCTGATGGGCTGCCACGCCCCTCACCCTGTGTGCCCCAGGCCACAAGCCATGAGGTTCTGCAGCCCTACTGCAGCAAGGCAAGTATCTTGTCAAACACTTGGCTGTCCTCAAGGGCACCCCAAAACCTCCAGCCTTTTGCAGGGTGGCTTTGCCACCATGGCAGACATCCTCCTGTTTATTGGGGTTGCCCGAGGTCAAGGCCTCTTTCCCAGGAGCCAAACCCGGGGTTTCCCTGCCAAAAGCCAACTTCTTCCTCCTGAGGGCCTCCTCACCACAAGACTCAGGCACAGCCCCCCTCCTACCTGCACCAGCACAAGTCCCCAGCCAGGGCTGGCTCTGCTCTGACATGCGGAGCTGGTGTCACTGTGGCCTTTCCGGGGGTGGGGGGGAACCTCAGGTTAAGGAGGAAGGAACTGCACATAATTCAGGTCTCTGCAAGACAGCTCTAGCACCAAACCTCTGCCAGCCCTTCCAAACCCATGTCTCCCAAAACCGCTGTGGCATGGGTGCCCCGTTTTCCTATCCACCCTCTAAACCCCTCCAGGCCACGTGCCTGCTGTGCCCATGAATCCATGAGCACAGCTCCTGGGCTCCCAGTATTCCTGCCCTGGGGTTGTTCTGCCTCGTGGGGCCATGGCACAGTCCAGGGCCCAAATTCTTTGGTCCTGGGCAGATGTGGTGGCTGCTCCGTGAGCGTTCTCAACAGCTGAGCCACGCACGCTGCCAGGGTCACCTCGGGCCCGAGCCCCAGGGCTCTTGAAGTGATTTTTCATCCCCACCTGCCATTTCATTCCCTCTAGCAAGATATCATGGCAACTCCGACCAGAGGATAAGCCATGAGTTAGCACAGCTTTCTCTCAGGGGAACGTCAGCCTCAGTCCTATTTTTAAACGGAATATATCCTATCACTGTGCTGAGAGAATGAAAATGCAGAGAGAGGGATGGAAAAGTTCCACGGGGAAAGGACGGAAAAGGGCAGCATCTTCTCCCCCAGGTGCCTGGCAAGGGGCTGTGGTGGAAACGCAGACCTCATGCTCTCACATCATCCCCACGGACTCACTTCCTCGAGCTGGGCGAGCCCCCAGGTGGCACTTCCCAGAGGAAGACGGGCAGCTCTCACGGAGCCCGCAGAACACACCCCCCCCCCCGGCACCCCAAATTCCCTTCCGCTGGCCCGCCAAGGCTACAGCTCACCCCAGGCGAGGGCGACAGGAGCGAGGGGCTCTGTCACCTCACGCGGGAGTGGGAAGACGGCAAGGATAATAGGGATGCCCAGCCCCACTACCCCGGCCCGGGCACAGCAGCCCCCCAGACCTCCCGTTCCCCACTCACTGAGCGGACTCGCGTCGTGGGCGCCGTCCACGCGGCCGTCGGGGTGCAGCTGGAGGTGGAAGCCGATGCCCACCCGGCAGTACAGCCGGCCCCGC
>VZRQ01005713.1:34094-55866 GCA_013397975.1 Machaerirhynchus nigripectus
CCCCGGGCGGGACCGCCCACCGCAAACCCCGGCGCCCCGCAGAGCCCGGTGCCGGCGGCGCTCCCCCAGCCTCGTGGAAGTGCCTCACCGGGATTTTTGGGGGACACGGCGCCGGTGCGCTGCGCCCGATCCGGCCCCCGCCGCGCTGCCAGCGGGCGCGGTGTCACCCTACGGGGCCGTGCGATCGCTGCCCGCCGCCTCCCGGCTGCCGCACGCTCCCGTCTCGCTACATCCGTGCATTTTCTATTCGCTTATTTTTCCAGAAAACCTCTCGCGGAGAGCCAAGGACAACCCGGGCTGAGGAGCTCCGGCCGTTTTCCCAGGGAACCCCGCAGCCGGCAACCCCCCGCCACTCCCAGCCCTCCAAAAGCACAGCCCCTGCTCTGCCGAGCTCCTCTCGACGGCACCAGCGCGGCACAACCAACTCCAGGGCGAGGGGACGCCCCAGGAGCAGCGGACAAGCCCGGCACCTGGGCTCGGAAGGGGTTGGGCTGGCGGAACAAATTCCCACAGACAGGCCAGCCCTGACGGGCATCAAGCCCCGGGGGAGTGGCCCAAGGTCCGCTGCTCCCTGGCCGGGACCTGGTGGGGATTCAGGAGGCTGCAGGGGCCAAAGGGCCGGCAGAGTGAGGATGCTTGGACACCGTTATCACTAACCACCGTGATAACCCTCTTCTGCCCGTGACGAGTTATTATGGGGATGGCTGCAAGGGACAGAGCACCTGCTCCCGGGGGTGTCAGTCTTATCTTTCCTCCCTGAGCTTCACCCAGGAAGGGAAGAGGAGAGAGACCAGGAAAGGCTGCTCAACCAGTGCTCAGAAACACTCCTGCATCCTTTGGGAAACACTGCCTGAGTTGTGACATGCGCCAGGCCTACGGGTGTGTGGTTACTCCTATGGGGAGACACATACACAGCTGAGAGTCAGCTCCCAGGTGACTGCAATAAAGTCACTCATAAAATAAAATCACCGAGAGAACACACAAGTTCCCAGAAGCACACGAGCCCAGCCATGCTCACTCCCGCAGTGCCAGGACACCATGGGGAGGGGGCACAAAGGGATGCTCAAAACTGCCTTGCTGCCCTCTCTGCCCGCTGCTGCCAGAGGCAGGGCCAGCTGTGGTCCCTGGGAGGTGCACACCAGGTGGAATGGAAAATCCACTGAAAATGAAACACGGAGCCACAGGCTTTCCTGGTGCCTGGAGAAATGCAGCCAGAATGGTTCCCTTCCCTGGAGACAGACAGGCCTCTGTAGTGGAAATAAATCGGGGCCTCAGCTGAATGACAAACCATCCTTTCTGCTTGTCACCAGGCTAGTGGATGGCGCCTTTCCCGGGGAAGCCCTGTGCTGGGGTGCCAGAGACATCACCACCACACTGCAGACACAGCGGGTGGAGGAGCGGTGCTTCTCCCACTGCTAGTTCTGCTGAGCAGCACAGGGATCCCACTGGGAATCCTCAGACCCACAGCCAGATGAATGTTTGCCTACCTCCAGGTCCTTGCCAGGGCCGAGGCACACCAGCAATGTCCTGTTTCCAGCTCAGCTCCCAAACACACCGGGGGTGCCTGTCCCCTCCTATTCCCTCTGACCCTTCAGCCTCACCTCACCAATGCTGGACTCCCAGGTCAGGTCACCGCCGTGCCACAGAAGCACAAATCCCTAAAAGGGGCCAGATACCAGCTTTAGCAGTGGTTCACCCCTAGGATCAAATGGTCCTGCTCCCCAGGAACCCCAGCGGAACCCGACATACCTTCCCTACCTGCTTTCTCAGAGCTCAGACACACCATAGGCATGTTGGCTGTTTCCTCACCCCCGATGGTGCCAGAACTTCCCCTCTACTTTCTTCCGAGTAAACGCCAAGTCCAGTTAGAAATATTAATTTGCATATTCACCAAATGGGCACAAATTTTTTTTTATTACTGACCAAAACCTAGACCACTGAACATAATATAGGTGGCTGGTTAAATGGTTCATACATAGCCCAGTATCACTGCTGACTTTCTATCTCAAAATTCTTTTTCTCTCAATTATTTTTCTCTTTCTGCTTCTCCTCCTTACTTGGCCTGACAGCAGCATCAAGGTTTAAAATCTGGAAAGCTTTCACCTAGCTTCACCTTCCTTCAGACGTTTAACAGCCTGACAGAAGACATGATTGGCTACGAACGACAGGAAAGGGAGAGAAACAGAAGAAGGGGAACCCCTGCAAGAATGAAATTTGCTTCTGCCTCCTGTACACCCTTGGGCCTTTCTGTCCCTGGGTGCCACCAGCAGCGTCCCACGCTGGGGCAGAGCCCACCCCACAGCACAGGCACCCTGGCCCTGTCTCGTTTTAAGGCCAGGCAGAAGCCACGCTGCAGCTGGAGGACAGCGCAGAGGATGGATCCCGGAGGGACAGTCCCACAGCCCTTAGCCCAGTGCTGCCCAGCGTGTGGTGCATGGGGTCAGACGGTGCTGGGCTCCATCTCCTCAGGAGGCCTGAGCTCAGAGAGGTGGCCTGGACGACTCTTTGGTGGCCACACGGCCTCCCTGCTGTCAGGTCCATGAGGATGTCACTTACAGCTCTCCACTGGACACTGGGTGGCCATTGAGTTATGTGTGGCCAAACTTTGGCAGGAGCTGACTGCCCAGCATACTCCCATCAGGTGGATAATCCCCATGCAGGGATGGCCTTTCCCTTCCTGGTGCTCCCTGGGGGCTCTGAAGGCCTTGGCTTCTCCAGTGAGTGACAGCCCCTAAAGTTAGCAAAGGTTTGCTAAAGCCTGGCGCAGAGGGGGTGGGGAGAGCAGTGAAAGGACAGACAGACGGGGCGGGGGGAGGGAAAAAATAAAGATGCTGAGGATTTCAGCTCCAGCTCTGCTACAGCAACTTGACGTGGGGTGTGTGAAGGAGCTTGAAACTTAAAAAGATTTATTTTCTCTAGTCATAAATCTCATCCCGTTGTTCCTCTGACCAACCAAGCATGATAAAGTCCTTTTCCATAAAGTATTCAGTATTAAAGCCACAAAGCTCACCCAATCAGTAGCCATCTGCTTCTCCCATAACTGCTGCTCCAGAAGCAGGGAAAAGCAGCCAGAAGAGAAAGGGCACCACTGTTACGGCTCCGGGACAAATGAGGAGGCACTGAATAGCAGCCGAAACCTTTGGTTTGCCTTGTATATCTGTATCTATAGAGACAGAGGAAGAAAGGAAGCATTATATTGATACAACAATTGTAAAACAAAAAAAGGAAGAGGCATCTAAAGGGCAATACAGCGGGCATCAGAGGGCCCCGCGGGGAGGGATGCTCACAGATTCATACAGACCTTTAATTGCTTTGCAATTGAAAGATAAAGAGGCCGAGGAAAAAAACGGGGAGAGCGGCAAAGCGACCTGCGTTACACGGTGCATCGGCGCCTGAACTCTCGCAGCCAGCGGGCCGGAGCATTGCTCATTGGGGTACGATATTCCCGGGACCGACCCCCCCACACGCTCTCCCCGGCTGCATCTCGGCCCGGCCACGCCGCACTGAACTTGGCTTCCAGCCGGCTGGGAGGGAACAACCCCCAGGCGCCCCCCCGGAGCTCCCCGTAATGTAGGACACGTCCCGCAGCCGCCCCAGCCTCCCAGGCTGCCCCCCCGGAGGGTGTTTGGGGGCACCCCTCCTCGCTGCACCCCCGGCCGCGCTGCTCTCGGGCGCACAGAAAAAACCGGCAACGATGTCACCCCAAAAAGGACGCATGGAGGCGGGAGGGTGGCCGACCGGAGAGGGGGTGCAGAAGCCTGGGAGGGCTGCAGGAGCACCGGGCGGGCAGCGCCCACCCGAGAGCGGCCTCCGCCCCTTCCCGCGCCGCCGCTCGCCGAGCAAACAGCGGGTTAATGACCGAGTTAGGTCATTAACAGATTTACGTCCCTGAGAGCCGGGGGTTCCACCCAAGACCCCACTGCACGCTCTGGGGAGGGGACATCGCCCCCAGCCCGCGGGGACACGGGCAGAGACCCACGGACACGGGCCGGGATTAGCGGCGGCGGGCCGGGATTAGCGGCCGCCCGCTCCGCTGCCGCTCTCCGGGATTACTCCCGGATTAGGAGGCGGCCCCGTCCCCACTCCCGCGCCGGGCGGGGTGAGGGGGAGTCCCGGAAGCTCGGAGGGTCTCGGGGTGCCTGGGGGGCCGGTGTCCCCCCTGGCCCCTCGCTGTGCCCGGCGAATGCTTCTTCCCTCCGATGGAGGGCAGGAGAGGAAAGACGAAGCCCGGGATGCTGCCGGCGGCGAGATGCAGGTGCCAGGCACCTGCCCGCAGCCATCCCAGCTCCCGGGGGCCACTGAGCCCCCTGCTCGTTTCCCCATCCTGGGACCCGGCGGGAGGCTGGAAGGAGCAGCAGGAGTCGGGGCTGGAAGCACAGGGGACCGAAAAAAAAGGTGGTGGGTTTTTGTTTTAAGATCCCCTGGCACGTGAGTGAAAGGAACACAAATACTATTTACACACCAATAAAACCAGGGTTGAGGACCGGGAGACGTGGATGCGCTTCCCTCCCTCCCGCAGGTTTCGTTTCTCTCGCAGAGCACGAGCGGGACCGAACGCCACATTGAAGGCACGAGTCTCTCCCTGGCTTTTCCCAAGCACTGTCATGTCCAGCAGCCCTGTATTATGTCAAAAATCTGGCATGGCAAGCAGTGGCACATCTGCTAGGTGTGGATGACATTCATTAGCCAAGGTTCTCTGCTAAACGGCCTGCCAGAGTCTCAGCAGCGCTGCCCAATGCCAATCACTTGTCTGCTGCCAGCTCAAAGGCAATCCTGCTTCAGGGATGGCTCCTTTCCATGCTGGCAGGAGAAACAGAGGAAACAATGCATTTAGATGTTTGGGATGTGAGTGGGGTTGCACATGGGAGCAGCAAGCAGATGTAGCAGGAGAGGAGATGAAGTTGTGAAGTGTCATTTAATAATTGCAGCACAAGGGAGATGTGCTGGTGAGCTGAGGTTTGGGAGGGGAAAGCGTTAACCCCTTTCCAAGCCACAGGGCAGACAGTGGTGGATGCTTTTTGGAAAGGAAACATAATGAGGCTAATGCAGCAAATGGCCTGCTTGTGCTCATGGAGGACACACAGAACAACGCAGGAAGACCCATGCCAGGACAGCCAGGAAAACCACCCAGGCCTGGGGAAGGAGCTGTGCTGACCAGCTCAGTGGGCAGCCTGGCTCAGGTGTCCTTCTCCTCTGGGGTTCTACCTGCTGCAGCCTGGACAGCTGCCCTGCTCGTGACATAGTAGGCTCAGTGCCGGCCCTGACAGCTTGGTTCACAGCCCAAAGGGGCAGCTGCACACCCAGGGCAGGCTGGGCACTCATTGCCCTCCCCTACGAGAGATGTGGAGACCAGAGGTGGAAGGAAGGGGCATGTGCTTGGCACCGCTACAAACATCATTCTCTGGGAAGAGAGGCTCCATTTTCCTCTGCTCAGAAGCTCTGGGAAGGTACTTGATCCTACAAAGGAATTAAAACACCTCGGCTGGAGATAGACGTACGTTAATCTTTCCCTCTTATTAATTTAATAAATTTACGACCACATAACAAAGCTTGAATTTGAGCCACTATGTGTTTTCCAGGGAACTTGGGAAACAACCTCATATAGGTGCTCAATGAAAGCTCCCCTCAGGCCTGTTTTCCCTTAGCTTCCATTCTGACTTCTATTTCTGTTTACATCCATTCAGGTAGTGGTTCATAAAATGTGTGAGATGCTACCTACACACACACAGACACACACACAGGCTCTTAATTCAGAGAATTCCTGTGAAACAGCCTCAGTTTCTTAAATGTTCCACGACTTTTGCTTGTACCATGAAAGACCACTGGCAGCTTGCAGTGCCTTTCCTGCTTCTTTCAGCCAGGCAGGGAATTACAGGCTTCTCCCCCAGCACTGGCCTCTCTGCAATTACCTGTGCTATTAAACCCCCATGTACACCAAGAGCCCAGACCGGCACAACTGTTCCACAGTGGAGCCCATCTCCAACACCACACGTGCTCTTCCCACAGGCAGTGGCTTCCCTGACGTCCCCTGCCTGGCCATCTGCGGCACAGCTCAGCTGTGAGCCCTTTCCTTCTGCTCCCACCTCCCCAGGAAGTCGTTCTGCTCCGGCTGCATTCTGGACTGAGCCTTATTCACCTTCTGTTCCTGTGCTGAGTTTGTATCTGTTCTGGTTAGTAGGTTGGCCTAAACCAACGAATGTCTGCACATTATAAGAGATTTCCCCAATTTCCTACTTTTTGTGGTTTAACATTCGCTGTACCACATGCACACCCACATACTTCTGGCAGAGGCTTTGTGAATCCCATCACCTCCCATCCTCAGACACTAGAACTGGGTGGCTTTAAGAGCAGGAGCCAAATCAAGAGACAGAGATGCAATGCTTCTCCTGCCTCTCCAAACATTATAGCTTCGTTTAAATACGTGAGTAATCCCATTGGATCTACTCCGGTGTTTAAAGTTAAGCCTATTAAGTGTTCACGGAGCAATGGTCTGCACACAGAGGAGCCAGAAGAAAAAGGAAAGGGGAGAGCAGGGCACTCCTCCAGCAGGGAGCCATGGTGGCAAGAGACACCTCCCTGCTCTCCTTCCCCTCAGGGTCACCTTGTCCTCTGGCTACTACTGACAGCCCCAGCACCAGGCTCCCCTCAGTGTTTGGTGCTGCCGCCAGCATGAGTGATGTGAGTGCGGTAATGGTGAGGCGAGCTGGGCGGCGGGGGGGGAGGGAAATGCTTGAAAAACTTCTCAAAATCCTGGACTAATTTTTTAATGCCAGGTTGGGCTTTGTGGTTGCTGTGTTGGAAACTGTATTTTGTTTTGTTTTCAAGATGCTTCTCGCAAAACTCATTGTGTTCATCATCATTATTTTCAGACAATTATGGGAGAGAGAGCAGAGTTATCCTTCCTCCTACAAGGAGGGCTCTGTAGGAAAGCACTCATGCACGTGGTTTCCTTTGCTCTCCAAGGATTTCAAGCATGTACTTAGATTTAAGCCTGAGTACTACTTTTTGTAACAGGGAGCATCTCTTAGAAACAGGACTTGATTCAAAACCTGCACATCCATGGAGCTCTAGCTCTTAACTCTGCTTCAAGCACTGGGAAACCTCCTGCCTTGGCCGCACAAAGCCGTGTCCCACCCTTTGATGCATTTCTTGGCACGTGCACATTCTAATTCCCGTCACCACCCTTTCTTCCCCTTTTCTTAGCTGGCTTTTCTCTGGGCACAATGCATTATGTTTTCCTGTATGTACTACTCCATACTGCTTGCACAATGTTTTGCATGATCTAATATTCTTTGTTCAAAACTGCAAAAAAATCTAAATAAAGACTATAGCGTGTCGCATCAGTATAGGCATCAGCTAACGTTTTCCACGGCATATGGTACTTCAGAAGCCATATGTACCACTGTTTAGTGATTCTGGCAAAGAAGCGCAGAATGGTGAAATCCAACTGCCAGGATTTCTGAAAACAAATATGTAAATGCTCCAGTGCTTTTGTTATTCATAACATACCTCTAACACAGCACATACAATATGCTGTTCATTCTGTAACGAGTATACTACTAAACTATATTTGCTTCCATTCTCATTTTAAAAGATTTTTTCTTCTGTATATGATTCTGCCACCCTCTCTATCAAAATCAATCTAAATTGCAATTCAGAAAAGGCATTTTATCTATTTTAACGAAATCTATGGGGAAGATTGTGTACCTACGCAAGGGTCTCACATCAGAACAAAGACACACGTTATCTCTGCAGCCTGACTAGTGGAATGAAAGCAAGGAAGGGAAATGCACTTAAGCAGATGAGTTGTGTGAAGCAAAGCTTGTTCAGCCACGAATAACCTCCCGGGGAATGCAGGTGGGTTGGCCCTGCTCATGGGCTACTGCAAAGCAAGCAGGCGGACAAAGCTTTTGTGAACAGGCCCTTGGAAACAATAGCTGGGATTGAAACTGAGGATTTCAGACACGTGGCCCAAGGTGGATGGCGGCTGCCAAACTCTGACCTGGGCTGGGATTGGTCCTGGTGAGCTGCAGACAAAGGGGATGGTCTGTGGCTAGGGGGTTTGTTCCCAGAAGGGCTGGCAGCACCAACACCAAGGTGTCGGGGCAGTGCACAGGGCTCACATGGAGCACTTGTGCATCACTAAAGGCTTCAGACCCCACCAGCCAAGGCAGAAGCCCTCCTTCCAGAGCCAGCACCGGCAGGTAAGCGGGAATCAACATCCAATTCCATTAATCACTCCTGACACTGCTACTCTGGGTGCTCCTCTCATCCGCTGAGAGCTTGTCATCTCTGCCTGGGATCTTGCTGTGCTGAAGGATTCCAAAATGTTGCTGTTTAACATTAAGCCTTCTTATTCACAATAAACATTTTAACATTACCTGTTGCCAGCATTGCCTCTGTCTTTCAGTTTATCAGTGTCCACAAAGACTGAAACTGCGGGAGTGATCAAGCCCATTCACAGGTCACTCTGCAGCTCACTCCTGCCTCGGAAGCGGGGCTGCTCAACATCCCCCAAGCTGACACACAGCACCCCGCAGCTCCTGGCGACACCAGGGGACCAGGCAAACCTTGGCAGGAGGGGACAGATACCAATGCCTCCAAGAAACACGTGGTTTTTCCAGTCTATTGCTTAACTAACGTTGCTAAAAACAACAAACCCATGAGTCCCTGCATGCAGTCTCAGCAAAATACTGTCACCCTACAGGGTCCTGAAAAAATTCAGCCATCTCCAGACATGACAGTGTTACTCAAGACATGCAGATGCCTTTTTCCCAAGAGATCGAGGACGGCTGCTCCTTTCTTTGCTAGTCTTGCGCTGCAGCATCCCACTTCAGCAAGCACAACCTCCCTCACCAGGGTCCTGTGCCCACCACTGCCTCTGCTTGACTTCCCTTGCACATCAGACCTGCTCATTATTTCTAGTTTCCTGTCAGTCCCCAGTGCATTATCCTGAGGTGCAAACCATCTGAGTGCCCAAGCAATTCCTTTTTGGTAGGTTTTTTCCCCTGCAACATAAACTGGGATCCCACTTTCCTCCTTTCCAGTTGCAGAGATACTCTGTTCTAAAGCTTAAGCCAGAGCTCTGCATGCAGCCAGGTCGTTCACCTCTAAACACTGGTTTTTTCTATTCTATTCTATCCTTAAAATAAGCCTTTATATTTTCCTACTTTTGTAGGTCCTTCAGCCAGAATCTGGTTTGTTTTTTTTCTATGCTGTTCCAGCCAGCAGGTGATAAAAAGTTGCCATAAGAAATGTTGGCTTTGAGCATAAGTGCCTGGATCAGAAAAAGAGACAATTAGAAAGTGAAAAGTGGCAAAAAGCTCCTAAGAAGCCAAAAATAAAAGAACAAACAAACATGCAATCTGGCTACCGAAAAAAGCCACGTTTTCCCCTTCCTGCAGTAAAAATCAACATTGTCAAAATTACAAAGTATTTTGAAAGCGAGGAAGTCATGGGGAGAGGGAAAACCAGTTCCATAGGGTCAAAAAGAGGAGGCCTGGGAAAAGCCACCCGAAGGAGCTGACAAAGGAGGGGACAGGGAAAGCCAAGCACCTCACAACATGCTGCCAGGATGCTGCACTGACCCTGCAGCTGCCGGGTGAGACAAACTACCCTGAGCAAACGGAGCCAAAAAAAGAGCCCGCTGATTGAGCTGGTTCACGTGCACCCGCATTTATGGCAGAGTAAAGGTCAGTCTTGTATTACCTCTTGTGAATCCCTCTTGAATGAGCAGGCTGGGGATTTGATGAGCTAAGGACGAAGATTTATCGACATGCCAGGGGTTGCTGGCCCTAACTCTTAACCTGCTGGCAGAGGTTGAGGCTTTTCATTAAGGGGGGCTATGCATGGAATACTTGCAGGCTTAGGCTAAGAGTAAATGTGATCTCAACCCAAACAATTTGCTGCTGCCTAAGAGACAACAGATTATTTTCTCTCAGCACAGAAGTCAGCAGTCCCCTGGAACCCTCTGAGCAGCTGAGGGCATGGAAGGGATAGTGAGGGGAAAGCTGGAAGGGGTCTCATGGTACATTGTTCATCATATCCGTGAGCTCTAGATGAGCAGACAAAACCCAATCGCCCCTCTAAGCCGTACTCCTGTGCTCTGGACGCACCCTCTTTCTGCAGCCAGGCAAGCACTCACTGCCACAGCCAGGACAGGCCCCTCTCCAGGGCCATTCACAGCTCCCATCTGCAGTCTTCCTGTACCACCACAAAATCTTACCACTTTTAAGGGAGAACAGTCTTCACGTGGGATATAACCACCTGGACAGGCTTGCTCCCTCTCCTAAATCCCCTGTCTTGACTGCACAAGCAACTATGGCTTCAGGAGGAAAGAATAACCTGAGCAGTTTCGTCTGCCTTCTGCCTCTCACACATCCTTCTGCCTCTCCTATTACTCCTTTTCACTGAGGTCCACGTCTCTGCACCCCAGTCCCTCCACATGGATTGCATTGTACCTCTGACTGCCTGTACATGAGCTGCCGGGTTATTTTTCCCCTGTTCTTCCTGGGGCGTTTCTACGAACCCTGCTGCATCCATCATGCTCTCGTTTTACAAGATCCAGTTCCATTTTGAAACTCTTGAGCTTTCCCCAGCAACTAAAAAAAAAAACAACCCCAAAACACGGACTATGGGGTTTTACACTTGGTGTTGTTGCACACTTCACACCTATTCCTACCTTTTCCTTTCTCTGTTGCAAACTGAATTCCCCGTGGTGCTGGCTGAGGGCACAGGGGCAGTAAATTCTCTACCTTCTTCCCTTCCTGCAGCCTCTTGCAAAGCTCTCAGCTGCCCTCTGCTTCCCTCTTCGTTCAGTTGAGAGATGCAAAGATTTCTCACCTGAGAGACACTATCCCAAGGAGCTTCCCAACCCCTTTGGGACACACACCGCCAAGCCCCTTCAAGCACCCGGGCTGCAGCAGGAACAGCTGGAAGAGCCAGGCAAGGACTGGGAGAGGGATTCCCAATACATGCTCCTGCAGAATGAGTGAATAATTTCTCTCCCGCAGTTAGCGCCAGCACTTGCTCTTTGCCAGTTGGCAGAGGGTACCGCTTCCTTTTCTGAGGAACGCTTAACATCCACCTTTCCCCCACCCCAAGAGGGAACCACAGAGGCTGGGGGGAGTCTTTCCAGGCAGCCGGGCATCTGAAGGAGCTGCAGGCTTGGGGAAGGAGAAGGAATTCAGCAGGGAAGCCAGGTTGTACTTCTCAAACTTCTTTTAGCTGGAGCACGTCTCCCTTACCTGAGAGTTCCCATGGGAACACAGAAGGGCAGTGTAACAACAAATTTTGGAACAGGCACGTCTGCGAACAACTTCTGATATAATATTTGAGTCCTCAGATGTTCAGCCACTTGCACATACTGCATGAGCGCCTGATTTGCATGGGATTTGTATTTGTTGGTATTCACATTCGTAGGAGAACGCATACATTAGATTAATGTCATCACAGTTTATGGAGATCATCTGTGCCACAGCACCAGCTCAGGGCTCTGACTGCATTCTGTGCCCTGTGGCACATGGCAGCCCCTCCTGCCCTACCAGGGCCACCGAGAGCCGGGATGGCTGTGCCAGGCTGAGCTGCGAGATGGTCCTTCTGGGCTCTCCTGTTTTTAACACGAGAGTTTAAAGATCATGCGGAGCAACTGTCTAAAACTGCTTAGCCCACATTCCAAAGGGAAAATTAATCCAACTACTTGGACTTATTCTCTTATATTTGCTTGTATGAACTTACAGCACACTCCACACCCACATTTTTAGTGCCTACTTAAGGACATTCAGCTACCAAACAGACCAACTAGGTGGTCCCTTTTTGTCTTGCAAGAGCATGCCTCCCTCAGCAAAACGGGATGGTTATAATTCCCTCCCTCTTTGTCATTACACCTGGGTGCTCTCATCTGCTAGACAGCTGGAAGCTGTCACTAGAGATGCTGTTCTCATGGAAGCGTTGCTGGGCTCAGTCAGACACTCTTTGTAAAGCAGATGGAACACCTCAGAAGAACAGCACTGCAGCAACAAAAGCTCATTTTCTGCTAGGAAATTACTGTTATTGGGCAATGCTTCCATCAGGTGACTTCACACCCCAGTGAGCCCCCATGCCAGCACAGTCTAATGATGATTCTGTTAACCTACTTCCACTACTGAGGCCCTGGAGTTCCACTTCCCAAGGCTGGCGACCAGCCCCCTTTACATCTCTGCACTTCCAAATCACACAGAAGCAATAGCAATGTGGGCTCAACTCCCACTGTGGCCCTGCCACCCAGGATTTCTGACAGACCAGGATTTCTGCTCTGTCCCCACGGAGCCGCGCATGCACGAGCCTCTCACGCTGGCATCTGCATCCGAGTCACTCCTCGTGCACAGGATCTGCAGAATCTGTCCCAATCTCGATGGTGCAACCCAGAGGAAGTGGGTGGCACAAAGGAAGAGCGCACATCTCCAAATCGGGTGATGATTTCACACTTACCCTGGTAACAGGCCAAGTAGCACCTTTGGGCGGCCTTTAAAAGCCTTCTTCTCTGCAGCACATGCCACCAGCCCATGCTCCAGCTACCTGCACAATCCAGCTGCTTCCATTGCTCCTTACTCAGGCACAGCTCTCCCACCTCACAGCACAGCTCCCATCCCGCAGCATTTCACACTCCGAGATGCTGTGGTATGCACAGCTCACCCAAGAGATGGGCATGCCCTGCTCCAACACGGGTTAGCAGACACAATTTCAATTTAAGGCTCTTACAAGCAAAGTCTTCAAAAAGCCTTTCGATATTTGAATGCTTCAGTCTTATTTTCCAAGTGATTTATACACTAAGAAACCTAGATGGAAACCTCCAAGTGATAATCAAGCCCCTTAGATATCTCAGAAAATGGTGGCCCCATATGATCTAATACCCTCATGACAAACAGCTCCCTATTTATCTTTGTGATGGTTCCTACTTCCCACCAACATCTGTCACTGTGATTATGATCTCTAATGAGCTTCTAAATTATATCACAGCATTCTGCCTTGATGAGCTACATTCAGTAACTTTCATTCTGCAAGACATGAAACACTTCCTACAAAACGCTGAATGAAAATTCCCTCAGCACAACAGCTGAAAAACTGGTTTGGGTGGTTTTTTTTTTGGTGTTTTTAGCATTCTGTTTGGTGTTTCTTGTTGCACGTCTTATTCCAGAATGCCTAGGAACTTTACAAACGAGGCACATAGATTTGAGCCTTTGTGTTGCACACCCCTAAAATCTCCACCCAAAGATGGGAACTGTCTCTCACCACAAAGCAACAGCGATGGCCCATATTTCTGAAAGGCAGGACAGGGGGAAGAACCCAAGCCAAGGCCCCAGAGAAATTTGCCATTATTTTTACATTGGCTTCCAGTTACAGGTGATGGTTAGTTTGGGTGATGCATCCAGACACTCGGGATGCTGTACAGACTCAGTTCCCCTGTGCTGCCAGGACACAGCATTACATTCCACATCTCCCCACACACACTCCTTTCCCCCAGTGACCGCACCAGGAGACTCCAGTATAAGTGAAACTGCAAAAGTGAGTATTAACCCGCAAGGTTTGCTGCTGTGGCTGCAAGGAACCAGTGCCACAGCTGTGGCCGCTCAACCATGCTAACACATGCTCACACCGGCTAGCAATCTCTAGGGGACTTGGACCTCTCAGATCCATGCTCTTGTTGATTCCTCAGACAACAGCAGCCCCACTCAGCATTCTTACTCAAACATGTTACTAACATGCATATCCGGTGTCACACCTTGCACTAACGTTACCTGCCTATCTGGAAAAGTGTGTACAGTGTGTCTAAGACAAGGACAAAGCAGGCTGATATTTGTGTGTACAAGCAGTTCCCCTGAGGCAGCAGGGTGCTGACTCCCTGCTGGTGACTCAGCTGCACCTTTCCCTGCTGCTCATCCAGCATGTGACGTGGCTCATGAGAGCTGAGCTCTGTAGGGCTTGATTTATAGGACAGGATTTATGGGGGTTATTCCCTACTTCCTGCAGATAAGGATGGACAGCGCTGATGAGCAGTTGCCACGTTTCTAACTCAGAGTAGCTGTCGTCTCTCTGTAACTCCTGCCTGTGGCCAACCTTGCACTTGGTGCCTGCAAAGCAGCTCCAAAACTACTGGGAGAAAACACGCTGAGCACAGCAAACTCAGGGGTGCACACTGTTCACCTCTCCCAGCCAAACTCTGGAGAACCAACTGCCATTTCCCATAGTTCCAGACTGAGCAAGCACTTGGGTGGCAGGCAGGTAACAGGGAACATGCTGAGAACACAGGCTGAGATTGCAGTGCAGTCCTGGAGGGGACAAACATTGCTGGCACACCGATCCTCGCTGATGAGTTCCCAAGTAAACTTTATGTCTAAGGGCGTAACTCCAATTGCAGAGCACTAGACCAGTTCCAAACAAACCCTGTGTACCTGGAACATCTGCCCACTCACTGCAGCTGACACCATCTCCCATTTCTTGTGCTCTGTGTGCACCCAGGACTTTTCCAAGCCCACGGTGACTCTGGCTCGCTCTTCAAGGTGCAGCTGGTTCCGATGGTTCTTGCAAGAGCAGGAGCATAAAATCCTGCAACAACAACCAAAACAAGTAAATGCTCCTGAGTAGAGGGAGAGGGAGAGCACAGGACTGGCAGGGAGCTGCTGAGGAGCTTATGAACCATGGCTTGTCTATGCCACAAGATGAGCTGCCCAGGTGAACGCACACCGACTCATCACTGTCTCTGACTCAGGAAATGAGTTTTTCAAGGAACTAAACCACATCTTTGCATATCCTCAGCAGGGACTGAAGGCCCTTCCTGCGCAACATGCTTCACAACAGGCATCTTGGGCTATGGTACCATGGTACCCTTGTACAATGAGCTCTTTTGCTTCTTCATTAGCTTTGCTGAGCAAAACCTTTCCTTTAAAAGGCCTCCTTACAGGCACAAGATTTCAGTATGAACATGAGAATACTGCCCAGCGGGGATGACAATGTAGTACCCCAGCTCTCTTCCCGTGGCTATTACTGTGTGGCAACTATAGCAGTTCCCCAAAAGCAATGCCAAGCACACCACCTTCTACACCCCACTAAGCTGATCCATGAAAACATATGAAGCCCTTGCCAAGCTGCTTCACCTGCTTTTCCCTGGGGGAAGGGACATGACCCTTGTAGCATTTGCTGTCCTTGTAGCATTTGCTGCTCTGCCAACAGCATCGCAGAAAATGAAGCCTGCAATCCAGTCAGCACTGCTCCACCTCCACCCATCCTAACTGCCCAGACATAGGAAGAGAAAAGGATAAAATCTTGGATGACAGACAACAGGACACGAGTGCATATGGTACAAATTAAACTTTTTACATGTGGAGAAGTTGAGGAAAAGGTAATTCAGAGTCACACAGATGTAAACACTAGTCAGATAAGACACATCCTAGCTGCTTCACTCCTGTCTCAAGGCCAGCATAGTCACACTGGTGATCAGAAACACTTGTCATCCAGACAGCCAGGGGAGCAGCTCACACGAACAGGGCAAGGCTGATGTATGCCAAGTCACCGGCGCGATTTGGCTGGTGAATAACCAGGCAGGGCCATGAGTCAGCCAGCGAACACTCCCACACGCACCCTTCCTGCCCTGTGGTCTGACAGCACCAGAACCAGGAGCTGACTGCAATAAAAATCCCATCCTACCTTCTCAATGTGGTGTTTCCCCCAGCATATTCTCTAGATGGTCTGGCCAGAGTTTGGTGTACAAATCTTCAATAACCTGAAGTTACGCGGTGTGCAGTGGAATGGTGCTGCAGCCAAGTGCAGGCAAGGAAGAAAATCACCCAGTCGGGTTGGAAAGCACCTCTCATGGTTTTACCTCCTGCTCAAAGCACAATCAACGCCAAGTCGAAATCAAAAAACTTCACCTCTGATGAGTCAGGCCTTAAAACCCCAAAGGGAGCTGACCCCAAATTAGCTCAGTTGGTGAGAGTGTGGTGCTAAAAATGCCAGGGTTGTGGGTTTCATCCCCATATAGGCCATTCACTCAAGAATTGGACTCCGTGATTCTCATGGGTCCCTTCCAACTCAGCATATTCTGTGACTGTAATCCTGACTGCACCTCTGTGGCTGTCCTGCCCCAGTGCTCAGCTCTAGCTGTGTGGTGACAAAGTTCCCCTACATGCTGATGCCTCTCCCAGCCTCAGGCACACAGCCAGCCTGCCCCTGAGAAGCTTTGCACCCAGAGGGTAATCCTTCTCACAGTGATCCCAGATCCATCCACCCTTGTGTCCACATGGCATCCTGGACCAGCAGGGACAGTTGGAAGTTCTGCTCTTCCCACACTTGCCATGCCACAAGGACCTGCTCAAGCATTCCTTGGAGTGGCTTGACCCTCCCAAGGGCTCTGCAGTCCCCCTGACTCTGCATGCCCAGCACCTAGAGCCTCACTGCACAGTGCTTCTTCCCTCACTTGCTACAAAAAGCAGGGTCAGAGCCCTTCTCCAGCTTCCAGGTGGCACAAGCTGCCACCCAGCCCCACTGTGGAGCCTCCGTCCCCTTTCATGGCAGTACCACCTCCAGTCAGCCCTCTTCCCGTGTACCCTGACTCTTACCTGCAGGCAGGTCACTGCAGAAGCTCCACCAAAAGTCTGGCATCTCCCTACCTGCTCCTCAGGTGGTGCTATGCAGCCCCAAACTCTCCTCCTCCAGCTCTTTCCTCCACCAGGCTTCCACAGGCCAGACCCCAGTCTCACCTGTGCCAGTACCACATCTTCCTCAGGACAGCACCTGCTCCACCAGGCGTAGGAAGAAGCAGGTACCATGTGGCCACCAAGCCCCCACTGCACATTCCTGATGTCCTGGGAGCATCTCCACCTCTCACTGCCCTGCAAACCTCCACACAACCTCTGTGCTAAACTCCCAAGCACCATCCCCTCTCACCAGCAGCAGCAGCAGCAAGCCCAGGTGATCCCCAGGAACAGAGAAGGGAGCTGACCGTACAATAATCAGAGTCCCACAATCAGGGAACAACTAACAGCTCCCGGTGGTGCGGTTGAGCCCGAGAGCAATCAGGAGCAGTGACCCCACCCATGGAAAGCAGGACCTGCACGAAAAGACAAACGTCTAATTCCACAAAGAGCTGCTGGGGGAAAAAAGGGAAGGAAAAAGAAATAAAAATTCTAACCCCCAAGAAGCTTCCTCAAAATGTCACACATGAAAAAAACTGAAAAAATCCCCACAACACCATCCAAAAAGCCTCTCCCAAACTTAAAAAAGCCTCTGTTTAAATAAATAAACTAAATAAATGCTCCACTGGGAAAAGTCAAAATTGGGGAACCCCTCAAATTATGAGGGGAAAAGCAAAAGAGGAAAAAAGGGAAAGAAAAAACCCAAATAAACTTGCAAAAACCATGGAAAGGAATGGTGAAAAGTTGAAAAAAGCACCAGCAGCAATACCAGCAAGGGACCTCCCTGGTGAAAAAACAAAAGGGAGTGTGTTTTCCCCCCAGTTCCAAAATTCATCCCCCCACAAATGAACAGTCTCTTAAGTGCTGGTCTCTGCGGAGTGCCTACACCTGTCTTGGAATGTTCCCCCCAGCACACAGCTCCCTGTCAGCAGGCATGATAGCCTGCAAGAGGTAAAACAAGCCAAGCAACTGACCCAAATCCCAGTGCGTTGCTTGAGTTTTGTTTGTTCCCACTTGAATTTTGTTTGTTTGAAGCATCGGGCCAGGTGTTTGGGCACACAGAGCACACGGCTCTTCATGACTGTCACTCGCCCCAGCCTTGCAGCCGGAAGAACCTGGTACAGATGACTTCATGAAACCAAATTAGGGGTCATGCACAAGAAAGGACATTGCCACAGCTCTGGCGTAATTAGGGCCCATCATCATCAAGGACAGGAAATTGGCACATCTGCTTTCCGGGCTGCTGATCCAACAGTGGCTCGGGTACGATGTCCTGCTGCGGCCCGCTGGCCCTGCATAAATATTGCCCTAATTGCCCCCAAACACTGGTACAAGCAGTTGTTTTATCACTCATCCTCCCAATTGCTCCTTACTCGTTCTCTCCTTGGGCTGGGAGGACAGAATTGACACGATGCTCTCTCTATCTCTCTCTCTCTCCTTTGCAGCACTGAAGGGGCCAGGCTGGATTGATAAACAACCCTTTTCCTCCAACGTGACCCCAAACTGAACGCAAACGAGGCTTCTGTTCAGATGCACCCTCGGAGGGTTTGATCCTGTCCCCGTGGAGTCAGTGATAAAACTGTCACAAACTGGATGACTGCTGGATCACAACCAGTGCTTCTTTAAAAATTATTTTTCTTCATACACTAATGAGAAATGTGCTATTCTTTTCCTGGGTTGCACTGCTCTGCAGGCAGAGTTCCTGCCTGCTTCATTCTTCTGTCTCCTCTGGCTGGGCCGTTGTTTCCCAAGAATACCAAAAAGGGTCACTACAACTCTAGGGTTGTGCTAAACTCCCAGCCTTGGTGATCCCTGGGCGCTGCTCAGAGCTAGCAGCGGCTTCTGGGCCAGAGTGGGATTTCCATGTTTTCCGTCCTGCTTTTTTTTTTGCTCTCGCAGGCCAAGAGTGATTTATTTTTATTCTGTGGTGGCTTGCATCAGGACAGCCCATCTTCCCCTCTTTGTTTTCATTCCTTCTGCTTGTCTGAGCACCGTGGAAACAAACAGCTCTGGAAAAGCGGAAAAACAGCTCTGGAAAAGCGGAAACAAGGGGCTCTGTGCCTTGTCCAGGGCACCAGGCAGCAGAGAACCACAAGCAGCACAACGGAGCCTGCTCCACTTCTGCTGAGACAGGAGTGAGTACCAGGGATGAACCTGGCTCCTCGGGGCGGCCGATGAGTCAGCGTGCACAGAGCAGGGACATTGCTCCATATTCCCGCATTTATACCTTCTCTCATCCAACATACACTGCTAGTATTTGGGTTTCCTGGTTGTTGGAATTGAAGGGGTTCTTTGCCTCGTGTTTTTCTGTGCGTATTTTCAGTGGGTACTGCAAATGTTTCATGATGTTGGAAAGGAAGAGCTATTCAGGAATTCTGAGCTTGCGTAATTCCCAGATTTGTCTAGACAGATACTTTCCATCTGGATGATGCAGGCAATACCACATGGACACGAGAGTTCCTGTGTTACTTAATGCTGTCCTTTTTATTTATTCATTTCTACACTGCTTTACAGGATGAGCACAGACACAGGGCTACAGCTGTAAAACGAACAAGGATTTGTAGCTAATCCTTCAGAAGGCAGCTCTCAAACAGCTCCTGCATGTTGTATAACTGCTGGAGTCCCTCTGGTTTCTCTTTCCTTTTACAAAGCATGAGACTTCCATGTGTGGTTCACACCCTGTGAGAGGAGAAGAAAAATATATTCCTGTGAGCTGCCCTGGCTCAGGGTTTCCCATGAGCATCACCTGTCCTTGGGTTTGCACAGCTTAGGGTGTCTGGAAGTGCTGGCTGGTGCCAGTGCTGTGGAGCTCTCCCCTTCCATGCTGCTCCTGGATCATTTGGCAGAAGGGCAATCCCAGATCCGAATCAGAAAGGAGATTTAATTAATCAGCATTGCAGCCACACACACAGACACACCCAAGTTTCATTTTTCCCGGACAAAATGTTGGCAATCACTGAGCACGTGGAAGAAAACAGGTTGGCACACATCTGTTGGGCAGAGGTATCCTGGACCCCAACTGGATTTATCAAGCAACAAAGCCCTCCTGATCCTCTGTAGTCTATGCAAAAGGCAGCCTGTGTGGCCACCAAGCCACTGTTTGACTCTGATCCTGAGGTCACCTCACCTCACCACAGCACTGAAGGATTTCCCCCCCACAGGCACCACCTTTCTGCTGCAGCATTCCTGAGGGCTCCTGGGCAGGGCCAGGCTCACAGTCAGGTTACACCAAGGGTGACTTTTTATTCCAACTGCTCATTCCCCAAACACGACAAGTTCAGTTTGGTACCATTTGCCTGAGGTCTTCCTGACCAGCCTGGGCCAAAAGGAAAGTGGGAATTGGTGGGTGTTAAGGGACAACATGTGGGGAAATCATCTGCAAGTGCTGGAGATGAAGAAGGGAACTGTATAATCCCAAAGGTGCTGTAAGCGGTTCCGTTTACTACTTACTCTGCAGTAAGCCTTGGCAGTGAACTTGTGTTCATCTGCACATTGACCATCCGCATGAAAACTTCTGCTTCCAGAGCTGGGTTACTTTGAAGCTGTATTTTTTTAAGACTCCTGTTTTACATGACTGAGGGTGGTTTCTCCCTGGTGCCCCTGGTTTCCCTGCTGTCCCAGCCTTCAGGCACAAGAAACCAGTGTAAAGGAGGTCCTCGTGCAAGTGACCTCGATTCCAGATGGATGGGATGGAGACCAAGGGCAAGCTGTGCCTGCTCCAGATGCGGGACCAACATCCAGAGGCAGCGGGAGACTCAGCTGGGGTTGGGCCAGAGGTCTGCAGCTGGCCTGGGTCCCTTGGTGCAGCCAAGAGCATGAGTTGTCCCCCCCTGCTCCTGCAACATGGTCTTTGTTTGGGCACTGGCAAGCTGCTGATGCCCCACCTGGCTCCTTGGACATCAGAAAGATACCAGCTCAGGAGGCTGCTTTTCTGAGGGTTTGTGTGTGCACACAGGGAGAAATGCCCATCCCAATGGGGCTGGGCACCTTGGGCCAAAGTTTATGGAGCACTGTGGCGCTGGAGGAGGGTGAGGAGAGAGCCAAGCATCAGCTAACAAATTCTGGGAACCGGGACAGGAGGCTCCAGGCCCTTGTGTGAATGAAGCCAAACGTGGGCAAATAGCCATGAGCCACTGCCCTGTACTTCCTACGTGCCTATCTCCCTCTCATCCAGCCATTCCAGCAAAATAGCCATGATTTATCTGCTTCTTCAGCAGAAACCACAGGCTAAAAGAGGAATTCATACACTTGGAAACAAGTAAAGAGTGAACTGGCAGTGGTGGCTTGTTCCAAACACAGTGGGTCACATGTGCTTGAAGCAAGATTTCCAACATCTGGATAACATGACGGGCAAGGCGAGTGTTCCTGGGGCTTGGGGGGGACTTGTGCAGCTTGGAAAGCTGGAGTGCAGCTGGTTTTGGGAAGCTCAGCGAGCCTGCTCTGTCGTCCTGCACGCCTCTGCACGGCCTTTCTTTTGGCTGGGTCTTCAGCAAATCCCAGGCTGCTCTATCCTCTGTTTTGTGTATCCACAGGGACTGTAAAACACCGCTTGTTTACCCTTTGGCCTTGCTGGCTCAAAGGCATTAAGAACTTCATGAGACAGATCTCTGGCTGACATTATTCACTGCTGCTCTGTGAGCTTTGGTGAAGTTTCCAACTTGCATCAGAGGGAGGCTTGGCTTGGCGTTGGGATCAGCATGGAGAAGGCACTGTGACACGGATGTGTCAGGTCAGAGAGCTGTGGCTACAGCACACCACCCAGAGACAGCAGGAATGGGGATGAAGTGAGATGAAAGGAAAACTCTCCAGCAGGATGACTATGACTTCCCCATCTCCTCCGGCGGAGGGAAGAGCAAGATTCTTTTTGCTGTCTGATTCACCTCCACAGCCTGTGGGAGACACATGATCCCTGTTAGGTCGTTTTGTTTTTGTTTCAAAATCACAATTCTGTGGTGTTTGTGCAATCCCCAACCCCCCTCAACATTAAATTATTTGGGGCTTACGCTCTGGCACACGAGCAATGCTGGCAGCAACACGAACTGGAGTGTTCCTGACGAGGATGATGGGACGCAAGGGGGACGCACGGGCCGGGCGAGCGGGGGCGG
>VZRQ01005713.1:56216-124393 GCA_013397975.1 Machaerirhynchus nigripectus
GCGATGAGGTGAGGCGGCGGGAAACACACCGTGAGGGGCTCGGCGGGAAGTTCGGGAATCCCGCCGGGACCTCGCTGAGGGCGTGTGGAGAGGGGCTGTTTGAGGTTCTCCCCCCGGAGGTGCGTTTGCGGCCGGACACGTTGGAAGAGCGAGCGGCGGCAGCATCTACCGCCCGCCCCGGCGCGGCGGCCGGGCTTTTGTGGGGAAGTTCGGCGGCTGCGATCGCCCTCAGAGCGCGGGGGGAGCGGGGCCCGGGCCGCCTCACCGCGGGATGCGCGACAAATCGCGACAAACTTACCGGCAAGAACTGGCGGTACCTCGAGATGTTTGGAAAAGCAAATATTGTCAGTTTCTCCCCGAAATGTCACCCCAGATCAGGCGGCTGATGTGCTCTGGTTTTCCCTTCTAGGTCTGGGAGCGTGGCGACGAACTGGCAAGAGATATTTAATTTTGTAAATCAGCTGACAGAAAGATTTGTGAGGTGCGTGGTGCTGCTTGTGACACCCGAGGTGATGCTGGGGTAATTCTGGGCTGTGTTAAACACCCCACCCCCCGCCCCGGTCCCCGTGCTTTTGCAGGCTCAGGGGATGTGTTTCACAAACACATTAAAAGTTTGGCTTCTAAGACCCAAATTGCTGGAAAATACTGGAAACTTTATTTTCTTGTGCCTGGAGCTCAGCAAAAAGGTGACAGTATGTGTCTTTAAATACTTAATCTCTTAAATGACTCTCAGGTGTGATCTGATGTTTTTTTTAAACTTGTTTTTCAATATACTGTGTGCCTAATTTCTGATGGAGTACTGCTCAAATTCCACGTTTGGAGATCTGTATAAAGAAGCAGTCTGAACACATGTAAACATATGTGTGAATATATAGTGCAGGTCAAAAGGAAGAGAGCAGTGTTAAAAGCTCAAAAGCAGAGGAAGCCCATGTCATGTAACCAGTGCATTTGTTGTACTTACATGTAGTCAACTTTGTTACTGCCGGCAGGGTTGTCGGGCAAGTCCAGCTCCTCTTGAAATAGCTATAAATCCTGGCTGACGGCTCTGTACAAACAGCTGAGGATTGCAGTGCTTTGCTTTAAAAAACCCTCCAACAAAATCCAGAATAAACTAAAGGAATACCCCACCATACACAGGCAGAGATGGTGTGGTAGGTTTTGCTAAGGAGAACAGAGCTCAGAGTGCAGTTGTGATCTTGGCTTGCTAATAAAAGGATACAGTTAGGCTTTTGTAACTAAATATTGCTTGTTTTCATCTTGTCAAAAGCAAATCTGTAAACTCACATAAAACTTCTGTCAAGGGGGTGACAGAAACTTTTGAAAGTTGTTTTGTTAGCTCTGGAATTTAAAAAAACAAGAAAAGGAAAAAGA
The DNA here is from genome assembly GCA_013397975.1 of Machaerirhynchus nigripectus. Classification (NCBI taxonomy): domain Eukaryota; kingdom Metazoa; phylum Chordata; class Aves; order Passeriformes; family Dicruridae; genus Machaerirhynchus; species Machaerirhynchus nigripectus. Next base: position 57,588 of record VZRQ01005713.1, read on the forward strand.
GAGCCTGATATCAAAGCAGGACTTCTTCGGGTAGGTGGTAAAACATTTGTCCCCCTGAGAGGGTGATGCTTGTTCAGTGGAAATCTTTCAGTTCAGCATCTTCTCCAGCCAAGTGACACTCCCTCTTGCAACACTTGTGTGGAGGTCTGGCTGCATTCCCATCCCAGCGTCCGAGTGCTCACAGAGGAGGCACGGACGGGCTGGCTCGTGGAGAGAATGGTTCTGTGGGGATCCTGAAGAGAAGTTGTCTAAAACATAACTTGGAGGGTATTGCACGTGGAGGTGCATCTCCAACAGGGAAGTCTCGAGGTAGTCGGTAGGTAGGCAACGATGCAGTTACCAGAGGTTGGGATTGCAAGTACTTGGTTTTGTTTGGCAGCTCAAAAGGGTGATAATCCCTTGGTTTTGATTCTGATTTAATTTAGAGCATCTCAGATTTTGGTATGCAGAGCCATTATGGATAGACTGCAAGCCTGGATCTTAAATCCGAGGTCTTTGCAGTTCTGTGCAGACTTGCAGTACTTATACTCCCTTGATGTCAATAATTTTAAGTTGCGTCATTGACATCAGTGAACTGAAAACATGGTCATTCAGCTTTACAAGTGTTAAGTCCTTACTAACCTCAACCTGATTAATTAATGCTGATACTCATAAACAGTGAATTACAAAGTTATTGAATATACTAAAATTGTGATTAATAACATTTAAAATCTTGTAGGAGAGATGTTACAACCTACCTTGGGAAAGTTCCTGTCTTGGGCCTCCAGAGCATCAGGCATCTCCTAAGCGTTTTCCACTGCTAATTAGATATGATTCCCTGTAACCTTGTGCAAAGAAATAGGTGAACTTATTAAAAACAAACAAACAAACAAACAAACAAAAGATTGAATTCCTTAATAAAATCAATTCATACAACATTGCTTTTTACCATGACATTTTTCTGGATGCTTTTAGGGAAGAAGTTTTCAAGTCTCACAACTGTCTGGTCAGAGAAACAAACCGAGTCTCACTGTGGAACAGTCTGCATGCTGCTTTCTCGGGGCTGAGGCAGTCAGTAGGTGCTGGTTCTGTGACTGGGAGGATTTGATAAACAAAAAGCAGAGTTGGAAATAGACATTGTGTCATCCTGAAAGAAAAGGGGAAATTGACGGGGTTCCATTTCAAAGATGGGAAAGATGGTTAGTACCCACAGGAGCAGGAGGGAACCAAGTGGTGTCCCTGCCTTGGTGTTAAACCAGAGGCCCTGACAATTCCAAAGCATGTGCTTTACCTTCTGTGTGTGAGGAGGCCACATCACTGGAGGCTCATCATGTGAGAGAGAGTAATAATTCTGCTACTTTGTTCCCCAGGCATCTGGGTAAGGAGAAGATGGGCAAAAGTCCTTTAACTCCTCTAATTTTGTGTTTGTAGTTCAAAAGTACGTTCCTAGGAAGCTGGAGGATAAAGATCATGTGAATGAAACCTGGATAAGTGAATGAAATGCTGTGCATCTGTATGTTTCTCTGAAATGTGTTTTTCCCTTCTTTCCCTTTTCTAAAGCCCCAAGATGAGATTGTCGTTTATCGTGTTTTCCACCCAGGCACACGTCATTATGCCGCTAACTGGAGACAGGTTAGTGCACTGCTTTTTTAATTCCCTCCCTCCCTCTGCCCTCACTGAATCAGAGGAGCAGTAACAGATCCAGAACAACAACTGATACCTCTCAGTGGTGGCCAGTCATGAAGCCTCCCCACAGAGCTGATTTAATTTTGTGACCGTGTTGTTGGATAGCCTCATAAAAAAGGAAGGAGAGGAATGATGGGAAACAAATCCTTGATGTTAACTCTGCCACTGCTTTGCAGAAAAACCACCAGTAATGTTTTCATCTCTGTGTGACTCTGCATCTCCCTTGGCACAGCGTGAGAATGATTTTTCCATTTGCTTTTGTAAAGCAGCATCCAAAGAATGGTTATCAGGAGTTTTTCATGTCAAGGAAAAGCATAAAATAGTAAATAAATGTTTCCCATATTCTCACATAAGGTAGATATTTTGTTTTGTATTTCCTAGTCTGGACTTCAGAATCTGTTTCGGACTGTGGGGTTGGTGCCACTTGAAGGGTGTGAGGTCTTTCTGGCACTGTGGTGATGTACGGATGTGCCTGAACTTGCACTGGATGGTTTCAAAGGTGTTGGGATTCAAGGCTGCTCACTCTGATTTCTAAAGCAAGTAAGGATTAGCAACTAGGATAGCTTAAGGATGGGTGGGGGGAAACAGAAGGAGGAGAAATGGGTAGAGAAGAGAATGTTGCAAAAATAATTACCAAACTCACAGAAACTGGGAAATCGTCTTGTGAACAAGTGCTGAATGTCCTCTCAGCAGAGGACGGTGGCATTGCTGTCAAAGTCCTTCGGCGTCCTCTCAGCCTTTTCAAAACCAACACGACCTCTGCTTTCTCCCTTCTGTCCAGAAGCTACTGCAGCGCACAACCTTCTGGGTTTTGAACATGTGGATAAACCGCTTAGGAATCATTCGACAGAACTGTGGCAGGGTGGAAGTGAGGTGGTCCTTCCTTTCTGCTCCCGTTAGTAGGGTCAGTGCAAAATGTGGTCTCCTGTAGTTTGTTAGTTCTGCTGTGGGTTGGTTTGTTTGTTTTAAATAATACGTAACAGCAAGTACAAGACTTCCTGAAAAGACCTGCCCCTGGCAACAGACACGTGTCACGCTACAGAAATGTAGCTGACATCTGGGATGTCTAAAAACTCAATTCTGAGCCCCTTCTCTTTTACACATTTAAAAAGTGGTCTGACTTGAGAACAGCCACTTCCCGCCATCCGGACAGGGATATCAGATCTGCTCTCTGTGGGCAGAGACAAGCTTATAAGCCATTTTTCCAGATGGCTTGAGAGGGGTCAGGAGAGGACACTTAAGCCTGTTCTGAGGCCTGCTGAAGTCAATGAGGTCCTTTCTCTCCATTTTAATAAGCTGTCAGTGGCCTGTTCCTTATCAAGCATGAGAGGCAGCACTGATAGCACACAGACCACTTGAAATGCTGGGCAGGATGCTGGAACGCTGCCACGGGGACACAAGCGCCTTTTTCATTGCCTGTCTGTGGCACACTTGGAGCCACGGTCAGAATCGTGTTTTTTTCAGAACCTCGTGTAAAGCACACAACCTCTGCAGTTCTGGTGGGTTCCCTTGGGGGACTTGGCTCTAGTTCAGGGTTGGCTGATGCTCTTGCGAGTGTGTCAGGGGAAGAAGGAAAGTGCCACCCCTTCTTGTGCAGGAGGAATTACAAGGAGAAGGGAGAAGGAAACTGGTAACTGTGACCATATGTACATAGGTAAGGACAGATAGATACAGTTGGAGCAGCTGTCCTTTTAAATATTAAAGAAGTCAGCAGAGGGAAAATACTGGGACTGTCTGGCCCCCATTGTTCCCAAGAGAAGATAAGGATGCTAAGCACAGTGCAGTTCTGGGGATGGGTGTTTGTGGGAGTGATATGGGATATGATGGCCTCAGTTTGTTACGTGCACTTTGGACTTGCAGGTGTGTTTTTGCCCTGACTTACTCACTAATTCCCAAATGTCAGGAAACCACAATTTCTTCCCAGCAGTTAGATCAAAGTAGGGCAGTATTTTTTGTTTGGAAAGCCTTAGGCTTCTGATTGTTTGCGCAAAGTTCTTGCTGGGTTTACTGCACAATAAAGCTGTGGATATAAAGAAAGCCACAGCATAGCGCCAAAGCCCCCAGATTCCCAAATATTTTTTGAGTGTGAACAGTGCTCTGTGACTAACTCTGGAAAGAGAAGTCATTGTTAATCACAGTACACACGGTGCTACAATAAATCCATAGACTAACAACAACAGCCAGATGGAAAAGCCTTCTCACACTGGTTTAAGCCCATTTGAAACATACACGTTTGTGAAGTTCAGCTGGAAACTGCAGTAAGTGGTAAACAAAGATTGGTGCACTCACCTTTGGGGCTCAGTGTTGGAAAGCAAGGGATTTGGGAGAGTGGATACACTCAGGAATACCATCCAGCTGGCACGATGGTGCCTTTGTTCTCTTTTGGCCAACTGTGCTGGCTAGCAGCAGTCCAGATTTCTGTGAGCCTGCTTTGGCTGCACTGACCAGTGCCCGTGGCCAGGACAAGCCCTGCTGCCTCTGCCTGGGTGAAACTCCTGCCGGAGATAAAGAGAGATGGTGTTAGTTAAGGTGGAAAAGTAGGACGCTTGAGTACCTGGTATATGACCAACCGTACCGTCCTTGTCCCTAGTCCAGCGGTGCACTTACTGCTCCTGGTTTCACAGGGACGTGCAAGACATGGACGCACTTGAGGCTCAGTCACGTGAGCTACCCCTGCACTTGGGTCCAAAGCAGCTTGCCAAAACAGACTCGTCTACAGAGAGTGCGTTCTGCTGGGTGTATCAAGTACAGCAGAGTTGGCTGTTGATGTGGTTTCCATCTGGAGCCTCCGTGCAGGAGGCCTCAAGTTTGAAGCAGAGTAATTATTATAACTGAACCAACCCTTTGTAGTATTTAAGAGGCCTAGAAGGCATGAGCCTCCTCTAAATGACGCATCTGAGGAGGCTCGTGCAGGGTTTCCTTTCACACTGTGACAGCTCACCTCATCAGGGATGCAGCCATCCCTCTTTCTGTCAAAGAACACTTCCCCTCTTGGTTTCACTGACAGGTTGATGTGTTTTCCTGTTTACTGTATGTCCTTCTTAGCAGCAAACCCCAAGTACCTGTTTCGTTTGCCTTTGTTTGTTAGAGATGAGCCCGTTGCCTTGCAGCACCCAGCCACATTTCTCACTTATAAATACATGCTCAGTGAGAGCCACCATCTCCTGCCAGCACTCGTATGTTCAACACACTGAGATAGTTCAAGATTCCAGCACTTCAATAGGTGGAATGCACCACGGGAAAGACATACAGGGTACTGTCCCCCACCCAGAGGAGCTAAGAACACCCGTTCTGGAATCTGGATATTAACAGCTGTGTTTGCCTGGCTGCTGCTGGAAGAGATGTCTGAGGCAGTTACACAGCTTAGAGAGCGAACAGACGGGGTAGCTATTAAAAATTAGTTGTGCCTGTGCTAAAACACAGAAATGGGCTGCAGCGCATATGCTGAGTGGGGAAAAGATATTAAATTTGCACTTATTCAGCCCAAACACAGACAGGCTGCAAGTTGCTGATTCTGTGTTGCTTCTGCTACCACCCTCCCTTTTCTGACTTGCACCACAAAGCCAGTGGCCCCTTTGTTAGTGTTCCCAAGCTGTGCTGTGGGATGTCCAGGCAGTCAGGCTGAGGGCAGGGCTCTGCTGTCATGGTACAGATGAGTTATACAACCAGAACTTCCCTGGGGATTTCCGTGGCTACCAAAAAGCCTTACAGAAACTAGAGAAAGGGAAGTTGTGAGAGCACTGAGGAGCAGGAATGGGGGTCCCCAGTGCTGTGGCTGGTTGACCGCTGAGTCCCATTATCAGGACAGTGCAGGCAGGCACGAGCCCTGTGCCCAGCCTCCAAACCAGTCAGGGGTGAGTTTTAGTGTGATGGAGCACACCTCTCCTGCTGGTTCTGGGGCCCCAAGTCGGCATCCACACTGGCCTTGTGACATCCAGACCAGGACCCACTTGCACTTGACCAGCTTGGAGAACATGTGGAGCTAGTTCACATCTGGCTGCATCTGTCTAGGTCTGTCTAGTGCAGCAGTGCCCGGAGGGCAAGATATGGTGCCTGATTAAATGCAGCTAAAAAAACTCATGCTACCAAAGATTTTCCTGGAACCCCTTGTAGGCAGAGGCCTGGCAACGCCAGAGATTGCTGTGCGACCGGGTCACAAGACATTGCAGATAAATAAAACCGAACTGATTGTACAAAAGCTATTTTTGCAAAATGAAATCTGTTTCAGAAAACTGGGACTTGAGTTGCTGCTTGTTTCTTGGCAGCAGAGCACTAACGCCTGTGATGTGCTGCCACTCATTTCTGGCAAGCACCAACTCTGTGGTTTATAATCTGCATTCGTACATAATCACTTGCAAGTTGTTTCTATAGATGCTGAATGTAAAATATTTGGATCAAACAGATTGTATTATCTTACATAACTTGTTCCCTTCCATACATTCAGTGCCACATTTCTCTTTTACTCCCTCCCCTCCCTGATTGTATCAGTGGATCCTGTGATGGGGAGCTTATTCCAGCTATGGATTGTACTTTGGAACAGAGCTGCTAAACATAGAGGAAGCCCATCCGTGGAACAAATGACGAGTGGGTGGCATTCAGGCAGTGCGGCATATGCATTCTTTCTCATTTGGTCTGGCCTAAGGAAAGCTTTCGCGCATCCCGCGATGTATTTTCCCTCCATCTCCTCACCCCTGCTGGGTTTCTCTTTCTCACCTAGATTTGTCACAGTGTTCTATATATTCTGGCCCAAATTTTGCCCCTTCTTAGTTTTTGTTTATCCTCTCCTAGCATGACTTTCCATGGACTTCGCTGAAACTGTGCTTGCAGAAGAATGAAGGCCCTCCAGATTTGATTCTTTCAGTAGTCTCTCTGCCTTTGTTCCCCCCACTTGTGCTGATTTCACTGGAAATAATTCCTGTGATGCTGTCTATCGACTTGTCCCCTTTCATCCCCATAGTTAGTAAGCACCTTGTAGATGGATCTGCTGTACTGCTTGTGAGAAATCATGGTGAAGATGTATTCTGTTAAATCTTAAGTGAGCTGTGGATCTGTGTGGGATGTCTTATGAAAGGTCACACAAAAAGGTAGTGACAGTAAAAAATTAAAAACTATCCTCAATCCTGCTCTTTTCCCATGGGCACAAAAGGTGTCTTGCAAATGCTGCCTCTTCCTATTGATATTTTCTTCAGGGCAAAGGTTTTAATTATTGCAGTTCAGTTATACGTGATTAAATTCCTGCATATTGGCGTGGAAGATTTCTGTTGAAATAGAACTGCTGTTTTAGGGGATTTCTTCTTTGATTGCAGTGTGATTGGAAGCAAAGTTAGTTTAAACTAGCAAAATAAACCTAATGTAACAGAATTTCCACCGGGCTGTGTAATGCTGAGGGTTTACCACTTCTTTGCAGTATCTGCTCCACCTGAACATTTTCCTCGATTCCAGCTTTTTGACTCACTGAAGAGTATTGTGTTAGATAGGTATGAAATACCTGTTCCCACAGCGCCACTTCTGTCGTGAATACACAATCTGCCTCCATGTGGGACTCTAGCGAAAGGCTCTAATGTACAGCTTTTCATTTCAGTTCTCCTTTAGGACAAATACTTTTTTTCAACTGATAAATTACACCCTTTCCCCACTTCAGGTCACACTAACAGTCTCTTACCTTTATTTTTTGTTTGCAGAGAGAAAATCAAGAAAGGTCTTAAGGATCTGGAGGAGGTGATACCAGCAGGTGAGACATACATACATGAAGGACTAAAAGAGGTAGGTTTTACTCATCTTCTTGCAATCAACACATCCTCTGTTCTCACCCTTCGGGTAACAACCTGTAACACAAATGGATTGATTGTACACCTCAGTCTGTTATGCTCAAATCTTTCTGGTTGCCTAAGTGGTCCCAGGGTTGCCCAGACACTCTACAAATCCCATGCAGAAGATGATTAGCCATCATAGCAATTTGCCATTTGGAATTTCTCTGACTTGCTCCTTCTCACAGAGCACGGGTCTGTGTTGTGGATCTCAGAGCTCACCCAGCATCCCAATGACATGGTAAATAGTCACATGCAGCTCAGTAGGGCTGCAGGGCTTGTGGTGCCTTCCAGCGCGCTCTCCTTGGGGAGAGTTTACTGCACAGAGCAGCGTTTGCAAGACAAATGCTCTTCGTTTTGGACTATCTTAATTACGGAGTTGCCAGCTGCTTATGTTTTCTTAGTTCAAGTAATGCAGTTTTGATGAAAGCCCTGGCCCTGAAGGTGAGGATCTAAGTTTTCACTTTTACAGACAAATCAGTTCTGCCACCTTTGGCTGTGGAGGCACGTTTGTAACCAGGATCTGCGCACTGAACAGCTGGGAAAAGAGAATTTTGTTGCTGTTAAAAAAAAAACCCCAATAGTTCTAAGCCTTTTCTTTTATATCTTGGAACCTACTGACTGTGTTTGAAATCTGGGGGGTAGCAAAGGAAATCCTAACAGAGGATTTGAAGAGATCTGTTCTGGAAGAGCTGTGCATTGGCAAGGGTTGACCAGTCAGTGACCCCAGTGCTTTGGAGATGGGCTCAGTGGTGGCTGGAAAGGACCAATAAGGGATTTCCCTGCTGGTAGCGAGTTCAAGGGAGGCAGAGGATTGTTGTGAGAGAGAGGCTTGAGAATGAGGCTGTTACTTCAGATGTTGTATTAGATGCTTAGAAGATGCATCACGGTTAAAGGTTTGGGTGCAGTTTTAAGGTGGGTAATTTTTTTTGCTTCTGTTATCAGGCCAATGTGCAAATTGCGAAGCAAGGGGCCTCGAGGTTCTCTAGTATCATCATTGCACTGACTGACGGCAAGCTGGACGGTCAGATTCCCTTGTATGCAGAGAAAGAGGTGAGCACGAGTTGGAAATACGTCATGCTCTGCAGAGTTTGGGTGCTGCCTGTTGAATAAAAACGTTGCTTACTTCTCTTGTTTTATGACGCCACAGGCAAGGAAATCCAGAGAGCTGGGAGCGAGAGTTTACTGTGTTGGTGTCCAGGATTTTGAACAAGAACAGGTAAGAATAAGAACAGTACTATTTTGGAGCACTAGGCAGTACCTCAACCCAGGGTTTTACAGAGTTAATGTTAAGTAGTACTGAAATTTAATTTTACTTACATTAGGCAGCGTAATGTCTTCTCTGGCTCAGGAAACACATTCAGATGTGTACATAGACATAAATAGAATGTGTGGGTGTCGTGCTCACTGCCAAGGAGACCCGTTGGAAATCCCCTTGTTAACTGGGAGCTGCCAATGGAGAGGGTGCAGGCAAGCCCCTCTCATTCAAATGGCAACCAGGTCAGGGTACTGATCACGTGAACAGAAGAGCTGTAGACAAGATTCCATCAGTTTATATGTAACAGTCTTGGGATAAGGAAAAGAACACGGGATTCACTGAAAAGCTCTTCCAGAGTTGCTGTGTCCCAGCAAAGGCTGCAGCTACTCCTGTTCGATCAAAGTGGCTTTAATGGAGAGGTACACAAAAGGCTCCTTCCTGCAGAAGATGCAGAGAAAGAGTTTGTAGTGAAAGGCAGAGCAAACAGGGAAGGTAATTCCGGACAGAGTTACAAAATCACTGCCAAGATACAGGCTCTAAAAGATTTCTTTGGTGTGATGTTTGCCACGATGATTAGCCACCATTTTGTTAGCTGCAGTCAGCTGTGGTATGTCCTCCAGTTCAGAAAACTCTTAGTTAGCTGTGAGAAAGCTCTAAAGTTTCCTTCTCTCTGCAGAGTTGATGAGGGTTGCTTTTAGACATCCATTTAAATTTCAAGGGTGTAAAGTAGTGTGATGAATTTCGTTTGCCAGATGATTCACGTGTTTGCATGCATTTTCTCTCCAAAGCTGGAAAGAATTGCTGACGTGAAAGAGCAAGTCTTTCCTGTCACTGGAGGATTCCAAGCACTTAAGGGGATAATCAACTCTGTGAGTACCAGGCAATAAGTTTTACATTTCCTCAAGATTAGAGCATACTCTCCAGTCCCACTTCCTTTTCTAGGCAGAACTGGTTCCTAAGGCAGGAGTTGCAGTAGATGAAGTTCCCTCCCCCTTACCTTAGAGATGCAGTTCTGTAAATCAGCACTGCTTGCGCCTCCTGCAGTTATTGATGCTCAGACCTTGTGTGGAATTTGAGGACTCCTCACAAGGAGAGGGGTGTTTGTGTGGGAAGTTTGGGGGATGCTCTGATGAATGGCTGCTTTGGGTCCAGTCTGGAAAAAATGGAGACTGTTACTCTGGGAGAGTTGAGAACAATTAGTTAAAATCCTGGGAAGTAAGTGCAATTTAGGAATTACCCAAATCTTTACACACAGAGAGGAGCGTTTTAGATCTGTGACTTTAACCACTTGTTATCCCAGTAAGTGGTAGGACTCAGTTCCACTTTTCAGCATGGCATGAGAAACTCCCATCGGTGAGATAAGGCCATTCAGCTGATTGCTGTGATTTGCAGGAAGGGATCAAAGAGAAACATTTTGGTTGTGATCAGTGGCTTGACACTGGCTTGTATTTGTGGTTGTGGTCAGTGGCTTGAAACACAGTTTCAGCTGTGTGTTACCACACCTGTGGTTGTGGACACAAAATTTATTTGTCTCATTTTAGACTGAAGGCTGTGTCTTTTATGCAAGGTTAACAGTGCTGCTGGTGCCTGTAGGCAGCACAGTGCAAGCACTGGCTTACTGGCAGAAGTAAAGTCAAAATCAATAATGAAATCCTTCCTCTGAGAGAGAGCGCACTATCATTCATTTCCCTTTCCTTTTTTTAAAAAACAAAAGGATACTACTCACGTACAGGATACTGCACAGTCATGAATTTATCACTTCCCTTGAGCAGTGTGGTTTTTGTGAAATGCTGTAATGCAACAACTTATTTTCCTTCTTGTTACTTAAAATACATGCAGTTCCAGAATTTTCCTTGCGCTTTCTAAAGAAAGGTAATCAATCTTTTGATGCATTGACGTTTACTCTCCTGAAAAGACAGTGCAGCCCACGTGGTACTGCCAAAACCTTGACTATTTAAAATCTCATTCTATGCCATTTGAAAGACTTAGAGGACTCAGCTATGCTGCTGGTGAAAATGATCGAAGTGCCAGTGCTGGGCTTTTTTATAAGAGCCAAATGTTTAGCCCCAGCTGATGACGGTATGTTTCCGAGGATACTGCTTTTCAAATAAGTATGTCAGGGATGGAGGAGTCAAGACATTTGTGTTTGGCGTTTCCCCTCCAGTGAGGGTCACTGACCTGCAGATGGGCACCTTCTGAGGGATCAGGTTTCCCTACTCCTCTCGTCCTTTGAGGAAGCAGCAGAAGTACGGTCGCTCGAGGTTTCTGAGGAGCTCAACTTGAAGAGTCTGTCATTCAAAAACGTGGAAGGTTAGCATAAGCTGTAGGGTGTCCCACTACCTGCATTCTCAGCCAAGGTGTTTTTGGGCAGTCTCTGGCTAGACTAGAGCAGTGCCAGCCTGCCTCTTCTATACCTCCCAGGAACTTAAAAGCACCTTCACTTCTGTGTCAGCAGGGAGGGAAGCTTTTCTGATAAGATATGCCAGATGGTGTTTGCACAAGCCTCAATCCAGCTTCTTTTGGCACTTATAAAATACCCGGCTGTAAAAATCCCAGATCTGGGCATATCATAGCTGTAGAACAGGACCAGACACATGGAATGGCAGTGCATTGTTTCAAGGTAAGAGCTTAGCAGTGACAGGAAAAGCAAACTAATGTACACTGTTCTACAGCTTAGATGCAAGGTCTGCTTCTGCAGACTGAGTTCCTGAGTTGGTTCAGGGTTTACTTACAGCCTGGACAGTGGACATGTCAACACTGGGCTTTTACCACAGAGCGTGGATGGAAGTATCCATAAGTAGAGTTTCTGGTTGGTTTGGATTTTGTGTGTGTGTGTGTGTTTTTTTCTAATGCGCGTATGGTGGCGGTATTAATAGGGTATTTTGGTATGTTGTAGTTAAAACTCGGTTTTCTTTGCAGGGGTTTTGAGTGATTGTGACAATTCATTCTCATAACATTACAGCACTGATAAGTAGATCTAATTGAACATGAAATAGTCACAGTTTTCCTTTTTAGTCACTATTATAAATTCATTTCAGTTTGCAAGTTAGCTAGAGAATACAGACTCAGAGACACTGATCTAAAGGAGAAAGCTAATTTTGAACCAGATGAAAAGGAGGTATGTCACAAACATGTAGCAGTATTGCTCAAAGTACAGAGTCAAAGGTGCAGTTGTGAAACCCTCTGTGAATGTTGTTGAACAATTTCTGTTCCGAAAAAATGTTGTCTTCAGAAATGGCAGCAACCCAGCAATTAAAACCCCTGAGCAAAACTACAACCCAGAACTGCTGAATAGGAATGATGCAGGACCCTCTACTACATTGATCTCTCCAGGTATAAGACTATTTGGCTGCTATCCTATTATATTTGTACTGTACTCCAGGAGAGCCAAGCAGTTAATCTATATTTGTTAGTGGTAGTAGAAAAAAAGTGATGAATTTTAGCACAGAGTACCTGTAGTACCTGCTCCTGCAGTTGCTTTCAGTATGAGCAACTATTCTCCTTTATTTTCTCTGGACAGATACACAAAATCTGTTTAATCATGACCAGGGATTAACATTCAAGTCAGTCAAGATGAACATTTAGAGTAACCCTGCCTTACAAGCCCAAGAGCTCACACCATGTTTTAACATGAGTTCTGATAAAATCCCAGAGCAGTGAGAAGGGTTGAAGCACCTCCATGCCATTGTGTTTGTGCTGAAGAACATCCACTACCAGTTCTAAAACTCTGTGCAGACCTGTGTAGAGGGGGCTGCTTTGTGAAGTTTCCTGCTCTCCAGCATTGCTCATACCTAGCTTACGAAGTCATAACTAAACAGCGTTGTCAGGGTGAATAAATCTGAGCAAAACTCTAGAGCTTAAAAGCAAAATGCTGAAGGCAAGTTACTGCACTCTCAGGAACAGTTGCTGATGGGGTTTGGCTGATTATTACGTGGAGTGTAGCCTTATGAGCGAGCCAGGACAGTGTGAAGGCTTTGGGAGGGCACAATTTCTGTCACCATGTCGTTTTCATAAGAAAATGAAACCCTTAATTAAACACAGGTCCTGCTGATTCGTGAGTGAAAGTTGTCTGATTGTCTCCGTAGGCAGAATTGGACAAGGCTGGTACCTTGAAAAGTTACATTAAGGGAACTCACTTTAGTAACATTATTAGAGTGTATGACAGCTCTAAGTAGAAAACCACATTTTTATACTAAAGTAAGTTGACAGCACTTAATACAGGAAGTTAAAATATATTTTGTTCTTAGGAAATGCCACAAAAACTTACCAGATAAGACTACAGGAACTGATACATGCAGAACCTTAGAGGAAGTAGCCAGTTCAAAAAAGAGTCAGCAAAAAGTTGTTTTATCTTTCAGTGTTACAAAATTTCTTAAAAATTCTACCTGGAAAGGATTAGAAATATAATTGCTAAAATCTTCTACTTGTTCATTTTACGGGTGCTCAGGTTTTTTGTTCATTATACATGGGAAACCCACTGTTAAACATAATGGACAAAAAAAAGAATAGATAAAGTGATGTGAACTGAATAGTTGCACCACCCAGACCATTGTATATTGAAGCAAAATTATCTCCAAGTTGGCTGAGCCTCTCAGGGAAAAACCCTAACCCTTAGCATAAAGCTGTCAGTTTGTCCAGGAAAAGTTGCAAATTGGGATACTCAAGGATCTGCCTCCGGGTGAAGGGGTGACCAGGGGAGAGGAGACCTCAGGGTTTGCAGGATGTAAACTCCCAGGCTGACGTGGACTTACTTAGAACCATCCAAGGAGTGCACCCGGGACCAGTGAGGCTAAACAAGGGATTAAATGTACACAAGGTCCTTAAAAGTAGATTCACCCAGTGTCAGACTCTGGCTAAAGGGGTATAAGTGGGTTGTGCTGTAAAAATATAAATTCTCTCCAGTAAAACTCTGTGGGTGATAGAGGGGAGTCTGCTCTTGTTGCAGAGAGCAGTCAGCAAAATCCCTCTGGCATTCCGATCCATTTGGACACCACTGAAGGGTATCTATCGAATATCCCGGGGGTTTCCGTGTCAGCTGGATGGTTCCTGTGTCACTCGCTGTGCATGGCAATGCATTGCTACTTTGGAGTTACACGGCTTAGTGACAGCCAGCGCAGCAGGGCCCGCAGGGAGCCGCTGCACAAACCATGCATGGCAGCAGCACGCTCAGCCTCTGCCGGTACCTCACAGAGTCACCTCTCATCTGGAGCGTGGTGACACTCACTGTCACCATGCCTATGCCCGGGTGCTCAGCACAGAGAGGGGAGTGGGGCCCGTAGGCCGCTGACAAGACTTGGTAGCAAGCAGACCTCTTCCCGTTTGCCTTACTAAAACAAAGTCAGCAGGGAGGAAAGCCCCCAAACCGTGCTGGACAGCCAGTTGGCGCCCAAGCAGGGACAGAAGTAAAGTCTAGCAAGGGGGAGTCAGTTTTGTTGAGGTAGGCAAGAGCTATTCATGTGAGGAAGAATTTTAGCCTTTATGTTTATAAAACTTACTGCATTGGCTTCCCAAAGATGTGCTCCAGCGTCTTTCCATGAATCTAATGCCTTCTGCTCCAGCTATGCTGTCAGCAGCACTTCCTCAGGCTGACCTGGCTTTGGCACTGGGGGATGGTGAATTACCGAACTCACGCGAGTCCAACAGCATCTCCCACTGGTATCTGCTCTAAGGCAACAGAATTTGTGTTTATGGAGGGTGGGAAACTTCCCCACTGCCACAGTGGTGCTCCAAGGTTAGACACCAGAGAACACTGCTGGTTCCGTGTCTCTAACGTGAGTGGTTACCAAAGTGTGCTGTCCGAACCCTGCTGTCTCAGGGGCCAGGTTGCAACTTGGGTACGGAGCAGCAATCAGGGACTACATGATTTTCAAGTAATCCCTACTTCTGTTGTCCAGCCTGTGCAGCTCCCTTGAGCTAGACTGCCTCCCTACACTTCCTTGAGCGGTGTGCTCAGCCTGCTACCTCCCTTTCCCTAAGTGCTGTCCCTCCACTGCGGATGAAAGGGGGTCAGCCAGCTGACTGTATGTGGTTAAGATTTTTCAAGGCCAAAATCAGCTTAAACGGTTCATTATCAATTATACGTCAACTTAATTGGATCATTTCCTGTAGGAAGAAAATATGCTCGGTTTATGCACTGGGAATCCAGGAAGCAAACTATTAGACATTTAAGGAGGTGGGGGGAGGAGAAATACAGCAAGTTATCATTAAAAGAATTATTCTGATTAAATCAGTCATCTTCTTTAATCCCCTTGGACGGTCTAATCTTCAAGCTGCACTGGGTGCAAGGTTCAGAACTAACGCTGCACTATGTTTTCCATGTGATTGAGACTGAGGAGATAGTTTTGGGAATTACTGCATGTAGTTGTTAAAAGGAATCAATGGCCTGGAATAGAATGCTTTCTGCTCTACCCTTCACTGCTGTGCAGCCCTTAATTTGACATTCTCTGACATATTACAAACCATATAATGTTCTCCTGGAGTACAGTGAGCTTGATAAGCCAGCACCGGCACTGACACGGCTCCGGTTAGTGTGAGCATGCCTCTGCCCTGTGATTGGGATGGGACTTGTCAGCCAGCCCTGCACGGCTGGCAGCTCTCTTACATAAGGGATGCTGTACAACTTGCTCCAAAGGAAGCAGTTACAGGTCCAAATGAAATCCAGTGTTCCCTTAGTGAGAAGTTTCTTTGAGCCAGATTTTTCTTACTAATTAGAAAAAAAAAAAATTAGCCCCAACAACTTTTTCCTGTTATGGAAAGTAACAGTTTGTCTTGATTCCTAGTTACGTTACTTGGTAAGTAATGGGTTTAGGGTTGTTTTTAGTAATTTGGGGGTAAAGGTTCTGATGCTGTTAAAATACGCATCTCATGACCCGCAGTTTTGTCATCTCCATTTGCTTTCCTTGGTGGCTGCCAATGAGGTGCTGCTCAGCCTTGGTGTAATTAGAATATTCTCACTAACCTAACACCGCGCCAGGCTTCTCTCGGGTGGTGATTTTATGCAAGACCATATGTCTCAGGGATTTTTTTCACTTAGATAGGGGACAGGGTAGCAGCCTTCCCCTTCCCCTCCCTCTTTGTCCAAGGCACTGCCGAGCAGCGTCAGGGAGGAGGCCGGGCTTGGCAGCGAGGTGTAGTTGCAAGCACAGATGTTTGGCAGCAGAGAAAGGTAGGACCTATTAGATATTAACTGCTGCAGTTCCTGCTCTGACTTCATGGGAGAGAAGCACCGAACCAGTGTTTCCTTGAAAAGCATGTGTTTCATTCCAAATCACCCTGAATTGATTGTCTTCTCTCTAGCGTGAGGTGGTCCTGCTGCCTCGTGGCTTTCCACACAGGTTGGCACTGGGGAAATAAATGACAGAGCTTGCTTGAACACAGCAGAGGCACGTGATGTGAAACCAACAATGGAAAGAATGAAAGGCTTCACTTTGGAAATGGTTAATTTCAGGGAGTTCAAACATTAACTGGTGTATGGACAGGCTGGCCAGTCCAGAGCCTAAGGTGGGCTGTGAAGGTGCTTCTCACTTAAAAAGTCTGATTAAGATTACTTGAGTGTAATCACAGATATAAGAGCTCTACTTAAATTTATTTCCTCTTGTAACTCTAGATCTTTTTTTGTTAAAGCCTAATTCTGCCACACTATTAGGGTGCACAAGTCCTGTTTAGGTAAAAAAAGCAACAGCTCATGAATGAGAAATCTGTAGCAATGCCAGCCTACATGCACCTTAAATTCTTAATCACCCTGATTTCACACATGTTCACTTTGCATGTCATAAGAGTCACTGAATTCAGCACAAAAAATCCTGCTCAATGCACAGTCAGCATTTCATTCTCTAGAACAAAACCAGTGAGTCCAGCAAACCAATTAAACACCTCCTGCTTTACTTCCGTTTCCTTTTTACTTAACAGTAGTGGAAAAAAAAAAGTTTTGAGTTAAAAGGAAAAAAAGGAAGCAAGCTGCCAGTAGTACTTCTAAGTGGCTCATAGAAAAACAAACCCACATGGAAACATGGGGTAAGCCCAGTCCTGATTCAGCCAATTGGAAGGAATAAAGCAGAACAGTTTTGGGAGCTAAACCAAGCACCTGTGTGAGCTCAGCTGGACACAGCTAACCCGGCACCAGCACAACGCTGCCTTCATCATCCATTCCTCCGAGGAGCTCCACAGCCCCAAGCTGGGATGGGGCTCCAGAAGGCATTAACTCAGCAGAGAATGGTCTCGCTCAAGAGCAGTGTTCTGTAGGATGGGATGGCTTTTCACATCTCTGATCTGGGCTCCCGGACCCTACCTGCACACCCTGCTCCACCTGAGTATGCAGGAGCCCTGGTGTTGCCTATCATTTAAATAGCTGCCCCCCACACCCAGTGGCATTTCTGAGCAGCTAAACCAGAAGCCCAAAGGTGCAGGCAGTGCCTCATCAAGAAAAGGCCCACAGCTGGCAGTTGTTGAGGCTTTGCCTGCATGAGCAGATCCAGCTGAAGCACGGAATGCTCAAGGTAGATTTAAACACTCTTATTGTTATCAGGGCCCTCTCAGACCTCACCTTCTGTTCCTGCCCCCACTTGCTGTAAATTTATCACACTGAACATCCATGTGTTGCAGTGACTAGTATGTGAGCATGCTTACCACTGTGTCTTGAAATACATATCCCGATGAGAGATGCAGCTCTTGATGAAGCTGGTTTTGTGGTTACCTGAGGGAGGAGCTTGGCACAGTACAAGAGGAAAGCACATTCTCATGGCACGTCACACCATCAACAGTGTTTAGTTTCTAGCTCTGTTTTCCTTGAGGTTACAGTTTTGGTCACCAGCTGTTCTGTTTGTAGCATTCCTAGAGAAAATTACAGACCCCACATTTGGGAGGGAGAGAGGAAAGAAAAGGAATCTCCTCAAAAGCTACCGCCTGCAGCTCTGAGGCTGCCGTGCAAGGGGGCTCTCGGGGCTGTGCTACCATCTCTGACCCATGCACACTCACTGGGCACAGTTTGGCACTCCAGGCACAGGCTTCATGTGTTGACCAGGAGATAAAACTGCAGGAATATAATCTATGCACCCACAAAGTGTGGAAGCGATCCTGTTGCGCTGTCTGTGGGTTTTGCACAAGCCTTTCCATACGGCAGTAGAAAAAAGATGAGCTTTTAAAGGTGAACATTTTATTTTCTTTAAAAAGAGGTTCTGGAAATAGCAAGTCGGATGCATTTGTTCTATTACAGTACATACACTTTTGTTCGGAGACTCATGCTGCCTTCCCCCGAAAACCACAGCAGCCTGATTTGGGGTCAGCTTCCAGTGAGCACTGATGTAAACAGAGGTGCAAGTTTGAATGGATCCACAAGGAGGAAAGGCCACTGGTGGCCCTAGAAATCCTTAGCTGTTCAGAGTCATTAGCATGCCAAGTCTGACCAAAATGTGTCAGCAGCTGTCTCCCTCCAGCAGTTCCTGGTTGTCCTGACCTCTGTCCCAGGAAGTAATCACTTTACACAGCCATAGAGCATTTTCAAGACTTGAAATCATTACAGTGGTTCAGTGAAGAACCCAGCTGTGATGACCTACCCAAACCCTGTACACAGTGTACGGTTCTGGGCAAGAACAGATGCCATGCAAGTTATGATTTATGGTGCTGCCTGCTGCCAAAAAGTTTTGAACTGCATATAGGGCTAAGTGAAACCGAGTGAAGTGGCAAGATAAATTGATACTTAGTGTATTTTGTTAATTGTCTCTGTACGGTTGGGCTGCTCGTGGCTTGTTACTAGTGCATTGTTCTCACAATTTCACGGAACACAACCTTCATTAGAGTTCTGGAAGGGAAAGTTGTTTGTGTAACACTGTGCCGCCTGCTACAGCTCTGTTCCACAGCATGTGCTGAGGGTATGGCAGGCTAAATACTCAGAAAGCTGCAGGAGCCATCCTGCTTCGCTGTTAAACAGTGAGAACTTGTAAGAGGCAGAAGCAAAGGTGAAAAAAGTCCAGGCAGAGCCAGGCCTGGTCTGTGACAGGTTAAAGAGGTCCTGGAAGATCCACAAAGCACATTTTCCACAAGAGGAAACGCTGCATAAAGCAGGGGAAAGATCTCTGAGAAGGCTAAATTTATTAACAGAGGTGAAGTTTGCTAAGACCATTAGCAGTGGGGAGCTTGATGTCAGCCTGTTAGTTGGCTGCCTTTGCGCAGCGTGCTGCAGGGACACCTGCCTTTTCAGTGCTGATGTCAGAATTTGGGTGTGGGGTGTTTCTGCAGCTCAGAGCTGACAAAACCTGAGTGTGCGGTCAATTCAGACACCTGCAGGTCAGAAACAGGCAGTGTTTCTGGAACAGCTCTAATAAGAGGAAATGTGTTAGTAATGACAAAAATGGGAATCCACTGCTTTAGAAATAGTGGACTGAAGTTTGTGTGAGCCTTCAGGAACCTTCTAGTGGGAAGCGCATAGAAGGCCATGAGGATGGGTTTGGATTTTAAGTACTCATTAACTATCATCTTGGTCTGGGACTGGGTGAAAAGTGGGGCCACATGGAAAAGCTGGTAAAGCTTTTGGTAATGGATAAGTGGACCTGATAAATGCACTTCCTACAAGCGTTTTAAGAAGATTTACATGTGTGCTTACTTGTAAGCCACTGAAATAGCCTGGAGACAGGTCCACAGCCCCAGTTTGCATGGCCGTGGTGTTCCCAGAGGAGCTGGGCAGGCCAGCAGCTGATTGAAAAGTGACCCTTTCAGCCAAGAAAATGTTGTTTGGGCAGGCAGGACCTGACATGTGCCAGTGAGTTTGCATCAAGGGTGAGTTGGCTTGTGAGTGCCCCTGGGTGTCTTGGATGCCTCTATTCTGGTAACTTCTGCTCTCGGAAGTGTTCTGAAATTATTAACTTGCTTTACTGAGAGATGCTATGGAAACTGCACAGTGTCCACTCACTTAAAAGCCATAAGAAGGGATTTCACTGAAGGGCTGGGAGGCTGCCCTGCATGCAGCCATCCCTGCAGAGCATTGCCGGGCAGCAGAGCCAGCACGGAGCACAAGCTGGCACAAGCTGCATTTGTGCCACTGATTCCTGTGCTGTGTGCTCTAAGAACTGGCCCTCAAAAACACCAGTGTTTAAGATGCTTGGTTGCTGCTGCTGCAGTGTGGCAGCAATGTAACAAGTCCTGCACACGGAGAAGCTACAGAATCATTTCCTCAGCAGTCTGTTGTGCTGTTGTTGAACAAGAGGATGTTTGGGGTCCAGATTCCAGGTCTCATTTTCTTACAGTCCAAGAGACTGACTACCTTGAAGAACAGAACTCCACTGTCTTCTCTTGTCTCAGTAGCCACACCTTTGTTAACGAGCTCACAGCTGTGGTCACCTTTACCGTGATAGGCTCTGGTTCCAGCTGGAACCAGTCCTGCACTGCACAGGTCGCCTCAGAAGGCGAAGAACACCCTCTAGTCTTACCACAGTTCTCTACCTCTGAAGCTGCAAGACAGCAGGACAAAGGCTGACAGGTTTCTGCTCTATATTGCGGTGGGTTTGTGGGGAATTGGTTCTCTTCAGGCCAGCCAGCACTGGGAAGAGGGGGAGGGCAGGGAATGAGAAAAAAGCTTTTGTGAGCCTGGGCACAGAGTCCTATATTTGGTGTGGACCTCTGAAGATGAAGTGGATGACATCAATTCTCTGAACATCTCCTTGCATGCTGTTAAACTAAGGCAATTTGTCTTATTTGAATTTATTTTATGTCAGCAGAGTGCTTAACTACCCTATCCAAGGATGGCCTTATAGAGTTATTATTCCAACTTTTCTTGTGGGCAGGAGGTTTCTAAGTAATGAGTTTGCAGTGTCTTGGATTATCCTGAACTGGAAAAGAGGGAGCATCGTGTGGATTTTTGTGGAGTTTGTTTTGGTCTTGCTGAATTTGCAGCCCAGGTTTCCACATCAGGATAGCTTAAAGTTAGTTTTAAATTCTAAAGGACAGGGGCATGAAGGCATGTTAAAATAAATGCACATGGATCATAGGGAAAATGGGTAAGATGCCTTCACGTCGGTTCTCCCCAGGGCAAATAAACTTTGTATTGGAGTGCTGGAGTGCACTGTGCTGGCTGGAAGGAACAGTTTGCATGGAAAGGGAAAAAAAGATTAAAACAGATAGAAAAGAGTGAGCGGGAATAAAGAAAGGCGTCAAGTTTCTGTAACCTCTTGTAAGATGTGCAAGTATGTTCTTTCCCCCTGCACATGAAAGCACATGCAGTAATTGCTGTATTGAAAATAGCCTCAGTTTTCCATTGTGGCAAAATCCTTGTGAGCCGAACCATACACACAGCTGGTGCTCAGGACAGCTCGTGGGGTTGGACCCTGCAGAGAATGCGATGTTTTTTATTTAACTGTAGGAAAACTCAGTTCTGAACAGTGTTTCGGTGTTGCTTAGCGGGAGTGTTGAGGAGAACCCAGAGCATAAGCAGAGGTTAAGCAAAGAACTATATATATATATATATATATATATGCTTCTGATTGGTTCCACCTGAATCCAGTTAGTCCTTTACGAGGTTTGATTTCTGCTTTTTAAGGTAACTTGATGTTGAAGGGAGGGGCTTTGGGGGACAAGGCATATTTCTCTACCATTATCCTTTTTTTTTTTTTCCCCCAAGCATGGACTATCGAGAGGGTTTTTGAAGGATGGAAAAAACCTGATAAATGTACAAACCCAAATTTTAGTAGTTTCAGAGGTTTTTTTCACCCCAATATAAGCTTTGTTTGAGGGAAAATGGTAGAATTAGGCCACCACCCTTGCAAAGAGACAGAGTCTCTAAACAGTACAGTTTGCTTAAGCTAAGCAGAGGATGGCAGTAATAAAAATTACAAAAAATGATTGTTCAAGCAGTTAATTCTAGGAGCAGTAGTAATACCCAGTATTTTCCTGCTTTAGTCAAGAGCACGTGTGAAAATGGATTCCATGCAGGAAATCAGTGAATCCTGAACCCTGTATTGAAATTTCCTTTTGTTCATGATTTGTGATCATTTTATCTACACCATATTTCAGCTCAGTTGAGGTTGTTGTGTCTGCCCCTCCCAGTTTATCCTTAAATCCAAAGGTAGTTGAATATGTCCAAGTAGGTTTTTTCCTGATGTATATTGCATTTGGAAGCACGGTGTTAGAAAATTCACCCTGGGATGTAATGCAATTAGAGAACTACTGCTTTGCAAGGGAAGTCAGATCCTGTCCCACACTGTCTTCCCCTCTCCCCGACCTCCAGTTCATACCATTGACCCCTCCTCAGACACTGGGCAAATGGGGCCAGGACAGGGGTTGGAAGGTTCTCCCTCTAAAAACAAAATTACTGAATTCTGTGCCACCTGCTGGATCTGTGCTTCACATAAAGCTTGCCTCTAGTCTCAGCTTCAGTTGGGCTGTTCATCTGACTCTTCAGTGAAAAAACCAGAACATGCTTTTACAGCAGAGGAATAAAATGCTACACAAAATATTCCCCAGCCCCCAAATAAGCCACGGAAAACTTCTCTCCACACTGCAAGAAGAATCAAAGGCTAAAGCCCTTTTTTGGAAGCGAGATCCTCAACTAATACAAACTGCTTGGCTTGCACTGAACTCCAGGCTACATTCTTTCCTAAGATCTCTGTTGCTGTGTCTGATCCAAATGCATGTGCCTGCAAGGTCTCTATTTTTCTTAAATACTCCTTAATGTTTAACATGGGTTTTAAAGCACTAAAAAATTAATTTGTGCACAACAGTTTGTGGGGAGAGAGGCAATATGGGAAGTGTTTGGTGAGGCAGGATGCTCTCTTTCTCGGAGCTTGGCGTGGTTCTTGTCCGAACAGCGACTACATGATTGTTTCTGCCGAGCCCGGATGTGTAGCAACATGAACCGCTGGGAAACATCATAGAGTGTAAGGAGTCCTACTGAGAGGAAGGCAGGAGTTAAGAGTAAGACAGAGGGGCATTCCCAGGAAGTCAGGGCAGCTCAGCAGCAGGCACAGACCTGGCAAATGGAGATAGAGAGGGGACAGTAACGGGACTCTGTGCTGTGCACGTGATTACAGGGATTTGAACCGATGCCATGGAATGTTTACGAATGCCTGCTAAAAATACCACTTACAACAGGGAGAGCTAAAGTGAGATCCCCATCCAACGGCAGGCAGCACAGTCAGGAACACCACGTGTTGCTGTACTGCTTTACGTAGGGCAAGGTGCCAGTTCTTGCAATAATGTGCACTTGGCTTGACCAGGCTTGATTGTTGGAAGACTGCTTTTGACTGGATTAGGTTTTGGACCAAGCTCCTTGTGATTAATTTTTGGCTTAAACATTAGGATTGGGGTTCATGGAAAATTAGGTTAGGGGATCTGGACATCATTATGTTTTGAAGGCTCTCCAGGGTTCAATAAACTAGTCCAAGCCTTAGGAACTCCTAGACTTGCCTGTGCAGGTGTGCAGGAGCTGCACATGCTCCAGGCAGCGTCCTACAAAGTCAGACTTAGCAAACCAAACCTGTAGCTGTGTGAGTGTTCTAGAGACAAGCATTTGTTTTAAAGTGAGATTGCTCATGGAAATAGCACTGTGAAACCTGTTTGTGACTATTTCCTCCTTTGCAATAGGTTTTGAAACAATCTTGCACTGAGATTTTATATTTGGAGCCATCCAGCGTCTGCGTAGGAGGTAAGGTTCTATAATTTTGATGTACTATTCAATTACTATAGGACTGTGATGTCCTTGTTTTACCCAAAGGAAAACTGCATGTCTCTAGAATACAGCATCTCTAACTTAAGTCCTCAAGAAGTTAAAGAAATAATGGATTTCTCTGTTGACTTTTTGTTCTCCTCAGAGGAGCTGACCACCAGAGCTTGCTTCCATAGCTTGGGTTATGCACGTGGAAGCTGGAGAGTATTTACCTGTCCCTCTCCCATAAGTCTGCTCTCCACTTGTCCCAAATCTGCCCCAACATCTGTGGAGTCTAAGCAGTAAAGCATGTGACTGCGTTTTTGGGCAGCACAAGCAACATATTAATGAAATAGAAGAGTCGCACAGAATTTTAAGGCCTTGTCTTCTTTCTGAGCTTCACAATCCACACATCGTTAGAGACCAATCAAAACAAGGTGGTTGCAAAATGTTACTTGGATATTTTTGTGAAAACATGGACGCTCTGGGTAAAGTCACTGGCCCTGGTAAAAAAAACTGTTCTCACTCCTCCTCTGCACAGCTCACAGATAGCGTGGCCCTTAGGCAACTTGCAGAGAAATAGTACTAAGGAGAAATGTTTTCTTCATCTGGCACTTCAAGTGAGCCTGATCTGGGTTTGAGGAGTCTTCTTGTTCTGAGTCCCGGATTTCTCATTTCTCATTCACTGAGAAACTGTGTCTTACTGCGCAGCTGAGCCCCGGATCCTGGTGATAGTCTGAATCCACTTCCAGTTTCATAGGGCTGTCTCAATAAAGATTTGGAACAAATCTTGGCTTTCCCCGTTTCTAAGGAGCATTCAGTACAAGGGTTCAGGAAAAAAGGAGATCTCACTAAGCTGGAAGCATTACTATGTTGTGCTTTGTTAATGGCAGACTAAATGAAATTGCCCTGGTGTAACTTACTGCAGTGCACTGAAGTTTGGTGATTTTCTGTGTTTGCTTTTCCCTCCAGAGGAGTTTCAAGTTGTTCTCAGAGGAAGCGGCTTAACCCTTGGTGGGAGAACCGACAGCGTGACTTGTACCTATCAAGTGAATGGAACTACAATCCGTAAGTGTAGATGTTTGAGATTGTCGGCCTTTGTAGTCCTGAGGCAGTGATTGATTTTGCTTCTCGTTACCTCAGCTGATGAAAATTGAAAGAGAAAAATATTGAAGAGGAGGAGAACAGGAAAGCTCTGAGGATTAGTAAGGGGAGGAAAGCTGTTTCACACTCTGCTCAGTGGTTTTGATTTTGCTACCCGTTGCCGTTAGCTGTGAGTGGTGTTGGCAGCCCCCTGGCTGTGGCTATTAGCATGGTGAGAACTGTTTGGCTCCTAATGTTTGGGCAAGCAGATGTTTGCTGATGAACAAACCCGTGGCTGCAGTGTACTGACTGAGGCCCCTTCCTGCACGATCATCCTGGCCAAGACATCTTCATTGCAATTCCCAGAGGCACTTACCTTGTTTTCTTGCAAGGTCTCTGCCCGTTCTGAGTGGTGTGCCACGTGTGCTGTGGGTTTCAGGGGCATGTCAGTCCTCCTCCTGAAACAGCACAGAAAAAGGCCAGATCAGAACAGTGTTGTCTTTTGCCTGGTCCATGAGCTCCGTGTTCCCAGCATCAGGGCTTACTGCAGCCATAGCCCAAAGGAATTCTGTTTCAGATGGTGACCATGACACCTTGTACAGGCACTTCCCTGTAGCTTTTACCCGAGTTTGCTTTTTCTATCCAGAAACACAAGTGGATGGCTAGGATAAGTACATCCAACTTCTAGCTCTAAGCAGGATCCCTTAGAAGCCAGCCAGACTGGAAAACAATAAAAAATGTACGTGAAGGAAAAACTACGACTGATTTTTTTCCCTGCCTGCTGTCTGATTTCTGTATTAGCCTGTCTTAAATTCCTACGCAGTCAAACTTGTGTTTCCAGTGCAGTTTCTTCCTTACCCTGAATATCGTGTATACTGGAATGGGCTGCCAATCTCTCCTGCCTGTTAAATACCTACACTGATTTGCCAGAATAACAGGATAACCCAGTAGTTCTGGATGCAGGCAGCCTGTGTAAGTCGATTCCGCTTGTATAAATTTCCCTTCAGTTTCCATTACAATTGTCACCTCTGCTTCCCATTGCCCACAAACACTTGCTACCATCTGATGTGAGAATTGCCAACTACAGCTCTGGGTTGCTTGTTTTTTCTTGGCTTCAGAAAGGGGTGTGCTGAAGCACATGAGGGGAGGGGAATGGCACAGTGATGTATTGATTATAAAAACACAATCTGCTCTATGGGGTCTTGCCAGGGCCTTTTACATTCCCCCTGGTCCACATCTTCAGCAACGGACAACAGCAAGCAGTTGGGGAGTAGTACAGGAAGAAAACAGGGAAATTTCAAGTGGTCCTTCCCCCAGTACACAAGGTCATTCTCTACAGCTCTGTTGTGGGTTCTGATTGCCTGCTTCAGAGGAAGCCTAAAGGGGGCCAGTGGAGCCAGGATGAACAGGAAAATAGGCAGGGCACTTGGAGCAGTAGCAGGAGGAAGGAGGTGGTCCCAAGAGAAAGACAGTCATCCCTATGTCATTGCAGTCTCCTCTACAGAAGACTGGCAGTCCCTCTGCAGAACCCTCACTATGTGAGGGCACAAACAGAGGGCACTCGGGTGAGGATCTGCTGGTGTTGGACTTCCCTCACTGAGAGCCTGGGCTCTCTTTGGGATCAGCCTCAGAACACACCCTTACTGTGTCAGTTCCCCTGCTTTTAAAGGACGCATTTGGCATCTTTCTCGTTCTGCATTTATAAAGAACCATTACCAAATGCTAGAAAGGAAACCTGCCAAATGGAGCTGTGGGATAGAAAAATAATCTATGAAACATACCATTAAGACAAAAACATATGGCAATGTGCTAATCCCTCTTCCCCACCTCACAACTAGCCCCAAATCTAGGCCAAGCAGTCAGTGCAGATTATAGCACATACGAAAAGCTCATTTATGCCAACAGCTCCTCCTTCAGCTGCCCCTGAATCACTTGTCTCTCTGCCTGCTCCTGAAATGCAGGACAGAGTCATCTCCATGTTGATCTGGCAGATCACTTATCTGCTCTCACCCCACAGTCAGGATACAGTCCTTGCATAGAAATCATCAGTCCTGCTGTGGGGAAGTTTGGGCGGATGGTTCCGCACACAGGAGCAGAATTTTCCCCAGCTTACCAAACGCGTGACGCAAAAAAGCTCTGTCCTCTCCTCCTCACATCTGCAGAACAGAAATTCTGTACTGGACACAAGGCTCTACAAATAAGTGCTTCATGTGCTCTACAGATAGGTGCTTTGTAAGTGTAAGAGGTTTGCAAATCACAGAGACTCAAAAATAGAAGAAACACTGGAGAAAAAGACACTTGGGTCTTACAGCTAATAAAACAGTCCTGTAATGCAACGTGCAGGGATGGAGCCAATTAGAAACAAACCTTCATCTTCCAACTACCAGGAAACTACTAACAGTGTTCTCACTGTCCGCAAAGATGGCATTGATTCTAGGAAATGTTCTCTCTGGAAGAGCATGAGCTGACTCGCTAAGTGCTGTAACATGGGCTCACCTGGCATTTACAGCCAGCTCTGGGGCTCTGTGTTCCTTACCTTGGGCCTGCCTTGCTGCTGGTTCCAGCCAGGACAGACCAGTAAGGAGCATGGGGACCAAGGGACATCACAGCACGTTCACATAGCAGCCCCTCGTCTAAGCTGCACAGCATAGTAAGATCGTGTGATTTTTTTTTTTTTCAGATGAAAAGCCTAAAACAATAGAATCCGATTTTTTGCTCTGCCCTGCACCGATCCTGTACAGAAGTGGCCAGTAAGTACTGAACCAAATGCCAGCCCACGTTTTGCTAGATTTTGGCACCCTTACAGCTGATGTTAATTGGGAGGGGTTTGGCTGAAGGCAGTATTTTGTTGCTTTTACAGGGGCTGTTTTGTTGTTGCATTTTTTCCCCATTCTTGTGTTATTTCCCTGGTGTATGTGCCAGCTTTGGAATGGGCTTTAAGTAGTCATCTGTGACCAAACCTATTCAGACAGTGCCTTAAAAATGAATATTCAGCCAGTTTATGAAACACTGAAAAGATCTGGCTTGTCATAAGTTTTATGCAGATTAGCTGTTTTAACAGGGCATAATATGCTCTCGTCTGGATCATCTTCAGGCCCACTGTTAAAGAGATGACATTACCATTGACACTTACAAGCTATTATTAAAATTAGGTGTCAGGACATGTACCCCTGCTCCACATGTCCTGATCCAATGAGGCACTGAGTTAACAGCTGCAGCACTGGGGCTAAACTGCAGCTGTGGCCTTATTCTCAGTGTCACTGGCCAGGGCTGCACATTACTTCTGGCCCTTGCAGAACTAATCCTTCCCTCCTCGTCTCCAACTCACACATGCCTCAGGGCCTTATGATCACTTGGACTTCACTGTGCAGATTTCGGAAGACCCTAAGCTAGTCTGAAGTCAGAAGACTGCACATCAGATCTGGGTCCTCTGGGAGGGCCAAGGCTTTGTTGGCTTTCTCTCTGTTTGGCAAGTAGTTCTTCCCACAGACTTACTAGGGATGAGGCTAATGCTAATCCAATAGGAAGCACAGCAGTTCTGCATTGGCATTTATCTGTGGCAGTTCCAACAGCTGAAGAACTAAGCATGTTGTATAGATGACTTGTCTGTAGTTAAATTTTTGACTTGAGCAACAATCAGCCGCCTCACTTGCGCTGTCAGATGGATAGCAAAGCTCCAAGCGCACATCTGGTCTGTGCGTTAAACGGCAGGCTGGGGGAGGGAAGTTGGAAAGCTATGGAGGAAAAATGTTCTGTGCTTGACCCCAGTGGGGTGGCTCAGGGCAGAGGGGCTGCCTCCAGAGCTGGGTCATGGCTGGCAGAGAGAGCAAGCACAGATTAGAGCCACATGGAGAGCAGAGGGAGGGGGTGAGGGATTCAATACCTATGTGTTTCCTGATGTTGCTTTTCACACATCTTTGTGACACATGCATCTTGTCCCAGGTGCAGCAGGGTGTCAGACCCCTGTGCCTGCTGCGTGTCCTGTGCATCCCACAGTGCAGCAGCAGTCCTCACCTGGGAGCTGCCGGGTGTGTGCCAACGTTTAGCACAGCAGCTCTGCAGTTCCTGGCTTAGCTAAAACCAGTCAGCACCACAGTTGTTACAGTTGTAAGGGAACTGATTTTGTCATCAGAACAATGTCCATCAGTGCGGGTAAAACCCCACCTCTCCAGGCCAGGTATTTCCATTCAGTTACCGTACAGCAGAAGAACAATAGAAAATAAGGTCCCAGTATGAAGCTCCCCAAAAGCTGATGCTCTAAATGCCTTTCCACACACAGTTTGTCCCCGAGTACGTAAGCAGCCCGTCCTGTCAAAAGCATGTGAAATGCATGACATGTCTGTATAGGTTAAAGGCGTGGAAGTTAGTTGCACGTGCTGCATTTTTCCTTACACTGTGGAGCGTTACTGAACCAGACAGCTGCCACCCTGGAACTGCAGTTTGGCTAACGCACCTCAGCACAATACCCTTGGAGTTTTACAGGTTCGCAGGAACATATATTTTCCCCAGTTACCATGTGAAACACAGTTCCCTAACCTGCTGTTGAAGGAGCTGGAGCTTTGGCCCAGAGCTGAGCAGTTTACTGTGCAGAAGACTGACAGCTATGAAAGATACGTACATACTTGAACTCTTGACTTCCCGTTGGCACAGCCTAGACTAGTGCTGGATATCTCCCAGTAATTCCTCATGTAGTGGAGCTAATATTAGTCACTAATGTAGCAACAACCGCTCTGTTCTTTTCTAGTGCTCTTTTGGGTGGAATTAAGAGAACACAAGCAGCCCAAGTTAGCTTGCTTTGTGACTTTTAAACCTGCTTGGCTTCTGGGTGCAGTCAAGACTCATGTAACAGGTTTCATAGTATTTTTTCATAATTGGAGACACTTCTTGTTGCCTGATGAATGAGCAGTTTTCCCACGCAGAACAATACTAAGTTGTGTGGAATAGATAAAACGCCAAAGTACCCAGGATGTTGGGTTGGTAAGCCCCTGCTCTCCTGGACTTGAGCTATGGTGTATTTCTGCTTCCTTCCCAGCTGTTGGCTGCATTGAGTCTGGAGCTTCCCAAGTGCCAGCTGTAGATTTAGCCAAACATTCTTTGCAAAGCCTGCTTTCCCACAGTACCCTGTGTAGCAGATGGTTGTATCATCCTTAGGTTGGGTGACAACATGACTGTGCTGCCTATGCCATTTAAACTCCCTTCTTGTCATGCCGCTTCCAAAGTGCAAAATTCCGTAGTCTGCTTACAAACCCAGCTCACTTACAAGGCTCCTGATCAGCTAACAGCTGACAGTTAATCATGATTTTCACACAAGCAACCCATGCCTTATAAAACACATCACAAATTTGAAATAAAGCAGAAAGGGAAAGTACACATACACCTTGCAGGAAGGGGAGAAGGCCAACCCAGGTTGAATTGCTTTGAGAGATCACTTACACGTTGTTACACATGATGGCACGTGTAACAACACAATCAAACTGATTAGTAAAAAGGACTCTGATTCTACTGCATTGCCCATTGTAAAAATCACACTTTTAAGGTCTCAGAATATTTGAGAAAATCTCTTCCCCTTTTCAGCTGAGACTTGGATTTGTTGTCCTGCCACAGCTCAAGAGAATCAAACCAAACCAGAGGTGGCTGTGACCTCTCCATTACTGTATGTGTTTCTGTAGTCATTGTGCCTCAGAAAGCAATCAGAGCCCTTGTCTCTTAGAACACCAGTACAGGAAAAACGGTGATATTTTAGAAGTCTATATTCCTTGCTAGCTTCACTTTTGTTCTCTCACTTCTGCCCTAAGTTGTGTGAGTTTACATTCAGAACAATCTGTCTGTAGGCTTGGCTTCACCTACAGCTGCCTTCTGCTCTGGTGAGCCATCGGTGAAACCGCCTCTGCCTTTCATGGAAAGGCCAGCAGGAAAACCTGCATTTCTTGCACTGCCTGAACACTTACACATTTGCTTTTATTAGGTGAGTGGATGACAATAACTACAGTTTAAACTAGCACAACAAAACACTGTTTTACTGAAATGCTTCTAGTGAATAGTTATGGGACTACTACTTATCTGTCTGTTTGAACTCTCTCACTGGAATATCACAGTAACATTCTGGATTTGATGGTGCCTACTGCAAACATCCAGTCTAATCTTGTGCAGACTCTACTCTAAGCCAGGCAGGAAAGGATGAATGTAGGCTAGGCAGTGGATTCTTCAAACTGAACCAACAGGCTGAGGAATTGTCATTGTTCTTAAAATAGTTCAGGGAACTACAGAAGTCTATTTTTTCATGCAGCTGCAGTGCTGGCCAGCTTCCATCTTTGTGCATCCTGCACTTAAACTCAGGTTTGGCTAGGACTTCTCTTTGGGCTCAGAAGCTCAAGGAATAACAGAGCCAAAAAAGACAAATCCCGGCCTAAACCTGAGCATAAGTGAAACCTTTCTCACAGGTACCTCGACTAGATGATCAGCTTGCATGCTAAGGTGGGACAGTCCACATTGCTGCTGTTAATGACCTTATTTGCCCTCTATTCATATGCTGCTGTCTTCAGCTTCCATTTGTCTCTTCCTACATCCTGTCCAACACAAACAGCTTGTGGCACTTAAAGAGCAAAGATTCAATAGGAATTACTTTCTGGGTGGTAGGAAGGAAAACGACTACTCCTGTATTGCCAAATTCTTGGTTACCTGCAGTTTCCAAGGAGCTGACGAAGTTTAGGGCAGCTCACTTGGCACAAAGCACACAGCAATGCAGGAGGTAATCTGTTATCCATCACATGCCTCACATTCAGCTCTAGGTGCTCTAGGATTTCTAGGTGCAAGATGTTTCCATGACAGTGGAACAGGGATACTTTGAATCTTGGTTCCTGTTTTCTAGGTGTTGTTTTTATTAATACCAGCACTGGATTTAAGGGGAAGAGTGTGGACACATGAAAGCAAACAGGCACGCAGAACATGAATGGATTGTGGGCTCCATCCTTCAGATTACCTCACTGGGTTTTTAGACAGCTGTCCCTTTGGAGAGCAGCTGGAAGGAGTTCTATGGAATGGTTGTCATGGCAGGCTCCTAACCAGGGATCCTGACTGTCCCTACTGCCCAAAGATAGATCCTCTTCTGCCTTTTCTCCATTCACTGCCACCTGGGAGCCAGGACCTGACAAACTGCTTTTGAGTCTCATGTCTTGGGGAACTAGAGCCTGTTCCCTTGGGACAGTGGTGGTCCCAAATTCATCATGCAGGCAGGATGCCAAGCAAGCGCTTCCATCCCCAGGCACATACCCAGTACATGCAGCAACAGGGAAGCAAGCCTTTGCAAATTTGACTTAACTATACCAGGGAATAATTTTTTCCACTGTTACTTCCCTTTTCTTCCCCATCAGCTGCTGGCCCTTAAGTCTCACTGCTTCCTCCCCTGTGCCACTGTGCTGGCGGCATGGAGAGGCACTCAGCTAAGGCATTACCTGGGCACTCTAGCATTCATTAGGACACCACAAACAGCTTTCACTCATTTATTTCTTGCTGCAGGTCCTTTATGGAATTTTTAGTTTTCTCCTTTTTTTTCCTGTGCTTGATAAAGCCACTCAGGAAGTAAAAGCAGTGTTGAAGAAACAATGCTTTGTAAGGTGGCTGATGGTGAATACGTTTGCCTAATTAACTTGTGGCTAATAATTCTAAGCCATTAAGTAGCTAGTTAGTACATGCTTCGAATAAACACATCTGGTGTTGCCCTGACTGGAGGTTGGGGCTGTGTGTGGGTGACAGATGTGCTGTTTCCCCAGCGCTCCCTTTTCCATGCTGAGCAGCACAGCACTGCCACAGCCAGAGCCAGGCGGCCTCGTGGCAGCTGCACACTCCCCAAGTGGCTCCAGGGAGATGTGTCTCCTCTCCTCAGCTAGCCAGCCACTGCAGCCTGCTCTGGTGCATCAGAGCCGGCGTGCAGCTCCCAGGAACACCCTTTTCAATAGCTTAGAGACTCCTGCCTTCTGGGCTGAAAGGCAGCAGGAGAGGCGATAAAGTGTCAGGCCACCCAAGGAGCAGAGAGTTTAGAATTCCCAAGCCCTGCAGATCGATCTCTTGCTGAACAAAGGGCACTGGGAATGATCACGCCTTGCTGCGTCACTGCCTGGAACTTCTGGGCTGGACTTGGAACAACCTTCCAGGGAGGGGAGAGTCCTCCCGTGGAGGACAAAAGCCTACTCCGTTCTGTGGGCAGTCGCTTCCTAGGCTGGCACAGCCAAAAACTCTCATCAGTCTTAGAAGCAAGAACAGCTAGGATCAGTTCCATGCAGGAGACACCTTTTCTTCCAACTAGGCTGGTTTTTTAGGTTTTGGCTTTTTGTGGTGGGCTGTTTGAAGTTGGGTGTTTTCCAGACAGAGGAAGGAGTTATGGCAATAAAATAAACAAACAGCAGAATATTTTGCAAGAGGCTATTTTGCACAGGAATTAGATCTTTAAAGCAGGACTTGAGCTCTTAGTTGCCAAGGGGCAAGCTAAGGTTTATTCCTACTTCTGTGGGCCCGTGAACCCTGATTACTCTGTGCCTGCCCCAGAAGGTCCAACACAAGCTGTCATTAGAGCTGGAGTTGCAGGCCCTGCCCATGACCTCTGTTTTGTCAGACACCAACAATAGCACAGCTGCCCCTGCCTGGCTGGGATCTCAGACCTGCCATTTGGCACAAGGAACAGAGCAAATTGGATAAATACACATAAACACATTGGGAAGGGAGGGAAAACAGAACAGAATGAACCAGAGCAGCAACCCACAACTTGTTTGATAGGGATTATTTAAGTAGGCATATGGTATAGTTAAATATGCTTTCAAAAACATTGGCCTGATTCTTCAAGCAAATACGAAATAAATATCTGAATAGCATGAGAGCCCATCCAGCACCATTAATGCTCTCGGAGGAGGCACTTGGGTGCTTGGGCTGACACACTGACATTCCCACACCAAGTGTCAGTGCCTCATGTTAACATGGCACAGTTGTACTTCCCTCTAGCAGTGCAAGCCTCAAAAGCAAGCAGGCAACAAGCTCATAATTACACCTGACCCAGCAGCCATTATCATATCTTACTCAGTGTTGGCAGAACAGCCCAGCCACACCTCTCACAGCTGGATTCATCCAGCAGTCCTACTGCCCACATGCACATCTAACTCTGGAACTCACTGGGTGCTCACCCAGCACCCCTCTGCAACGCCAGGTTACCTGGTGCCTCAGCCACAAGTTACACCTCACGTTTGTCTCACCGTGTTCTACCAGACAGACAGACAAAGGGAATAACCTTAGACAGTCTGTGTTATCACAAAATGAGTCCAAACTCACATTTAAAAGATGCCCTTGACAACCACCCCAGGTGTTTCCCCCACAGAAGCTGCCCACAAATACTCAAATACGCTAACCCCTGTGATTTCCAGTGCACACAGGTACACCCACAGCACCACCTGTTTAGACAGACAGGCCGAGAACTTGGTCAGGGTCATGAAGTTGTTCAAAACATCCCTTTGCCTGCCTGAATGAGTGCTAAGAAAGGTGTGTGGAACTTAAGTGAGTTTTCTGATAACATGGAAGTGAGTGGCTGAAAACCAGAGGGAGGAGAGAGCTACTGTTGCTTGCTATGGCTACCTTTACTACTGTTATTTTTGTTTTGTCACTTCGTCTTCCTCTGCTGAGAAAGGTAAAAGTTTAGAAAAGCTGTTGCCAGCAAAGGCAGAGTATTGGCAAGCTGCAGATTAGTCTCATATGTCTTTCAGGGTCACTCAAGAAAGGATTACTATGCCGTGGCTGTGTTGAGCATTTCTGTTCTCTTTCTAACCAAGAAGTGACACTGAGCTCCTTCTGTGGTGCTGTTCACTAAGTAGCCTTAGCACAGCCTTTGTGGCAATGCAGGCAGGGGTGTCATTTGGCCACAGAGCTGAATTACTCACTAACGTAAGGGGCAGTGCTTGTGCTGAGGGCCGAGCCACTCCAGAGCTCAGCAGCTGGTGTCAGCATTCAAGGGGGGTTTAAGGACCAATTCTCCAGGCCTCATCCTCAGTCTGAAACCTACACAGTGACTACATATCAATTGGAAAAAAACATTGTTCAGAGACAAGGGGACCAATTAAAAGGAGAATTCAATAGAATTTGCAAGTTAAGGGCCAGCATGCTCACTAAAATATTTCCCATTCCACATAACACTGGTCACTACTGTGAAAAGGCAAAAGCACAAATAGCCCAGTCACCTCTCAGAAGCCAGCTGTCCTTTGAGAAGCACCGAATGGAGGAGAGCAGGCAGGCTGCTGCTGCTGCAGGAGGTCCCAGCCCCCAGGATGAACCCTGGGCTCTCAGCTGCTCAGTCCTCTTCCAGCCTTGCTGGCCAGCGGCCCAGCAGCTCTCTGACAGGGGGGATGCAGTCATTCCCAGCACCAGCAGAAAAAGAAACCACCTGTGCTTCTCCCTTTTGACTTCCTGCTTCTCAGCAGCTGGTAGGATGCCAGCTCCAGGTCAGGCTGTTTTCACCTGTTTACTGTTGTTTTCACCGTTGCAGAGCCTTTGTGCTCAGATGAAGGCAATACCTCCCATCACTGAGGGCCCATGGCCAGTCCAGACCTGGATGGGATGTTGGCATTACCCCTCATTGCAAGCAGCTGGGCTTCCCCTGCAGCCCTGGGCAGGGAGCCGAAGTGGGTCGGAACTACTCCCACCTGCACTGATTCTTTCCGTTGCAAACTCACTAAGGTGAAGCGTTTATTGTAGGCATTGTGTTTTATCTCCCTATACAACATTTTGTTCCACCAAAAATAAAAGACAGTATGGTTCCCAGTCTCTGATGCTTGCATGGGACAACCTCCCCCCTCCAAAATAGTCAGAGAAATCAACTCAGGTGTGGGGAAGCCAGAAATAGGGCTGGATTAGGCCTAATGTCTGTTATAAGTATTAACTTCTGCAAATATTTTAGAAATACATTTAATCTGACACAATTAGGGTATAATGGGAACTATTCACAGATGGAAACATCCTCAATGAATTGTATAGGCTAACTGGCCCCTCAGCCATATGGATGTGGTTTTAAGATCAGTAGTAATTTCTGGCGCAGTCCTTCACGTCTCTCCGAGGGCACACAGTGTTCCCAGAGCATTAGTGAGGACTGCGTGAGCAGAACTAAGTGCTGCACATTATGCAGTGGCCATAGGATCCTGAGCTGAATTAATAGTCTAATTTAACAGAATAATGACATTTCATACCCTGTTACTGCAGGTTCCCATGATTCCACAAGATCAGAGCTAGTTCCTCTCTGGCTTCCATTTCTCTCACATTCCCTAGCAGCTCCCAGAAGTGAAAGTTTGTGTCTCTCTGCACTTGTGTCCCATTCCATGGAAAGTCAAGCCCAGACAGACTGTGTATTGGACATGTGGCTGGAAAAGCTAGAGAGTTCTGAGGTAGCAAGAGGGAATCCTGAAGAACTATCATCTGAATTTATATCAGTGCTAAGCTACACCAAGAAGGGCAGGGGGAAGAGTTTGTACTAATTCTTTACCACAGTCCCCAAACACCATAATGAATTCCATGATGAGCAGGTCCCGCTATCCTCAGGAAAATACTCCGTGCTCCTTTTTGTGCCTGTGTGGCTGATGGGAGGAAAACACCTCTGACCACTTCTCCGAACTGCAGGTTATGTCCTGTCCCCAGCACAGTTCCCACTGAGTGAATGGTCCCAGTGCTCCCCAGGCACAGCTGGCCTTTGGCATAGTGGGACTGCACCAAACGTGACAGGCAGGGCTGGAAGCCTGCTCCAGGAGAACTGTCCTTGTCCTTGTGCAGCTGGGGTTGTAGGTCTGGGAAGAGCACCATACCCAGAAGCCAGGGCTGGAAATCCCTTCCACTGTGTGTTGTCTCCTCCTGCAGCAGCGATGAGTCCCTGGATGCAGAGTCATCTTTGTGGTCCAGGAGTGTTTGTTAACAGAGCCCAGGGAACGAGTCCTCTCTGCTTGGGTCAGGGAGAATGGAGGGGTAAATGTTAATTGTGCCCCAGCAAGCAGTGGCCAAAGGCTTCAGAGTGAGGTTGGTCAAACGGAGCCCATATAATAAAGCCATCCATTATTTCATGAAGGCAGTGTTGGAAGGGACAATGACCTTTTATATATACAGACCTATTTTTTGCTTTCCTCCTATGTACAGCATTTTTGCTATTTTAATGCAGGCATTTGATTCTGAAGTACCTTTGTCACCATAATTTTAGTAACTTTTTGAGCAGTTGCCAGTTTAATTTTCAGTGCGTGAAAATTGGAGGTAAATTATTTATTACTTCCAGCAAATGTCTTTCACAATTGTATATAATTTTTTCATTTTTTAAAATGGGTCATAAAATGGCAGTCTTTTAGTAGCTTCCCATAAAGTAAGGAGCAAATGAATACTTTGCAAATAGGTTACTGTGGATGGAAATGTCAGCTGTATTTCACTGGGAATGGGAGGCTTTAGACCAGAGCTGCAGGGACATATGGCACTGGGCCACGTCCCTCTGCTGTCACAATAAACCAGCAGTGGGCATGACGGAAAGAATTGCAACTGTTAGGTCTCCTCAAGTTACATTTTTGGGTAAATTGTGTATTAGGATGGGCAGTGGGCCAGGACTGACACAGCTTCAAGCTGCAAGAGTCTTGTGGTTACCTTTGGTCAGAAATCAGAACATCAGTAAAAAGCTCTTTTCAGACTAAGTTTTCCAGGATTGATTCCCATCCAAAAAGTGATACTGCACAGACAAAGGATAGGAAAATCCCTTCCACATGGAGGAAGGGCTGTGAACTGTAAATGAAAAGCAGTTTTTCCTAGTACAATGAAATGGGTTTGAAGTACAGACTGCTGGGAAAGTGCACGTTAGGGCTGAGGTAGAGGCAGAGCAGTAGGGTTTGTGCTGCACAGCACTGTAATTACTCACGCTCCTTCGTCAGCTCCGTGATTCCACCTTGCTCAGGTGCGGTGTCAGAGGGGAGCAGAGGATGGGAATGAGCATGCTGGCTCAAAGCCCTGGAAAGCCACTGTCTGTGAGTGCTGCTGGGGTTTTGAGGAGGCATGAGCAGGGCTCCGCTGCCTTTCCCTGGAGCCTGGCCCCTGCAGCCCTGTGTGTCCCACTGCACAGAGAGGAGCTGCTTGGCTCTGCCTGTTCCTGGTGCCAGCCTGCAGGATGGTGCTGCGGGATGGCCCCAGGGGGCTGCAGCAACAACACTGCCCAACTCTTGGGGGTTTTATTTGAGGGGCCCCAAGGAGATACCCTACTCTGTGTGGCAGCTTTCCAGAGCTCAGCACTCAGCTGGGACCTGTGCTGTTACAAAACTAGTACAGCCTCACCCTTCACTGGTGAACCAGGGCTGTGCCCATGGCTGCCTGGCTGCAGGTACAGGAATGTTCTCTTGACCTGGCTGTTCTGAGCTCCGCTGGAGGGACTCGGCCCTCGTACAACACTGACGGTCACCAGTGGGAAATGCAGGGGCCCGAGAAATGGGATCACTGCTGCTTGTCATTTTCATCTCAGAATATTTCCAGTTTCGGCAGAGTGCTGAGCTAAAAGCCTCACACACTTGGCTGGTTGCTGATAAACACTAGGATGTGTTTGTGTACGCATCTTGTCTCTGAGCTGTGTGTGAATGAGTAGCAGAAGCAGGACACCTTTTTCTGGGACTCCCGGTTTAAGGGGCAGTGTTTGTATGAATCGTAAGTACCCACGGGCCAGCAAACAGGTGGCTGCTCAAGAAATGAAAGAACGTGTTTGGTATCCCCTACAGCCATGACAGTGTCAGGGAAGGAGTGCTTTTGTGTGTTGACAGGTTCATCCTTTTGAGGATGAGGTAATTATCTGTGTGAGTTCACTCTGTGGCTTCCAGAACTGAGCGGGTATGATCAGCTCCAGTGACATCTCCAGTGGCTCATCCCTGCAGCAGTGTATCAGGGTGGGAGTGGGTAGGCGTGTCCGTGCTGGAGCTCATTGCTCAGTGAGCCTGCTCCCTGGGATCTGTCAGCGCGTTGACAGTGGGAGCGCTGGGACGCAGAGCTGCGGGCACGGGGTGGCACATGGCACCGGGGCTGGGAAATGCAATCCCGGCTAGTCCCTATTGTAACTAGGAACAGTTACTGTGTTGCAAACTGTTGAGCTTGCGACGGGGCACCCTCCCTTTTCCGCGGAGCGTGAAAGAGCAGAGGAGGCTGCTGCCTTGTTAAAGTCCTTTATTTCATAGTTCCATAAGTTTTCTGAAGGTAGAGTTCGAAGGGGATACACGATAAGGCCAAGCAGCAACAGCAGCAGTGGCAGCAGGCTAAACAGCTTCTTCTTTTTTTTTTTTAAATTCTTCTTCTTCCAACTAAACTTATAGAAGTGTGGATTATATTTGTTAATTGACCAATAAAATTAACACACGATTCTAGTTTTCTTTTCTTAACCTATCCTGGTCTAATTCTGATGATCGTAAATCTTACACAAGTCTCACATAGGTATTACATAGATTTGCGTAAATGGTTTCTGTCATTAGCTCTCATTGTTTATGTGAACACTTTATCTAAAAAATGTGAACAGCATAGTTCTATCTATGCTTTGTCTAGAGTAAAGAAATTCTGTGAAAAGGTAAAACTGCAGTACGAACTGTGTTTAAGGTCTCTTTGCTGCAGCTTTTCAATGTTTAAAGCACTTAGCATATATTTCTACTAAAAGTTAAAAATCTGTATTTCTGTTTCACTTTGGTGTGACTTCATGTATCTCAGCTTATCCAAAGGTTTTAATTCAATCCCTGTGCTTTGGTTTTCCTCTGGGCCTGGGTTCAGAGGAGCTCTCACTCCGGCAGCAAACAGTGAGGTGTACAATGGGCTCTAGTCCACTGGGAAATCTTTGCTATTTTACAGAAAGTTTCATACAACCCAGCGAGCTCAAGGACATGTCGAGGTCCCCAGGATGCCAGGGAATGATCCTTTTCTTTAGTGTGGGTTACATGTTTTATCCAAGTGTGTTTCATGTCCCTGTTTTGCCCCACTTGCTAGCAAACACCCTCTACCAAACCAGCCTCATTCCTCACTAGTGACATTCCAGGCAGAACTCAGAGGGCTGCCAGGGTACACAGGGCTGGAGGGGCAGCTGCAGGAGTGTGT
Source organism: Machaerirhynchus nigripectus (assembly GCA_013397975.1). NCBI lineage: Eukaryota > Metazoa > Chordata > Aves > Passeriformes > Dicruridae > Machaerirhynchus > Machaerirhynchus nigripectus. Next base: position 97,132 of record VZRQ01005713.1, read on the forward strand.
GAGCAGTTCAGCCTGGGGGTCCTCCTCTCCCCCAGGGGAGGCAGGAAACCCTCCTGCCCTGCAGTTCTGGGAGTGTTTGGCCAAACCTGAGCAGAATCCTCATGCTGGAATTTTCCCTAGCATTCCTTATTACAATGCCAAAACAAATATTTGGAATTAAAAATAATAAAAACCACCACATTTAAAAAAAATGTTATCATTGACCAAAGCTTCACAGTGGTTTAATTTATTGCTCTGCAAGGGAATCAAATAGTTTTGGGTTTTTTATTGGTTCTGATTCACTTATTCCAGTGAAATACAATTAGAAGGAAGTCAGAGTTATTCTTTCTGTTGGATCAATTATTCATAACAGAGATCATTTAAAAATTAGTTTAGCGGAAGCAACTCACTTCATTTTTGCTAAAACTGAAGAAGAAATTTAGCCAAATTAGCTAAAATAGCTTTGAACTCCATATTGACTACAGCGTTTGTGCCAGAATAAAAACTCATTACATGTAAGAACGGTGTAAATGATTAATCATTTTAGTTCATGGATATCTACATTTTTATTTAATTACATCTATGCATAACATAAACTGTCTGCATCCTGGGAATCCAAGCCAGAGAAGCTGAGGAGTCTTCTTCTGTTTAACATCCACCATGTGTTGTTTTCTTTTAGGGTTAATTTGTAAAATGTAAACCACATACCATTTGTATGCAGTGTTCGGGGCTATTTATAGCAAGTCCTGACCATTTATAATTATCCGACATCTTTATCCATAATGTCTGTGTGTGACTAAGGAGATGGTTATGGAACAGACAAAACAATGCTACTTTTACAGCTGAACTTCAGTTTATTTTATGTAAAACTTTTGGGAGTGTTTTCTGCTCTGTGGATTGGAGAAGGGATATTCTCTACTTGGGCAGCTCTTTGTCAAGGAGATCAAACTTATTCCCAAATAGGAATAAGCACAGGCTTCCATTTCCCCTCTGAGGACACTCCTTGTGGAGCAGGGGCTGTAAGTACAAGTGCGTGCAGAACAGGTATGGGCCTTTCTTGGCTGTTCCATGGCTGCTCATGTTTCTTCTTTGTCTCTTTGCAGAACCCTGGAGGTTTTGGTGAGTTTGAATGAAGGCCAGTCTTTCATGTCCAGCTCGTTAACCATCACTGCTTCGGAGTGTGTAAGTGAATGACTTCCATAATTCTGTGTAAAATCCCCACACCCTGTTTCTCTTTGGCCTTTGCCATTGCAAGACCTCAGAGCAGAGAACCTCTGCTTCCAGCTTCCCCTGCAGAGCTGTGGCTTTTGAAGTACTGGGAGGCTTTCCTGGCCTCAGAGACCTGGTCACTGTAGGTATCATGTCCTGAGGGACAGGTGTGACTGTCACCATTTCAGCCTGGCTCTGCCCAGAGTAGGGCTGGAGGAAGCAGATGGGCACAGGCTTGGCCCTTCAGCCTGGGTGTGGAGAGAGGTTACAGTTCTGCAGAGGTACTAACGCTCCATAACTCTGGGGCCTGAGTAAGGAGTGTAGGCTCTTAGCTCTTGTTCATCTGGGGAGACAGCCTGTCCAAGCACAGGCTGGTGTATCCCACTTACACCAGGGGCGAGGCAGTGTGAACATCCTTCTAAGTCTGATCACAGGTTATAGAAGAGAGAAAAACTGCTTCTGGGATAAACCACATGCTTGTGCAGCCAGTGACTGTTCCAATTTAATACACATATTTTCTAGTCTCACATTTTTGCTCTCCTTTAATTCCTTTTGTATTACACAGGACTGCTGAGATTTGTGGAGGGAGACACAAGCCTGGGGTATTGAGCACGTGCTGTGCACATGGGCCTTTAAATGTCTTACCTCAAGTGTGACTTGAGAACAGCTTTCCTATTGGACGTGGAGCACGGAGAGCAGTCTCTTCTGCCCGTCACCACGCATTGCTCCCAACAGGATTTCTTTATTCACAGATCAGTAACCTAAAAGAGAAAAAATGACATTTTTGTTCTATTAATTTAAAACCTCACCATTCATGCACCTGTAGAAATCAGAGATCCAGTGCAGCCCCGCAGTTTGAGGAGGGGAAGCCTGACTGAGCTGGGAGCCGAAGGAACATGCAGAGCCCAAATCACAGTTCTCTGTTTCAGGGCCTCTGTCAGTTGGCAGCATGCCAGCCAAGCAGGATGACTGAGGGCTGTGCAGCACAGGAGCTGCTGCAGCCCAGCTGCAGCCTGCCTGTACCTCAGCCTTTGCAGAGAAGGCAGCACATGGTGCCCCTGTAAGAGCTGCCAGGAGTGCACAGAGAGGGAACAGAAAAGCCCTGATGCAAAGCAGCTCAGAGTGAGATGCTGGGCATGGCCTTCCCACTGTGCTGCATGGCAGCTCTGCTGCTCTGTGCTCACAGCCTGCCCTGGCAGGAAGCAGAGAGGTACGGATGTGCACAGGCAGGAAGAGCTTCTCAGCAGCCTTCTTTGTCTCTTTTTGGTTTCTGCTCTTGGCCTGTGCTGCAGCAAAGGCAGCTCCACACAAGAACTGCTGTTTCCATAGTAGCAGATGGGCAACTCAAGAAATGGGTCACTGCTAGAACTGCTCACTAATTCTGGGAGCTGAGCAGCTGATGGTTGACTGGGAGATGAGTTACAAGTTATAGCCTCCCAACAAACACACGCTAATGCAGTGAAAACAAACAAAAATACACAGCATTAGGCACCCAGGAATCCATTGCACCTGTGTGCCTCACTGCACCTGGGATACGGCTCTGTTCTACCCCCATGTGCAGTGGAGCGCCTCCAGTACAACTCTTCTTACTGGGTCAGAACTGCTCACGCAGTATTCCAGTCTCAGTGATTCCCTGGGTCTCTCCCTTTCTTTTTTTCCCAGCTGAAGTCTGAATAACTTATTTTCCTAGGGATGCTGTCGTGTTTCTGTCAGTGTTGTTTTAAAAGCCTGACTGTAGGAATACAGACACCCCCAGGAAGTGGGCTGGAGGTGTGGGAGGTGTGGGAGGTGGGCTGCTCAGTTCTGCAGTACAAGTGTTGCTGGAAGCAGGAACACTCCCTCCTTCAGTTTCAGGTTCACACAGCATGGCTGCAGGGAGCCAGCGTGCCACAGTCTATGCAGGCGTGTGGGCGATCAGCATCAAAGCCTCACAGGTGTACTGTTCGTAGAGATGCCTTAAAATCTCCCTGCACGCTCCCCGGTCTATGTGTGAGACCTGCGACCTCATGGAGGAGAAGGGCACCTCTTATTCACAGGCTTAGGATGAGACTTCCCCTGTCTGTGTCTGATGGCTCATTCCTTAGCAGGCAATGGACTCTCCCTTTTCCTCGAGCTGGGCCTCGTTCTGATCTCAGGGCTATCAGACGCATGAGTTTTACATCAGAAGGAGCCCCCTGACCTGAGCAGAACTAACGCTGGCTTTTGGGGCGAGTGGGTGAAGCAGCACTGACACTGTCCCTGCTGTCTCTGCAGTCCAGTGGCGTGGGAGCACTCATTGCTGTCCTCGTGCTGTTGCTGCTGGTGGCACTCGGCTTGTTCTGGTGGTTCTGGCCCCTCTGCTGCAAAGTGGTGAGTACAGACCGTGGGGAACAGCCCCTGCACCCTGAGCCGTGGGTGGGAAACAGATCCTGCAGGAAACTGGTTAAGTGACGGGGAGGCAGCTTTGGGGGAGCTTGTGACAGGCAGAAAAGGGCTGGGCAGGCCAGCTCCAGCACTGGGGCCTGTGTGTGAGTTGTACGCACAGCAACCAGCACAAGCATGGTGCTGTTACTGGGAATGGGGTGGCCATAATGGTGTGCAGATGTTACCCTGAAATCAAGGACCGCTTTAAAAGTACTCTCACTAAAATTGGTATTTGTAGTCCATTATGGGCTCTCAGGCTGGAAATCCCTATTTGTTTTCATAATCCCTGCACACATCCATCTCTTTATCTGAGTGCACTCTCTATTGTCACCCCAGCAGCAGCAGTGTTGGGGGGGTGTTAAATGGGTGAAGTTTCTTATTCATCCAGCTCAAGGACAGCGTGGAGGACTTGGGAATGGAGATTGCTTCCCTGGTCTCGGTTCTTGGTCTTGTCTGGGGCTTATGGAATGTGGGGCAGAGAGGAACTGGCTTTCTCACCTGATGGTGCTGCAGCCCTCATAACCTGGGGGGGGTCCATCGGGCCTCCGGCTGTGCAAGGACAGGAAGTCCCCAGCCTCCATCTGCATCCTCACAGTCCGGGGTTCCTGAGCTGAGAACAAAAAGCCCTGCTTGTTCTCATTCTCCACAGCACAGGCCCAACAGAAATCCAGGGAGCTTCCTGTTAGTCACCTTGCCTTCACTTTCTTTTATATGGTGAGCCTCCCTGTGGAAAAGGAACTTTGGAAATCAGTAAAAAGCAAGTTCCTGGTTTTCTTATTTTAAATAACCTAACATTGATTCATAAACCAGCTTCACAAGTTAAAATTCCTACATGAAGCAGCCCAGTGAATAGTTCTATAGTATTAATTTCCAGCCATATAAAACCATAGTTCTTCAAATGTTTGTGCCCTCTGTGTTCCCTCTCACCTCCTGTGGATACTATTTGTTATACCTTGAAAACAAAAGGTAATCTGAGGCCTCTTTGCTACAACGCTGCTGAGTTCCAGGCCCACACACTGCTGCACTGAACCTACGGCGGAATACTGATCCTTCCTTCTGGTTTTGCCGGCCGGTCCTTGTGCTGTGCCTCAGTTCCTGCCCTTCTCTCCTGCACGTGAGGCTTGGACATCCATCACCTGGAGGGGCCACTTGCGGCTTAGTAGTGCTGGGCTTCAGGGCAGCATCCCTGAGGAGAGAGGCGGCATTACAGCCAGGCAGGACCTGCTCTTCCCTTCCTCTGGCTCTGCTTCCCTGGCAGAGCACAGCGCCTGGTTTCCTGGAACAAAGAGCAGGAGCACAGGAGTCAGAATCCGATGGAAAAGAGAGTTACAGGGTGTTGTGGGTAGAATAAGTGTCTGGAGCCAGGCAGGCGTGTTGCCCCCTGCCCGTGGGTCCAGCTCCATCCTGGCTGGGGCTTGTTCTTGCAGCATTCCATGCTGTGAGTCCCATGGACACTCAGAGGGCGGGGCAGGGGGACTCCTCTTCCTTTTCTTTCCTTGTCCCCCACTTTCAAGGGTTTCACTGTGACAGTTCTGTCACTTGTCCCTTGCTGTGGAACATATGATTGCGGCAAGCTGGCTGCAGGCTCCGTGCTGACATCTCCTAATGTCCATATCATGGAGTGGCAGAAAAGTGTTAATGAGTGGATCAGAGGCACTGCTGCCTCAAGCACCAACTTCTTTTTTTTAAAGAAATCAGCTCTTCTCCAAACTCAAACCTTCATTCTTTGCGACTCACTAAATTAGGTGGAGCTTTGCCCAGAGAGGCTGATGATAAAACCAAACAGAGGAAGCAGCCTATCTCTCCATGAGGATGATAAGACAGCAGCATTATTCAGAGGCTTCTCCATTGAAACAATTTGAATCCAGCTCAGGAGAAGTTAATTTACAATACTCTGGTCTTCCTCTGTGCAGTTCTGCATGCAGCTCCGTGCAGAGCTGCACGTGTGCCTTGGATTTCTCTTTCTTATAAGCCGCTTTCTACTGATTTCACTTGGACTATCACACGATTGAAAATAATCCTTGTGTGTGCACGTGTGATTTGAGTGTGAGTGTGAGAGCCTGCGGAAGCATAAGGATGCAGGCATTGACATTCCAGTGCTGTCAGCAGGGTGAGGAGCTGCTACTCAAAGCAGATTATTTTCTCACACCACTGTCACTTTTAAAACAAGTTTCATTTTCTGAAGCCATTAGAAATAACAGCTAATTAATGAATTGCTTGGCTTTAAACTGAATTTCCCCTCAAACTTCAGGGAGTTCAAGAGCTGGCGCAGGATTAGATCCTCCATGTGGGGAGACGAGCAAAAGCTGCCATTGACTGTTGCCTTAGGAAGCCACAGTGACCGAAACAAGTCAGGTTTCCGTTGACTGTCCAGGGAATTGTGATTTCTGCATCCCCAGTGGGCGCGTGGCCCACGGGAATTCCATCCCTCATCGCGGAGAGGTTTACTGAGTCAAGCTGTCTGCTCAAATGGATGCGAGGTTTCCGAGTGGCACAGCTGTAGAAGGGGAAGGACAGTGCCATTTCATATGGGTACATGCAAATCTACCTAGGAGGACTTTCTCCTGTACAGCTTGCATGCCTGACAGAACAATAGATTGTTTTGGGATGATGGTTAGGGACAGGTGAAATGGAAATAAGGACAGAAATTTAATAAGGTGGCCCTTCATTGAGTGAAAGTGCTGCTTTACTGTTTCCAGTCTCCTAATTGTTTTCAGGGAGAATGAAATATCTCCAGGCTTTGGAAAATCCTACTCAGTATCCAAGTATCTCTCAGGATCTGTCCCATGATCTCTCTGTGTTGCTTTTTCATGTAAAGTTAGGGTAGTAATTCCAGTGTGGCTCTCAGGAATGTTTCCCTAATTAAATAATTACTTTCTGTTAAGTATTCTGGAAATCCCTGATAGCTGGGAAGAAAAAGTGTTCAGAACTATTAAAATAAAAGTAATTTCTGGCATGGTTTTGCAACATGGTAACAGCAAAGGGATGTCTAGCTGAAATCCACAGTTCACTTTCCAGTCCACCCAAAGCACTCTGAGCTTGACAAATGAACCATTCCATATCTTAAACCTGAAGGGCTGTGGAAAACTGGTTCCACGGGTGCCGTAAGTCATTTCTCCTATTGGGCAGAATTCCTGTATGCACTGCTGAAAGTCCACAGCCTGTTTAGGCAGTCAGTAGTAACTGTCTGGGGGGCACTGAGAACTGAAATGTAAATCAAGATGGAAAACTCTATTGGTCAAGGAAAACATGTTTATTTCATGTATTATGCTGACCATCTCTGCAGTGATACTGTTCATAGGCGGTGTTTAATGGAAGTACTAAACTTAATAGCACAGAGTGAATAAAATAAGTCATATTTCAGTTAAGGTACTTGAACCTGTATTAGATTGAGGTGTTTGTCAGCATGGACAGTTTTGGATATGTTTGTATAATATCAAGGCATAGCAGGAACAGACTCCTTGATATTCATGGTGCATTTTTTAGTAATTTCCAGGCAACACCCAAGCCAAAACCATGGCTCAATGTCACCAGAGAACTTACTGTTAGCTTGCACACCTGCTTTTCTCATGGAAGAACGGCGGTGCATTCAGTTTTCAGCCGAATCAGTGAAGAGGGTCCCTTGCCTGCCTCCCCCTTCCTGGGACTGTCATTGCTGGGCATTCCCTGAACTTTACAGTGTGGATGTGACAAAGGAATGGGAAGAGACTGTAGGGAGAGATTTAAATAGAGGTGTAAGAAATGCTCCCAGGAGTGGGCCTCACCTGGAGCAGCATCAGAAGTGTGGGAGTGTAACTGCAGTGCAGGCACTGTACAGTCATGGAGCTGGGAGGTGGGAAATGTGAGGGCAGCGGAAGTGTCCAGGACATCCAGAGGTGAAGCCTGAGCTGCCAGAAGGCATTTCGCACTTGTCACTGGGCCAGCAGCACAGCAGCAGCAGCAGCAGCAGCTTGTCCCACAGCTGTGCAGGATCTCACACAGGCCTCAGATGCTTTTCCTCCGGGATTGGTCGTGGACTCCAGGGGGTCTCGGCATTGGCTGCTCCTCACAGAGGCTGCGGCTCATCCGGCCAGGAAGCGCGCTGGCAGACACGTCTGCCCAGAGTGTCTGCAGGCCAGGGATTGCATGTTCTGGCAGATGGATGGTGGTCATTTCCAGAAGGCCTCACTGATGGATGCTCAGGGGAGCGGGCAGCAGCGGCTGCCAGCTCGCTGGCGGACGTGGGGGCTCAGGTGGAAGCAGGTCACTCTTACCACGGTCTGTTGCCTTTGGCTGCTGCCAATGCAGCACCTTATTCTTTCCTGTGTTTGGCTCTTTCAGGTCATCAAGGATCCCCCTCCACCTCCGCCAGCCCCAAAAGAGGTATGGTCTGATGGTGCTAATCTTACCACACTGCTCACATGGAACCAGCCCTGTGCTTCCCCGCACACTGCATGTCTGGCTCCTTGTCCGAGTGCTGCCAGAGAAAGGACTGCCCTGGGGGGAGCCCTCAGCAGAGAACAGGGTTGTCAAAGTCCAGGTCTCTGCTCTGTCTCAGCTCAGTGTGGCCTGAATTAAGCCCAGATCCACAGAAACACTTTAGGGCCTTTATTCCAAAATGTCTTTGTTTTTCCCATTCTGCACTGAAAGCAGAAAGACTGAAAAGTCCTTGTCCAACATCTAAAGATTCATGTAGGACTTAGGCAGCATTTTCACCCAACTTTGGCATTCCAGACCCCGAGGAATTCCCCTTACAAGGGAATTTCTCTTCCTCTTAAGGGCAGTAACGCTCTGGAGGCTCTGCTGTCCTCAGTGCTTGCACCCCTTTCACAACCAACAGGGTATGCTCAGTGAACTCCAGTGAAATAGATGGAAAAGACATTCAATGTGTGTGTGGAAGTGTATTTTAAAAGTAAGTATCATTTGAATGTACTTACAGGAAGAAGAACAGGAGCCCTTGCCTTCCAAGAAGTGGCCGACGGTGGATGCTTCCTACTACGGTGGACGAGGAGTTGGAGGAATTAAGAGGATGGAGGTTGGTATGATCTGGAGATGGCAGTTCCCTCAAACACGATCTCTCTGAGCCTGCAAGTGTGGAAACAAAGACTTGAAAGTGCCCTGAAAATACAAGGCTATAATGTGTTCTTGTCTTCCCACTGGCATGAGCCTTGGAAAATTCGTTACCATATCGAACAAATCTGACCTTGCCTCTGAAAGAACAGCTTTCAGTAGTTCCATTTGACTGGGACTTTAAATAGCTGCCTCAAGACATGCTCTTTCCATCAAGCTAATGAGAAAGAGAGAGTGAGAGCCTTTTCTGCGTGTTTTGGAAGGAATTACAGTGAAACATAAGTCCTCCAAGTGTGGGCCAGCCAAATGCACTGACAATGGTGACGCTGAGGAGAGGCTTGATCCCAGAGGGACTCGCAGCGACAACAGAGCCTGTCTTTGAAGAGACATGATAGCATCATGTTAATTAAAACAGAATGAAGAATGTGCATCCTTATGGGCACATCCTTATGGCAGGTTTTGTAGTCAAGTCAGCCTCAATGGAATGTGCAAAGCAGTTCCCAACTGCAGTCCGGGAAGGTGTCTCTGTCTGAAACAGCCACCTAGGCCATACTGAGGTGTCTTGATGAAACTTAAAAGGTATTGGCCTAATCAGCTTTGCCTAAGTACTTTTTAAATGCAGCAGCAGAACATGCAGGTTTGAAGCTGTGTGGCTTATATGCATTTTCTTCAGCAGTTCAGAATTGCTAATTTAGAAGAGCTTCAGATTTCACAAAAAGGAAACATTTTGTGCAGTGTTTTTCAGAGGCAAACTAGGAAATGCTTTCCAACATGAAGAATTACAAGCCTGGATTTCTGAGGGGATCTATGATAGCCCCCAGGAGGGGCTCCAGGAGGGGTTCCAAGGTTTAAACCATTCCAGTCTAAATGGGATCCTGCACAATGGAGCAGAAACCTCATGAACACAAGTGACTTCAGGACCACAAAGAAATACATGTTCAGGCCACGGCAAAAATGCAAATGAGTAGAACCTGATGATCAAGTTAGAAAACCTTCTCATCTGTGGTAGGAATTTTGTGCAGGACTAAGGACTAAAGATCTAAACCAACTGAAATTCCTGCCAGCGTAATCATGGGCCCTTGAAAAAGGCCCCCCTTCTGTGGGGCTGTGGCTCTGTCTGTCCCTGGGACCCCAGAGCAGGGACAGGTCTGGCTGGGCACCGATGGTCAGTGCCTCCAGGTTTGACTGCAGAGGAGCTTCCCCTCTGCCCTGCAGTGTCTGGGACTGCGGCTGGGAAGATGGGCTCAGGCTGCTGGGAGAGTAGGACAGGCCTCATAGCTCTCCCTGGCGCAGAGGAGCACGCTGCTCCTTTGGGGAGTCGGGGCAGAGATGAGAGAAAACACTCCAAGGGAGGTTGTTCCTTACCTGGCAGTTAGAGGTGGTTTCTGTGCTGTGGCCAGTGACAAACTTGCTGACCCAGTCATGACGTTTCTTCTGTGTTTGCAGTCCATGTGGCAGTGCAGTCATCTGGTTTTTATTGCTTCTCTGGCCTCTGTTCTTCTGCCATTCCTCCAGCAGCTTGATTCCTCTCACAGCTTCCCTGTCTGGAGAAGGGGAGGGACTGAACCAGCACCCTTGCACTTCCCAGTCCTGTGCTGGGGCAGGTACCCATCCACTCCTGCCTTCCCCACTAGCTCCACCCCTCTGTGACAGTCCCAAATAGCTTGGGCAGTGCTGTTTGCTCTCCCTAGCTCTTGTCTTTTGGAATTGTTGTAAAGCTTTGTGATGTCATTGCCAGACCCCACCCGTTACAGTTAATTTGTTTTTATGTCAAAACTGGGTGGTCAGACTCCACCAGTTCCAGTTTCTTCTGGGTGAAGTGGCTTCTGTCAGAAGGAGAAGGTAATTTTTTCAGTGAGAGATTCACCATCTGATGGTTTTAACAGTGTTTAAAATACATTTTAGCAGCCACGTGACAACTCCTGTAAAAGTACCACTGATCACTGTGAAAGACACGGGTGTACAGGGGCCTCCTGGCAGGCCAGATCACAGCAAACGGCATGATTATGTCAGGTCTTGCTGAAGTGATCCAGGCCACTTTTGGTAAGGACTCTGAAACTCCAGCCATAGCTTTTAGCTGTTCCTTTTTGGATAGGAAGGGAACAGCCTTGTGCAGGCTTTTTTCTGTGTGCAGTACAGCAAACACCCCTGCTCAGATTGATGCACAGTGCTTCCAGTTACAAGGTGGAATAGGCTTCCTTCAGGAAGGTGAATCATCCCTCTTAGCAGGAAGGTTTTTCCATGTATTTCCTCTGCAGAGCACAATGAGTGTAGCCTGTATGGAAGTAGGAGTACGAGTCTGTCTCCCCAACAGAGATAACCCAGGTTTCCTTCTCTTTCACCTCTTTGTGTATATTTTATACACATGGAGCAGTGATAAACATACACATTGCTACATGTTCTGTGTGCACTTTGGCAGGTTAGACTGCTTCATGTGCACTTCTCCGGTGTGTATCTTCCTGCAGGACGACATGGAAATCTGAGGAGGTTCAAGGAGCTTCTGCTCAAACCTGCCCAAGCATCATATTTAATCTACACCGGGGTGCTTGAAAACTCTCTGGGTTAGGAAACCTGGGTTCCAGAAATCTTGGCTTTCATGTGTGTCAGATTAAGGTCTGGTATTTTAGGATAAATAAGAAGTGGAAATTACATTTTTATATCATTACATAGAGAAGATTTCACGGATTCCCTGTCTCCTGTACAGCCCATGTGAAGCACAATAGGATTTTCTTTCACTACTGAGACTTATTTACAGACACTTAACTAAGACTATTGTTATCATAAATGAGGAGGTAGTGTTCTCCTCAGTACCTCCTCAGCACCTCTTCCAAATTTATCCTTGTCCAGCTCCCTCTGTTACTTGCAGCAGTTTCCCTGCCCTGTGGTGCACTCCCACCTGAACTCTGCTTTTCTTCAGGTGCGCTGGGGCGACAAAGGCTCCACAGAAGAAGGGGCCAGGTTGGAAAAAGCAAAGAATGCTGTGGTGAAACTCCCAGAAGAACCAGAAGAACCTTTTCACCCTAAACCACCTAAACCAAAGCCTACCTCACCAGCCATGCAGCAGAAGTGGTACACGCCAATCAAGGTAATCTGTTCAGTCTTTGGTACAATTTGTTACTAAGGGCTGGGTTCTTTGTGCCTTATGCAGGCTGAGCTGTGCGTTACTTTCCAAGCGTTCCCGTTCAAGTGTAATGTGCTATTCTCAAAGGGAACACCTACTCAGCAGGAATGGCAGGAGCAGTTTGTAGCCCTAAATGCAATACTTGATCATTACTGCCACATTCTGTTTGCATCCCCTTAAAAAGGGACATATTGTACAGTGAGAGCATTAAAATCTATGGGGGCTTTGTTGGCTTCGTACAGCTAATTAAACCCAAAACTGCACAGTTTGTAGCTGCTACACTAAGTTTTAAACACACATTGTCATGACAAACCAAGAAAAGCAAAAAAACTTTATAAAACAATGTAACGCAAGAAGTCTGACAAAAAGCAAATTGCTCTATCTGGCTCATAATAATGGTGCTCTGAGTCACCTGCAAACACAGCACAAGCACTTCTTACAAGCGGAGGGTAGGTCTGTAAATACCTTGCCTTTAGGTGTTAAGAGCAGAAAACACACAGGTGTGGCTGGGACTCTGGATACTTCCGTCTTCTCAAGTGCCTGCGAGTCCTTTCTGACCCCCAGAAAGCCTTGAAGCCGTGATGTCTGGACACACGTGCCAGGTCTGGAACCATCTGTGCAGAGCAGGATGCTCCTAACCAGCAGCAGAGCCGCTGTGTGTGTCCTGCGCAGAAGCTGCACACCTGTGGCGAACCTGCCGCACTCGGAGCACGTGGGACTCGCCGTATGCCACATGCCCAGCAGGGCCCACGTGTGTGCTGTAAAACAAATGTATTGATGTGGGATAAACCCCAGATGGACATGGGGGCATTTGGCCCAAACCACAGCAAACAAAGCACCGCTCCTGGACGGCTCAGAGTATGGGTGGGTTGGGCCCTGCTGCTCCACTCCCCGGGCAGGTGAGTGCCCTCCCTGGCACTCCAGGTGGGCAGGAGCAGCACCGCAGTGCCTGCAGGGGACACAGCCCAGGCTTAGCTCTGCTTGCCTGGCTCCAAGGAAGTGGTGCTCCGTTGTGCCACTCCGTGTCCCCAGGATGCCCCCGGGGAGCCCCCGTGCGGGTGGGGTGTGCTGCCCACTGACTGAGCCCACTGTGTCCCTACAGGGCCGGCTGGACGCGCTGTGGGCGCTGCTGCGGCGCCAGTATGACAGAGTCTCGCTGATGCGGCCCCAGCAAGGAGACCAGGTGGGTGTGCGGCGCGCGGCCGGCGAGGGGCTGGGGCGTGGCCAGCCCGGCGGCTGTGGCGTGGGGGGCAGAGAGCCGCCAGAGTGGCATGGTGGGTGGGTGGGAGGGAATCTGTGCGGCGAAAGGGGCATGGCACCGGCCCGGAGACGCGGCGCCAACACGGGGCTCCTGGAGGCAGAGGGAGGGGTGCTAGATGTGGTGTGTGCTCAGGTGGAGAACAGGAACACAACCTCGTGCAGGTAAACTCTTGTCACAGGCACACAATTTGCTCTCAGACCCAGCTGTTCATAAGAGCAGAGGCTGGCAATAATATCCATGCAAGTTGCTTCCCAGAGCTTTGCACTTCCACACCAAAGGCACCTTCCACAGAACAAAAAGGTGAGGAAATGGATTTCTCAGACAATCCTTTCTCCTGGAACACTTGTGGCCACTGAAAAAGGGTCTCTCCCCCAAACGCTGCTCTGATGAGGACACAGAGCTGCTGTTTGCGCCTCTGATACTGAAACCCGATTGGGTATTTCTGATTGCCGCTCCTCAGGAAAGTATCACCTCGAATGTCAGCATTTATCCCCTGGGACCACTCAGCTTCCTGTCTGTGGCACTTTGGAAGAGCCACAGGAGCAAATGCTTTCCTTTAAATAGGATGGCAGCAGGTCACAGTCTCACATACTACAGAGCACTGCTGTGCAGGGACACTGTCTATGCACCATACAACATGAAGGCCACATACAAGGATGAGAGGGCTTAAGGGGAGAGAGTTACATGTGGTAGAATGGGAGGTAATGGCAATTTCCTGGAATGAAGTTTGGTGCTGTTCAAAAGGTGAACAGGTGAAAGGTGAAAAGGTGAGACTAAGGTAAGACAAGTATTGGGAGCAGCAGAATGGCCAAGTGCCGTGCTGCAGGTGGAGAGCACAGCTGGATACAGGTGTTAACACTGTTACCGTGGCAGTTTAGTCACTCTCTGCATGAATGATGCATGTGACATGGAGCAGCAATAACAACAGCAAATCCACACACAAAATACATGGCATAATACAGTTTAACAGGTAAATTCAATGTAAACAGGACCATAGAAGTGGTGCCTTAAAAGGCTAAAACATGTCAGTCAGGCCCTGTTTTGGGGATTTCTGCCCCTAAAGGCAGGGAGTTACGGTAAGAATTGCCCTCGGGGCAGGCTTTGCTGAGCCACTGTGCAGTCAGACACCTGCCTTCTCTGGGCCTCACAGGAGCAACACTGGTCAGCACCTTGGCTTGTGAAAAACAGAGCAGTGGCTCAAGAAAAAAGGAGTGATATTTGTGCCTAAGTGAATGGTGGGTCAGATGTGACCTGTGTCACTACAGAGTGACATTTCTGCGCAGTGTTTGCTGTCTTGGGGAAAAAATGGTATCTTTTTCCTTGTTCCTAACACGCTGGGTAGGGATCCCATGGTGGGCCCCTGGGTGTGTGTCAGTGCATGTGTGTGCACGGGGAGACACACATACGCGCGCACACACACACACGCTTGCCTTAGAAACAGCAGCCATGGAGTTGTTCTATTTCATCTATTTCTTTTACCGTCTAAGAACTTGTCAGTTTGATTCGTAGAAGAATTCACTGCTGAATTTGAGTCCCTGATCAGGCAGTTGAAATTTAGGCATGAAGTATCAAAGCAGAGCGAGCTGTTCGTGCACCGCGCCATGCTGGCTGTGCCATGCGGCAGGCGGTGCGAGGGCTGTACCAGGAAGGTGCCAGGGGGGCTCGAGTCCCTGGAGCCGCGGCTGCGGGAGGTGGGCAGCGCCCAGGGGTGGGCACACCAAGCAGGCTGCGGGCACAGCTGTGCGGCGGCCGCGGGAGTGCGGGACAGGCCAGGGCACGCGGGGCCCGGGGGCTGCAACACTAAAGGTAGCACGGCTTGGACACAGCTGCTCCCCAGCTCGCCTCAGGCACAAATCCAGAGATCCAACACGGGCTGGCTGTGCTGGGGGCCGAGGACACGCAGCCACTTCAGAGACAGCTGCACGCCGCGGCAGCTGCGCCGGGCTCCCAGTGAGGGACGAGGACAGCAGGTACAGATCTAGGGCCCCACAAACAGCCTCCATTAAGCCACGAGCGCTTTTGAAGGGCTCCCATCAAACAGAGCAAGTCCGCAGCAGGAGATTTCGGCTGCAGAGCCATGTGGTGTTTTCTGCACTAACAAGGTAATTTATAAATGATGCATTACCCTGTGTCTGTGCTCCTAGCTAGACTTACTTCCTTTTTTTTATTAAAGGGGCAAAGAAGACTGAGCCACAGCAGCTTGGGCTACTCAGACAAACCAGTTCAGTGTCCGAGGGTCTGTACTGAACTTCTTTTCCCTGCAGTCTGGGGCTGCCCAGGAACACCGCCTGGCACAGGGGCACAGCGCCAGCTTCAGGGGCCTGGTTTTTCCTCTAAATCCTTGTGTTTGTTTTCCAAGTCATAGCACCAAGAGGTGATAATCGGGTTTGGATTGTTTGTCTGAGCTTGTTGCAGTGTGATGGTGGCTGAGACTCTGATCCTGTGTGCATTTATGCACACAAATGTCTCTAAGTCCACAAATAGCCCGTGGCACTTGCAGCGAAGATTTTGCGGTATCAGGATGCAAATAGGAGTCAATGGCAAACGAAAAGAAAGATTGTACCTCATTCTTGAAGAATAAGAAGAGGGGAGAACTGTAGAATGCTTCCAGCTTGTACTTCAATGTACAAACCAGCCTTTTAAAAAGGAAGACACTTGTACTTGTTTTAAATTTTAAGCCTATTAGTATTTACCTGCTTTAAAAGTCTTTTCTAATAATGGCTGCAGAGCTAACACAAACATCTGTTTAAACTGTTACTCTGGAGCATCTCTGCATAATACAAAAGTAACACATTCTGCATGTGAAAGATGTGGATAGCAGTGCTCCCTCCAGAAGGAAGCTCCTGGTCACTGGAGTCACACCCTTGCCCTGTAACCTGGGCTGCTCTCAGGAGGGTCTGGCTGACTGCCTGGCAGGTGCCCATCCCGACTAGAGTGGCTCTCCTGGCACTTGAACTTGCTGTCAGTCAGTGGAAGTGGGAGGGATCATCTTGCTGAAGAGAGGATGTTGTGCTGGTGTCAGGAGAAACAGGGATATTTTTCCAACTACGTAGGCAGCAGTTCTTGGCACTGTCTCCCTTGGTGCAGATGAGTCTGCTGCTCTCTTAAACGAGCCTTCGGGACTCATTTCTCTGTGAGCACTGGTAGGAATGAGAGAGCAGGAAGAAACCAACCTGCCTTGCCTGTCAGTTCCAAGGCCATGCAGCATGGGATGACGGCCATGGAGAAAGGAACGCCAGTGCTGGGGGGAGCATGGATGTGCCACAGCTGTCCCATAGCTTCCCTGCCAGCACACGAGCAGTGCAGCCCCCCAAGCTGAGCCAAAGGAAACCTTTCCATGGGCAGGGCAGGGGCTGGTATCACAAGAGTTTTCCGCTGCCCAGGATTCCCAGGCAACAAACACATTTGTTTTCCTCATCCTCAAGACACCTTTCTTATGGAGTGAGCTGCAGTAGAGTGATGCACCAGGCCTGTTGCCCTGCCCAGATTATTCCTCCCCTGTGAGCTGGCGGCGCAGGGCAGCTGTCCGAGCGGCTGGCCGGGATTCGGGAATGGCCGCTGAGCTAATCTTCAGGCTTTGCAGATGAAGGAGGCAGCAGATAACAGGATTAAAGTTTCCCAACCCAGGGTTTTCACAGCCCGAGACGCGGGTGGAGGGGGAGACAGAATGACTTCTGTCATTAATCTTAATTGATTGCCAAGAGGTTTTTAATCTGGCTTATTAATTAGGAAGGTCCTTAACACACTGTCTACATATCAACATCAGATGCTCTTTTGGGACTTTGGGGACATATGGCCTATCTATATTTACATTCACACAATTTACACATACATACATCGCGGTATGGGAGCTGCTCACACGGGTAACGCACACGGAGCGCCGAGGAAGCGTTTGCATTCACACGCTCCTCAGCAAAAGTGGATGGAAATGGAAAAACACCTTGCACGAAGGTTACATTTGCACACGATGAACACACGTACCTCTGTTTATGTTGATACGCATATTAATCCAGATCAATTTTATGTGCCGTTTATCTAGATTAGCGTTCAAATGGCATTCTTGGTTCGGCAGATTTAAGTGAGAGGTCCCATTGTTCTTCCACAGTGACACGGCATGTGTTTTAAAAGGTCCAGGCTGGGGTTTCACTGCCATTTTGGAGGAGATCAGCACAAATACTTGATATAACAGGGTCAGGTGATGTTGGAAATTACTGACCAGAGCCAGGGAGGCTCTGAGATGGGAGGTGGTGAGAAGAACAGAGAAAAAGAACTAGGCTGGTTTCCCTGTCACTTCACTGGGCTCTGCTCCTCTAACCAGCAGCAAAGGCATATGAAAACATCTTGGAAAAGCTGTTTTTAGAAAGCGAGTTTCTGTCTCACCTGGCAGGTGTGGTGTCACCTGCCGTAGCTGTGGCAGCCCGAGCTCATTCACTCACCCAGGGCGAGTTGTTATAAACCTGTGGTAAAGTGCAGCTACTGGAGTTCAGAGGATGTTCAGATGTGCCCACCCAGGCCCGACCCCGACCCGACTGGGGCTCTAAAGCCTGCAAGCAGTTGCACAAGTTAATCCTTTCGTGCACAACATTGTCCAAAAGAAGGCAGGGGGAGGGAGCTGTTCCCCTACAGCTCTTCAAGAGCTGGGAAGAACTACAGCACACATGCTGCGGGATGTGACTGCTGCATGGGAGAGGCAGACAGAGGGGAGAGAGAGAGAAGAAAAGTGATCCAAATCTATATTTATTGCCTCCAGTCTTATTACTGTATTCCCGTAATTCAAAATTACTTTTGTTCTGAAATCAGTTTTTGCATTTAAAGTCCATTCTACAGATCCATAAAGCATTAACAGAAACCCCTGAACACTTCAGTTGTTTGCAATTTAAAGTGGCCAGGTGTTCCCCAGCCAGAACATCTCCTGCCCATTGACCTGTGGGCTGGCTGTGTCACAGCCTCCTGCAATTTAAACACAGGCTCCAAGGAAGTTAATGCAATTGACAGAGATAGTTACTGGTGCTGCTTCCTGTCACAGAGGGTGTGTGGGTGCACACAGGTCTATCCCCTCCCAGTCACTCCAAAAAGAATTCTCTAACTTCTAGGAACTGGTGGGCAACTGCTACATGAGATGAACCACTGCAGTTCAGGTGGGCTCAGCTCCTGCCAGGCTCCAGGCCGTGCCACACAGGTGACCAGGGAAGAAGAGCAGTGTCCCTGGTGTGCAGCCTCGGGATGGGTGACACAACCCCGTGGCCGTGAACACAACCTTGGGGATGGGTGACAGCCTTCCTAGGACAGCGCTTTTCTGCTGCAGCTTCGTGGGTGCTCTGGGGCTCAGTACTGCTCCTTCCTAGGTAATGGTTGTTTCTCAGACATATTTCTGTCTGCAGTTTTCTCCCACAGCCTTGCCCTGTCTTTATTCCTTAGTCCAGCAGGCCACACGCTGCAGTGTAAAACAGTTTGATCCAATGAAAAAGGATTAGATTTTCTTGGAGTTCATTATCATGGTTTTCCAATGACACAACAGAAATTCTTTACTAGTGTGAAAGAGAAGTTCCCTTTCTGGATGCAAACTGTGCCTGTCTGAGCATAGGGGAAGTGAAGGTGGAAACACACAGGAGCTCATAGCACGTTTTGTATTTTTCCGTACCCAGGTAGATGGATGATATTTTATTTTAGATTATAGTAAAACATAGAACCTGCTAAAATCTGGAAAGGCTGTAAAATAATGGGCAGAATAAGCATATTATGATCCAAAAGAAAATTGATTATTTAGACCTGAGCATTCAGAGCAGAGCCTAAGGGCTCTGAGGATATTGCTCCATTCTGGGAAGGATGTTCCCAGCCCAGCCGAGCACCCCTGCATTAGGGAATGCCCCAGAAACTCTTGAGTAGTGCCACTGGGGCCCCATGCTCACCCAGGAGAGACAGAGAGGATGTCTGAGGGTACCTCCTCATCCCAGGGCTGCCTTGCTGCCCTGTTCCCAGCTCGGTTTGCCCCCTTGGGGAGCTGTGGGGCATGTCTTAAACCTGGAGTATCTCCCGCAGCCCAGCCACAACCAGTCGCAGGCCATTTGCTGTCACGCCTTTACTAAAACAACAGCACTAGACAAAGCCTCCCCAGTGAAGAGGCCAGGGCAGTGATGGGAATTCTGGGAATGCCGCTCCCAGCCCACCTGCTCCCACGCTGGAACAGCCATCGGTCCCCTCTGGTGACATTGCCATGCCCCAGCAGGTGGTTATAGGTCATCGGGGCCAATCAGCTCCATGATTATGGCAGCTCAGTAAGGTTTTTCAGTCTGATAATGTTACGATCCAGTTTAAACCCAGAAGAACAGAGAAAACTAAGTCTCTGTGCATAAACCGGAAGGAACTTTGAGAACGTTCAAAATATTCCCAAAAACGAGACTAAAAACCAAATGAGGTTAGATGTTGGTGCCAAAAAATTGATGTATTTTATTTAATGGTAAAAGAGGTAAAGAGAAGGAAAGAGAAAAGAAAGAAAGAAAGACATAGAGGAAGAAGTGTTGCGTGGGGGCTGGGGGGACTGGGATAGGTGACAGGGGTTAGGTGGAAGCATATCACCCATCCAGGGGTCCCAACGACGCCTCGTTGCTCCCCTCCATCTGGTCTTCTTGGTGGTGAGGGTCCCCGCTNCAACGACGCCTCGTTGCTCCCCTCCATCGTGTCTTCTTGGTGGTGAGGGTCCCCGCTGCCATGCCATGCCACGCCATACCATGCCACGCCACGCCGCCATACACCGAGGAGTAAAGAATCCGATGGATTAATGCATACTTTGGGCAGGTAGGAACGCCCACGTGTCTCTCTTGCAGGGGCCAGCTTGACACACTGTCCCTTGCAACACTGAGGGTGTGTTGCATCATCTCTGGTGCTGTGGTGCAGGGTCTGGGGACCCCTGTGAGGGGGGGGCCTTTGCTGGGCCATGTCACCCCCTCTGCCACGGATAAGCTTTTCCCCCCCGGGTGAAGAGCCCCTCAGCTGGGCTCCTCTGCACAGCGGAGGATGGGCAGTCACCGCACCTCCCACCAGAGGCTTTTCCAGCACACACCCAAAGCCTCTCTCCCCCCACCCTTTGGTTTGAGGGTCTGTTCCGGCCTGGCAGCTGATAGCCCTGGGGCTGTGGTCTCCACCCTGGAGGTGTTAAACTTAGGCTTTGTGAATGGCCCCAGCCCTGAGCTGTTACTCAATCTTATCTTCGTCAGCGAGCAGTGTAAGGCCTCAGGCAGGGCCCCTTTCAGGGTGCGGTGTCTTCTCTGCAGATTTTGCAATACAGTTTTAAAAGTCCTTCATGAAAAAGTTTAAGTCATAAACTGTAATATTTCAGTCTCTGACAGATAACAACAACAGAAAGGAAAGGTGTTGGAAGGATTAGGAGAATATAATGGATATAACTTTTCCATTGTACCTAGGAATCTGTGCATTAGAACTGTGGGAATTCTCTGAAAGAATGCTTCCTCTTTCCTTAAATTTATTTTTCCTATGCTGATTGTAATTAAGGTCCTTTCCTTCCAAGCCAGCCACATGCCCAGCTGGCACTCTGTGAATGCTCTGAGGCACACTCAGGGCATGTTTGATGTCAGTCCGTCGTGATTTATAAACCCATAAATGCTCTGCTTAGAGCATTCATGTACTATTAGGTTTTGGCTCAAAGAAGCCAGGAGTAATGCAGTGTGCTGTGTCCTCCCAGCAGCAGGGAGGATGTACCTTCCCACTGAGCCATGGCCATACATCCCTAAATGCAGTGCGTCCTCTGGGCAGAGCAGTGGGGCTCTCCTGAGGGACATGGGGAACTGAGGCACATGTGCAGAGGTGATGTGAGCCCCAAGTAATGAAACAAATCCATGGCCAGAAGGGGGAAGGAGAGATGCCCCTGGTGAGCTTTGGGCAGCAGCTGGGAGCAGAGGGCTGCTGATCCAGGTAAACAGGTTCACAGTGCATTTCTAGGGGATGAAAACGGAAGAGTTGAACTGTAAAAACAGTGACAAGGGCATTTGGTGCCAAAGAAGAGCAACGTGAAACAGGTTTTCTCCGATCAATACATTCTTATTTCTTGCGGAGCTTAAGGTGCACAGATTAAGACAAAAGCCAGGCCAAGTCAGATCTTACGCCAGCCTAGAATGAGCTAAACAAACGCAACTGCATTTATCACAGACCGCACTGCTTAGGTAGAAAATCACGGCACAGTGGGCTTTGTTCTTGAGACGGCTCTGAGGAGTAGCTTTATGAATAACTACTTCACCTACTGCATTCGGGCTGAGCCACGTGCCCTATGTCACGTGGCACCACCTGTCAGCCAGAAGAAACACCGAAACTACTGATCCCCTGGTTTGTCCAGTGCATGCTCAGGGACAGCGTTTTCTGTGCTTTTGTCAAAGGCTGTTGTCACTGGAGACGGTCTGGAAAGGCCAGTTTGGTGGTAACGAGGTGGCTGGGAGGAGAGAACTCAGCAACAGCAGCGGGAAATGGTGTTCCGGGCTCACGGCCTCTCTGGGATCAGGGTCTGTCCCACACCTGTGACTCGTGGTCTGAGCACCCGCAGAGCCCTCAGGACCTGCGGTTGGGCACCTTCCCGAGCACCCTCCCACTGGGGACCCTGTTCCCGCAGAACCCGCGTGTGTGGGAGCAGGAGCAGCAGATGTGCCTGTTCGGGAGATGACACCAGAGCACGTGCACAAGGGTGACCTGACCTGCTCACACCTGCAGTACAGCCATGCTGCCTGGTGCGAGAGGAAGGGCTGGGCTTCCTTTGGCACCAAGGCTACAGGTCTGTCTGTATCCATGGTGTAAGTTCGGTCACACGCACCCCAGCTTCCTGAAGCTGATATTTTCAGATGTGCTACTCAGATCTATTTTGAGGGTTCTTCCCACTCCAAGGCTGTGATGAGCATTAGAGCTTTAAAGCGCTGCTTTGGGAAGCTATTATCAGTAGGTATTAATTATTGAACACTATACCTTCTGGAAAAGTTGTTTCATCACTGGAAAGTGACCTTGCTAGAAGAGGCAGAGGGAAAGAGAGGCGTATGGTGCCTCCTGAGAGCAAGTGGAGTGATGCGTGGCAAGAGAAGACACTAAAGATTTATTGTCTGTGGCAAAAGAAACACAGATCTCTGCTTGTGCAGTAAGTGTTTTTGACATCGTACGCCATAAAGAGTGATTGGATGCTGTAGTTAAAAAGTGTTTCACTGAAGGGAAATAATAGACATTTTCACAGTGCTGTGTCTATTAAGCGTCCAACTGCGTGGCTGTGCAGCTGAGCTGGCCCTGAGAACTCCAGTGTCGTAGTTCAAGCAGTTCTGAGTTAAAAGACAGCTGGATAATCCTGAGAGAGGACACTGAGAATTTCTCTGTCTTGAAAGAAGATCCCTCTTGACCTTGGCTGCTACAGGTTCTTATTGCCTGACATCACACCACTGGACAAGTTCAACATCAGCACTGTTTCAACGCCTTGCGTGGAAATTTCATTTATTAACCTGGTCCCGGCCTTTTCCCTAGCATTTCTCTTTTTCCCACCTGTTAGTGCAGCAGTGCGCTTGTCTCCCAGTGACACTGCTGGTTGGAGTTCTCCCATTGCTTCAATGGTGTAAAAACCCCAAGAGAAACAGGCGTTCAGTTTAAAATAAAAGCTGGGGAGAAGCCAGCACTCAGCCTCACCTCTCACCCTGTGGCTGCCTCTGCCAGGCTGGAGAGCGAGGTGTGGCCAGAGAGCTCCTCGATAAATCATCGTTAGGCCCACGCGCAGGTACAGCAGCCAGGCCCAGGCGCACAATTAGGCACCTAATTACGTTGAAAATGCAATTGCGCACTTTGCTGCAACGGCCTCGCAGCCTTGGGAGCTGGCCGGGGCCCGTCCCGGCCCAGCGAGGCACTGGGATGGCGCCTCTGGGAAGTGTCCTGCGAGGGGCAAAAGTGTTCATGGCGCTCAGATGGGAGTCTGCCCGGGCACGGCCCACGCTTGGGTCGCTCCTCCTGCCCACACAGGGGTGACAGTGATGGAGGGGACAGGCCACAGCATGGGTATGTTATTTCTGCCTCTTTTTGCTGCGGTTTCTTTTTCTTCCTTTCAACAAGGCAAAGAGGGGAATACCCAGCCAAGTGGGATCCGTGATTCAGATGACAGTGTGTGTGTGGCTGAAACTGCAGCAAGGCTGATTCCAAAGGAAAATACAGTTTAAAATAACGCTGTCACTGTTCAGGGACAGCATTTTCCATATGAAAATGTCTGATCTGGGAGTGTTGTCATCACCACAATCCACGGGGGGCCAGACTGTTCAGCCACTGCTCCCACTGGCAGGGCCCACGTGAGAGTAGGAGTGCATGACCTAGGAGCTGAGGCTGGGCAGGGGGGGGAACAGCTTTAGCCTCTGCTGTTACCTGCACAGGTGAGGTGCCACCATTGGCCTCAGTTCTGTTTACCTGTGCCGAACGTTTTTAACCTAGACTTTTAACACGGAGCTGAGAAAAACCGAGGAGGAGCCCAGCTCCCCGTCAGGAAAAATGAAGTGCACTTGTCCTGTGCCTGTTCAATATTCTATGATGCATTTTCTTTATTCTTAGTCTTGTAAAACCAGCAGTCCCTTCTCCTTGATAACGTGCTGGTAATTCCTTTGAAGGAATTTGAAGGAATTCCTCATTTGGAATTGAGAACTTATGATAAAAGTCTGAGAATAAGACTTGCTGGAGAGAATTTACTAGCCAAGGAGCGAAGATACATTCCAACATTATAAAGTCATAGAACTGCTAAAATTACTGCAGTTTTTAGTTTCAAAATGCATGTAATTTGTACAGTCTGAGGTGCTGCTCAAAGGAACTTTGTCTACATCAGGGGATCTTCATTAGCTTTATTCTGTGAACACAGTAAAACCAGGATTTCTCCATGGATTCAGGAGGAGAGGCTGCCTGGGTCTCATTTCTATCCATTTTCACCCCACCTGCCACAGTCAGGCCATCAGCTGCGAGGTGGTTTTGTTTGATTCTTGTCCTCACCCACCAGTACTAAATCCTAAGGAAAGCCATTATTTTGCTTAGGAAAAGTGCAACAGTTCACATTTTTTGCAGTTTCTCACCTGCACTTCCAAAGAGCGGGTCCATGTCCCAAAATCCCACCAAAAAAATCCAACAGTTCTGGTCCTTGTTAGCACCAGAGTCGGGAATTGTACCTGTATTTGGGAAAGCCAGTTTCACTGCACTTTAATGCAGTGTAGGTGCAAACACAGGGTTATTACCTGGGTTAGAGACACAGCTGCACTTGCTAGCTCTTGCATCCCTGTCTCCTCAGGATTCCCCATCCTTTGTTACCATCTCTATGACAGAGGAGGAACAGGCACTGTATTTTCTGAGTGTCACTACCAAGTCTGCAGTGATTTATTCCTGTAGGCTCTAACTGAATTAAAATCTTAATTAAGCTTATGCTACTTTTTTCTTCATTTTAATTAGGAACAGCCAAATCACTTGTCTTGGGGAAGGAGAAAGAAAAAGATAAAGAGCAGCAACACTTTTTTCTGCTCCGTAGTTGTATATTAATGAAGCCGTGGTGAGAATGTCCTCCCAAAGAGGTACCACAGGGCAGGACAGGTAACACAACACAGTGCTGTGGTACAGGAAACCTCAGTCTTGCACAGAAATACTTTCCTTGAGTGTTTCCTGGTATCATTTCACACCCAACTTCTATAGTCCTCACTTTAATAAGACACCAGGAAATGACCCATTATGGTGGTGAGTTTTTGGTGCAATCACACTGAAAACCCTCTGAGATCATCAAGTCTGGCTGCTCCCCCAGCACTGCCACGGCCACCACTGACCCACGTCCCCAAGTGCCACATCCACAGGCCTTGGAACACTTCATGGAGAAGCATCGCTTGGTCTGTCCTGTACGTGTTCCACCTACAGCACACCGTACACAGATCACAGGCTCTGCCTTGAGCATATTAGAGGTTCGTACTAAGCTCTCCTAACTTACCAAATGCTGCCATCAATGAAGTGTAAATCCCTCATTTTAAGCAGCAAAGGGATTTTTGTGTGCTTCTCATTCCATGTTACCCGTTCCTTTCTCCCCAGGCAGCCTCCCCAAAAGCTGCACCTTGGCACAAGTGCAAGCTGGCTTTTTGTGGGGAGGCCCTGGCTTAGTTCATGTGCTCCTCTACAGGGTGGAAGATTTTGTCCACACACTGCCCCACGGGGCCCGTGGCAGGGAAGTGGCCATTCCACCAGTTCCCCCTCTCTGCAGGGGGATACGCCTCCACCAGCAAAGCTGCTGTGGCAGGGCCAGGGGCTCAGGCTTTCCCAGGGCTTCATGGGGTGGGGACCATCCCAGGGGGACCTGTAGACTCTCAGTGCTCCTGTGAATCTCCTGCTCAACATTTGCATGTTGACATTTTCTACTTAAGGGGCCTTTTGGCATCTCTGGCATTAATTTATAATGCTGTGGTAGTGGGGCTGCAGCACTGCAGGAACAGCCTTTACTTTAGAAAGACTTTGCTCTGGAATCAGACTGGATTCCGTGTAGAGACTGACCACATTCCAGCTGCTCCTGCTGGGATATGTTTTGTTGGATTTGGCTTTGTTGAATTTTTAGGTTTTTTTTCTGGTTGTTCGGCTAGATTTTACAAGTCTATTTCCTAACTCTATTTCCCAGTATCTTCACATTTCGCACGTTCTAATGGAGCGTTACATGACACTGCTGGATTTTGTGCACCTTCCCACGTGAATTGAGCCCCAGGATCAGTCCAGGAAAGAAGGGCTTGAATTTGTTTACTTGTTTGGCAGATGTAATTCACAGACTCTGAAACCTCCCCTGGTTCATGCAAAGGTGTAATTAGAACCACGGGGTTTTACGCAGGCAAAGTGGGCTTAAAAGGGCCATTTATGTCAGTAAGCCCTTGCATGGGCAAAGGACAGACCAGCTGGATTAAATTTTATTACAGCTGGTACAAGGCCCCTTACAACATGCCTGGGTCATTTAAAAATTTTAGAAATCGTTTAGCTTCAATCAGCCCTTCACTAACTGCAGTTAAATGCATGTAAGCCATTTGAGGACAGTTCACAAAGCTATTTTTATTCATTTAACTACACCTGTTTGAAAATAAAATTTGAAATATACAACTAATTGCAATAATTGAAGCTATGTTTCATTTTTGCCAGAGAATTTTTATTTAGAGGTTTCTAATTTGCCCAGTGCATGCTTTGGTTCTGTTATGCTTTCAACTCCAAAGAGCTGACATCCTGACTAGTGAAAGGATGTAGAAAAGGCACCAATCTACCCGTGTTGTAATTAAATTCAGGCTTCAGTCCGTGTGTGGCTGCAGCTTCGGAAGGTAATTGTGCACACCTCATTGCCTTTTACTTCTGAATGCTGCTGTGGTCATTTACCAGGTAATTCCAGAGACAAGGTCTAAATTACCAGTGATTTCATAAAGTTTAAAATAGCCATACCTAGCAGGAGGATGCTGGGGCATTGCCTCCTGCCTCCCAGACTGTGAGTCCAACAGTCTTGGAAAAGCCCCAAACCCGGGGGGGGGAGCAGGGCCCTGGGCAGCCCATGGCTCAGTTCTGTGTACAACAAACACGGCGTTGCCATGGCAACCACGCTTAATTCGGTTTTGTAATAGCAGTGACAAACCCCGCCATCTTTCCCAAATTCACCGTTTATCACGGCATTCCTACACCTTACCTCCTTTTCACCATTCCGAGCCATTTCCCAGCTCTCACGTGGGGATTTTTTGTGGGGGCCGTTCCTTTCCTTTGACCAGTCAACCCAATCTGATCCCTCAGGCAGCTTGAAACTCTAGGTGGGATAATTTGTATTTCTGTCAAATCCCTTAGAACTCTAGTGTCCTCCTCCTGCTGGCATTCCCAAGTGTCTCCTCAGGCAGGAGGTAGGAGCCAGCTCAGCGCAAGGCTCCCAATGACACTATGGGGGTTGTGCTGTGCCCACACACCTGCCAGCTGGGTCAGGGCCCTCTGGAGGGTGCACAGCTCCTTTGGGAAGATCTGACTGTGCCCTTCCTCATGGCCCAGTGCAGCCAGGGCTCAGGCTGGGCTCTGGGAGCTGTGCCCCAGGCTCTGGGAATGCCCCTGAGTGCACTGTCACTGGCAGTGCCATCCCCCAGCCCCAGCCAGCCTTCCAGGCCAGGCAGATATGAAACAGTGGGGAGTGCGTTCCTTGGTGTTTCAGTGCTGCTGGATGGATGCCCATCCCGGTCTGGCCCTGTGCTGTGCCCAGGTGTGTGCCC
>VZRQ01005713.1:124398-262467 GCA_013397975.1 Machaerirhynchus nigripectus
CCCCCCCCCCCCCCCCCCCAAGCCAAGCCATCTGCACTTCCACACCCAGGAGCAAACTCTGGGTCAGCCCACCTAGGAGGGGAGGGTGCTGGGCAGGCACCGACACACACGGCATATGCTGCTCCTTTTCCTTTTGCATCAGTGCAGCTTCTCCAGAGAGGCCTGTTCAAGTGTTACCCAAGTACTCAAGGCCAATTCCTGAATTAAGTGGAGGAGCTTCCTTCCTTAATTCCAAAGCTGACAACTCCATCACCACCTCCACAAGGCTGTGTACAGCTCTAAGCTCTGACCAGCTTTATCCATGCATTAGTGAGAACCAGATGTTCCCTCTCTCCACAGCTCCTCCAAGTTATCTCCCATTCTGAGAGTGCCCTCGAGGGTGCTTCCCCCTGCCTGGTAAAAAACTACAGAAACCCAGAAGCTTTGATAATGGAGCAAACATATTTTTGTGGTGCAGTGTGGGCAATTTTTTTTCAGTCTGCTGCTAGTTTTTAAATATAAAGTATAGCATATGTTTAACACAGAACATATGGAAAGAAAGAAAAAGCAAATCTTGAATTCCAAATATCGTATTCTAAGTAGAAAAGACTCTACAGTGTGAAAGTGGTCATTCAGAGCAAAATCAGAAACATGTACTTATTATATGTAAATATTTATAAACCTAGTTACAAGAAGGAGAGTTCCCTCACTCTGGGAAGTGTCCAGGCACACACACAGGTGAGTCCTGCTTTGAGAGGAAGGTGGTGTGACTCCCCAGCCTTGTCAGGACGGGTGCTCAGCTCGGGAGGCTGCTCAGCCCCCCTGCCAGGAGCTCGTGTGCTCCTTCCCTGATGTAAGTTGGGCTGGGTAAGGCACCTCATTTTTGTGGACAGACTGACACTGCAATGATTTAATTAATTTCTAAGCCAGACAATTCACTTCTAAATTCTTAGCAAACAGTTCTGTTCAGTGTAAGAACTTTGCCATTTGTATTTCTATCTGCCCTTGTACTTTGTACCTGCCTGTGTAGGACAGATGGATCCAAACTTTCAGCTGAGAGTTCATGATCTCTTATGCGCCCAGGCTCCATCCACATGGACCTGGGTGCTGGGAGCAGTTCAGCTCCTGGCACAGGAACAGCAGCAAACACCCCCCCTCCCGTTATTGACGGGAAGAACTCCTGAGAGGCCATTTCACACACGAGGTTTTTTTACCAGCAGAGACCCTGAACAGACAGCAAACAGATAAACCAGCCTGGCCACCCCTGCATTCCCTCCTGTCCTCAGTGCTCACAGAACCATGGCACCACTCAGGCCCAGCCCTGCCCTGAGGGAAACACCACACAGTGCAAAGCCCAGCAATGTCCCCAGACTGCAGCGGCTTCTTTTCTCAAGTCCCAGCACTTTATCTCTCCTCCAGAACAGAAGGACGGGGAGAACTGGTTTGAATGCCACGAGACAGGTATTTACGCCTCTCTTAGTTAAAGAGAAAGGCCGAGGAAGGACTCAGCAGTGGCAGGGAGGGACCCCAGTGCAGGTCTGTGCTCCCCAGACTCACCCGCACACGGGAAGCCCCAGATGTCACTGACTTCCTCCTTCCCCCTTTCTCTTCCCTCTCCTTCTGTGTGGAGTCCCAGACAACTGCCAGTCACTTGGCCGGGCTGGCTCACAGAAGGTGCAGCAGGCACAGATGGCACTAATGCATAAATGTGATCTAGTGAAGGGATGCCAGCACCAACCCCCAACAGGTTCCAAGGAACTGCAGTGCACTTACAGGGATACAGGGATTGGCAAGGTGAAAGCTGAGATTTGCAAGAGCTCACTGTTCCCAAATCAACAACAGAACCCTACAGCAAACGAGCAGATTTCTTTATTAATTTAGCAAATGCACTTAATGCCACCATCTCTGGGTTTATGTGTAACAAAGCCCCTCCAAAGCCCTCACTCATTATACAAATTAAACTGAGTGAAGGAAAAAAGGGAGAAAGGCAAAGGTGGGAACTGAAAACCAGAACAAACTCAGCAGTCTGCACCTATTCCCGTGGTTCTTGAGAGAGCTCCTGAGAGGAAACACAGCACCGAGGGGTTAGGAGTCAGGGGATCTGGACAGCAACGGAGTAAGTGCCATAAATACCCTGTCCCTCCTCAGCACTCAGAGCACACAAACACCTCACCAAATCCCTTCTTCCAGTAGTCATTGGTAACGAACATTTAGGAAAAATGCACATGGAAGGGAGAAAATGGCAGCCTGACCATGTTCCCACAGGACACCTCTCCTGACTGCTGGAGAACAGGGGCATCTCCATAGGCACATCTGTAGCAGCGACTTCTAGTGAGGAAAAACATCTCGGGGAATACAGCCTCCACCCCCAGGCCCCATTTCGAAGGCAGGAAGAGAGGACAGCCCAGTGCACCCATCCTGGGGGCTGCCAGCACTGTGTGTGACGGGCCAGCTGGGGGCACCTGGAAGGAGCCCCTGACAGACCGCACCCTGTCACTGCGCAGTCCAGGGATCCTTCACATCCCAGTGCCATGAGCCTTATGCAGCTGCCTTTAAAGGAGCTATTCCTGATTTTTAACAAGGCACGCAGGAGTAGAAGCAGAGCCTAAAAATTAACAGAGCTGGTAACTTAGTGACACCGGCACCTGCAGGGGAATTGTAGCAAATGCCTTGGCAGCTTGAAATCAGGGAATGCTGCTGGGGAGTGGGATGCCCACATACATGAAAAGTTTGAATTACTAATCCCGTTGGCATTCCAACCAAAACTTAACAATGTGCTGGGGGGTTTGTCTGCAGGAAGAAGAGTTTACTCTTGTGGTACCAGGGAAGCTGACGTGGCGGAGGGGTGGGAAACAGCCTGGCACCCGTGTCCGTCCTGGCCCAGTGCTTGGAGTCAGCAGCACTGAATTGTCACCAGCTGTAGGGCTGGGACAGCTAGGTCACAGTGGCATCTAGAGGGCTGCCACGTGCAGTGTGTGTGCAGAACAAGGGTCCTGCTGGGCTCTCCCTTCCTGTCTCCAGAGCAAGAGCCAGCCCCAGCCAAGTGGGCACAACCCCAAGGGAGCTGCACCCTCCTGCCACAGCCCTGCTAGTCTTCCTCCTAAGAGCCCCCACTTAAACCCTGCCTACTGCTTCAAATAGACTTGACATCTTCCCACAGAATTTCTAACGTGGGTATTTTGGTCAGAGTAATTGTATGATAACTAGCTTAAAGTTATTTCCATAGTGTCCTGAATACCACAGAACTGGGCTGCCTTCTCTTGTTACAAGCCATTGCCACAAGCCAGTCAGATGCTGTATAATCCACGGGCCAGGATTTGGGCTGGGGTCCAAATGCTGTGCCATTGCTCCAGTACGGGCTCAGAACATGACCCTGGATGACTCGTGCACCTAAAGCCGTAGAGCACCTGGGTCTTAAATCTCGGAGCCATCTGAACAGGAGAGTGTCTCTTCAGAAAGGCCCAGGTTAAAGAGTTGATCAGGAACACAAATATTCCTAAAGGAAAGGGATGTTAGGAGATGCCCGAGTTTGAGGAGAGCGGGTCTTCTGACAGTTCTGGTTTATCTGCTGCTATGCCTGATTTCAGAGAAGGATAAATTGCATTCTTCTCACAGTGGCTGCATAGATGGGAGGAGGGAAGAATGATGGGAATGTCTGACTTATGCTTTAGAGGTGCCATCCCTAGGAACTCCATATTTCGGATATTCTTTGTCCTTATAGATAAAAAAGGCCCCACAGCAGTAGGATTTGCTAATTTATGGTTTCAGCGGGCTGGTTCTGGATTCTATGAGATTTGAAGTGTGATGCCTCTATAGTAGCGTATTACCTTGCTTTTCCTCCTGAAAAAGATGTAGTGAACTCAAGAAGTTGCTTAGGATGCTGACATGAAGAAACTGGCACTAGAGATTAGGCCTGGTGTCAGTCTATCTAGAGACCCCCCATAACATTAATGGGATCCCCACTCCCAGCAGGGATTCATCCCAGAAGATTTGGGAGGAGCTCAAAGAGCTGAGACATGTCTCAGAGAAAACCTCTCTCCTGTTCTTCCCCATGTGCTGCAGTGCTGCACATGTGGCTCTCAGAGCTTCACCTGGAAGCAAGAATCACAATCCAACCCCTCAGTGTCCCATGGGAGGAGAGGGAGCTGTCCCAGGGACAGCTCTGTACATCACTGTGGAGATGGCAGGAGATGTGTCCTGGTTTTGGCAGCACGTGTGTGAGCAGCTGAGCGTCCGCGCTGGGCAAGGTGTGTGCTGGGCCGGCGCCAGGACACAGAGCACCTTCCCTCCGGCAGTGGAACGGCCTCACTCCGCCGTCCAAGGACTAAGGAGAGCTGAAGGAGAAGAGCCCTCCATTGGCAGGCACTCGCAATGGAACCGAGGGCATGTCCTTCAGGAAAGGGTCAGACCTTGCCAGGCCAGGGGTTAGTTCCAGGGAGGCAGCAGTGCTGGGAGGGAGCCTCACTGCCAAGGGTCAGGGAGAGCGAGCCAGGGCCCTTGCTCCAAAGGATCCGTGCTGGAAAAACAGGGACTCTCCAGGCCATTTCCACATCCTTTCCTTTTGCATAAGCAATGCTTGCCTTCCACGAGGAAAACAACAAACTCCTGCCCTCTAGAGACAGGAGACCTCCAGCTCTGCTGAATTAAATATTTGCCACAACCTCCTTTTGAAGCAGATGCTACAGAGGCAGCCAGTTTTATCCTCCCCCAAGGCCCACCGGCCAGCTCAGCAACTCGGCACTCCCTCCTCCCAGCCCTGGAAGGCCAGCTCGCGGGACAGGCAGCCTGTCACAACCACTCTCGGTCAAGGCAGGAGTTTATTTGGAGAACTGCTGAATACAGCAGTCATGGAAAACTTGGCAAAGGAAAGAAATCCCTCCCTTTTTCGCTACCCAAACACGTCAGGGCAGGATGGCCAGTGCTCACGCCAGACCAGCACCCTCTCCTACCCATTCCCTGGCTGCCCAAAGCCCCGTGCCATCCCCATTCCGCCTTGTCCATGACGGGGTGCAGGGCACCAGGACACAGGTGGAGTGCAGGTGGCTCTGCCTGGGTGCCACAGAGCACAGGTGGAGTGCAGAGCCCCTGGACCAGGGTCCCACAGGGGTATACCCCTGGTGACACGCACTCCCAGGACAGAGCAACTGTGCTGACTTGCCCATATGCCCAGTACCTGAGTAAGTGCTGCTCGTGGGTGAAAAGCTGCTCTAATGGCATTTCCTCAAAGCTGCCAGCACACTAAAGATACCTCGGCAAATATCCTTGGCTCCCAGGGCAGCAGCAGGTGTGTGCAGTCCCATCTGCGCAGCAGGTACAAAGTGGGTAGGAGCCACCCCAAGGTGCCAACAGCAGCATTTCAGACATAAACATGCCCTGCCCTCCTCAGTGTTTTCTCCAAACACACATGTAAATCACAGGCGCTGGAGAAAAAACAAAAAAATCTTCCAACCTAGCATCTTTAAACTACCTCTTTGGAACCTCTCCCTGGCAGGCTTCATTTGTTGGCCTGTGCTCCAAAATACAGCATTTATCAGGTGCAAAACACAGGAACTATCTTTTAAAACAACTTAGTCCTGTCTTCCTGGCCTTTACTGCCCACAGCTCAAGCAGGCCCAAGGGGTGGAAGGTGGCTGTGAGGTACTGTAACTGTGCTGGCACCTTCTCCTCACAGCAGCCTTTTTTTGGGTTCCCTTGTGAAAGCACTTCCTGGACCCCAGACCCTGTGACCTTTGGAAGTTGACCTCCAGGACTGTAGGATTGCTGGGAAAGATGGCGAGGTTCATGCACACATGCTACGGAGGTTACATTACATAAATCTGAGGAAAATACACAAATTAATATGCCTTTCCACTGAAGCTGCTGGCCAAATCTGTTAAAGTGAAAAACCAAATTTCTGTTGTAGTTTGTTTCTCTTCATGATGTTGTTATTACTTTAGGAGGTCTTTGAGCCCACCCTGCAGTGTTCTCAGAGCTCAGCTCTGTCAGGGGCATTTTCAGCCAGCAATTCAAGAATTCTGGGAAAAAGCTGCCTCAGCCAGCCCCAGGAACAATCCCAGTGCCTGCAGCAGTAACACCGGTTCAGGAGCACTCCTCTAAGGAATTATTGCTGATGAATTGTGTGACAAATGGTCCTCCCAGCAGCAGGTAGTGCCGTGAGGCAGGTCTCCGGGGGTTAAAGCCCTACTCCCACAGCATGGCCCAGGGGTGCCCACCAGCACCTCTCCAGGTGCCACCTGCAGAACGGCAGTGTGTGGGCTCTGCCGCAGGTCAGAGAGGGAACCGGCAATGGATTTGCCTGACATCAGACAAACTTGCTGGTGGCAGCACACCTGGGCAGAGGGGAGGTCTGAGCGCTTAGAGCCCAGCAGCACAGCACTGGGCTTCGTGTCAGTAGAGTGGGAAGCCAGTTTCAAACGCCCACAACACCCTGAGCTTCCCGGGATTCTGGGATGAGGGATTACCACGTTGTGGCGGACAAAGAGCAAGTGGGAGAGAGATGCCAGCTCTGGTCCGTGAGAGCTGTTCAGAGCTGCACAGGATGGGGTGGGTTAGCAGCCCTTCTTCACAGTAAAGTGCGATCTTAAAAAAAAAACACAACTTCCCTTCAGCTGTACGCTTGTCAGTGGGTATTTATGGGGTGAGTGAGTGTTGTGACTGAAATACATCCCAAGCAGTGGAGCCAGGGAAGGAGCGGTCAAATTTAATGTAAGAGGAATTTTAGTGCCCAGATGGGTCAGGTGACACAGGCTCTAGGTAATGCTGCTTCTGCCACCTTTGGAACGGGGAGGTCACTAAGGGTCCTGTCAAGACAGCAGGGTTTGGCCCCGCACAGGCGCTCTGGTTCTGCTCCCACTGCCCAGGGGAAGTGCTAGGATTAATTCAGCAAGGCAATAGGACTCTGAGGCAGGTGCTGCCAGGCACTGGCACCTCAGTGCCCAGTTTGAATCCCTCCCAGCTTTACTCCCTCAGAATTCCCTTTTATTGTCATCATTGCACGCAAGTGTCTAGGTCCAGAGCACAGTTGTTATCCTAGTGAGCTGCAGGTGGGGAGGTAATGATTCTGAAGAGGTGTGGAAAGCAGGAAATGGCCTGTTCCCATGCATTAGCAAAGAGGAAAGGGTGTACACAGTCCTGTCTGTTCGTGCAGGGGCTACAGGGAAGAACACACTGCCCTCAACTTTGATCCCTAGGAAGAGGCAGCGCAGGCTGGGCCACAGGGTGCATGTGAGAAGGAACAGAATCAGGTGAAGCAGGTTCTGCCTGCTGACCCAAAGTGCAGCAGCAGCCTGGGCAGGCTGCCCAGGGGAGCTCTCGGGAGCAGACTGCTTCCTAGGGACACAGGCTGGGCTTGCAGGGATGTGCCCATGAGGGATGGAAGATGCTCTAGTAGTGCTGTGATGACGGGGCAACAGAAATGACAGTGTTCAAGACATGTCTTGAGAGGGACATTATTCGGAAGCCCTCTCCTTCCTCATGGCTCTGCAGGCACTGATCACAGAGCACAGGATCAATGCCAAATCCAAAAAGGGCACGTGCTCTTCATGGGACACTGCAGCTGAGGTAGGAGCACACGAGTCTCAGCAACGGGCAGTGGGAATCTCAGTCCTCCAAGGCCAGAAGGCAAGCTCTTCGGACATTGGGTATCATACGGGGCAACAACTGTCCTGGCAGAGCAGCACTGCCAGGTGGTCCTCTGGGAAAAGCAGTTGTTCTTAGTCCTGAGCCAGATGCTGAACACATCAGCAGTGCCCAGGGAAACTTTTTCCGTGGATACAGCTCCTTGGCCTTGCTAAAGGAATCCAGTCATACACAAGGACAAGCACCTGAGACCAGGTAGAGCAGCTCAGCCTGGAGGCTCAGTTTGGTCATATCCCATCCCAGATCTAGCCTGCTTCACCTGCCCTTCCTGAATTCCTGGTGAACACTGAAGGGGCTCCAGAGAAGCCCTTGCCGTGTTCTCCTGCCCCTGCCAGAGCCTAGAATTCCACTGGGATTGCGGGACAGCAGCATGTGTCTGCCCACATACACACAGACACCCCAAAGTGCTCGTTAACACTTGGCTTGCCATCATCAACGGCCTAGCTCCAGGCCCAGGGTGGACACTGTCCCAAAGGGATCTGTCCTCCCCCCTTGCCCTCAGCACTGCCCATAGAGCCGTACAGGCTTGGAGAGGGACACGCCGCTGCTCCTGCAGGCCTCTCTTGGTGCCTTGTTTTGGGCATTGCCAGGTGAGGCTCTAACCTGGGGCTTGGTGTGAGCATCCACTCCCTGAGATCCCATGCCCTGTGAGAAATTCCACCTTGCCCTGTAACTTAGATTCAGTAAGAAATTCAACAATTAAAGAAATGGCTTTGGTGTGATATAAAATAATGCCTTCTTAGGTAACCCCCCCTTGCCATAGATCTCTTTCCTCTTTCTTGTTGCTGTTAAAGACCTGCCACATTCTTCCCCTGCAGTACCTCTGGTGCATCTGCGTGCATGAAGGGTGGGGTTTTTCCTGTTGGATATGGTGCACGGAGACAGCTCCCATATTCCCTACAAAGATCACAGAATGCACGTATAACTCATTTTTTAATTACTGTAGTGCTAAACCACTAATTTAGTGCAATTGCATACTGACTACATGTTGGTATTGTTAAGGTTTATGAGCCAGTGATTTACAAGGCATAGTACGTCAGAACTCAAATTGGTTGGATTGATGGTTTAATTGAGCACAGGGACACGAGCGTAACAGTAACTCCCCACACTGGGATATCCTGGCAGTGCCACCAGGATGGGAATGCATTGGTGGAATTGGTTACATGGAACACGCGTGTTTTAATTGGGAAGGCCAAAACCAGACTGGTGACACTAATGTTTGGTAACTAGTGCTTCTACTTAAGTAAATAGTTCTTTCTGTAAAGGTCAGATTAATCAGAAGAAAAATTTAATATTCTGTTTCTAAAAGCTGGTCTCAGTGATGACACAGATATCACTGCATGGGAGGTTTTGGATGCCTTTCGAGGAAGGACTTATGTGAGCTTTTTCTCCACACTGGTTTGCAGGAGAAAGTGCTGTTGGTCACATCGCTGAGTTTCTAGTAATGAAAACCTGCAGCTCGTATTGATCTGAAGTGACAAACCCCTTACAAGTGAACATCAGCCTTTTATTTTCTGCCTGCCTCAGTTTGCCCATCTAGAATGCAAATGCTTGAACTTCCCACTTAAACTGACAGTGTATTTGTTATTACCTGTTACTGTTTGATGCTGACAGTGTTTGGAGAGCTGGTATATTTTAGGGTTCTGAGATTCCCCCAGCTCAGGGTGTTTTCCCTGCCAGTGACATGGGCAAGAGTCTGCCTGACCACCCAACTTCTTTCTCTTCTTCCTTCCCCATGGGTCATGGAATAAGGAGCTTGGGGGCAGAGATGTGGGAGATGAGTAGGGAACCAGAACAGGCAGTGCTTGTTTAAGGTTCTCCTCTTGCCCTGGAACCACTCATCCTGCCAGGAAAAGCCATGTGGATGTGGCACTTGG
Organism: Machaerirhynchus nigripectus; assembly: GCA_013397975.1. Lineage (NCBI taxonomy): Eukaryota > Metazoa > Chordata > Aves > Passeriformes > Dicruridae > Machaerirhynchus > Machaerirhynchus nigripectus. Next base: position 133,893 of record VZRQ01005713.1, read on the forward strand.
GGACATGGTGGTGGCCTTGGCAGTGCTGGAGGAGTGATTTGACTGGGTGATCTTGAAGAGCTTTTCCAGCCTAAAGGATTCCATGATTAATCTCTCTGCATCTCTTCTACATTTATAATACAGATGGTGGCAGCCAGAAGTTCCTACAGTTCCTGTCCCCACCTTTTCACCAGTTTTATATTTCCTAAACAGCTGACAGACACAGAACTGAAACATTAGGAAACCCCTTGATGAGAACACTGCCCTTCTTGTGCCAGCCAAGACCTGCTGGAGTCATGCCAGATAACTCTGTGCCATCACCCTCCTTGGTACCCAGAAAAACGTGGAGATCAAACTAAATGAACGACAGGAGTATGAAACCCAGCCCAAACTTCATTTGGCAATTCCGTAATCTCCCAGGTTTGAGTAGAAAGCAGTAATTTTCCCCCCAGCAGTGCATAAGAAATAAGGATTCAGAGCACAAGCAGTGCTGCCTACTCCAAACCCAGCACTGTTCACATGGCACCATCCTTGACAGATGCCCGTGACCAAAGGGAAAGAATCGCTGCTATGCCAGAGAGCTGCTTTGAGGCAGCACACCCTACTCCAACACCCCATGACCCTGTGGGAGATTAGGCATTTAAATGAGCTCCAAGTGAATAAAAAAGGTTTAAGATTTTGCTGTGGGATTTGTTTCATTCTGCTACACCGAAAGCTGTCAGGATTCACCTGGGCCCCTTTATGGCGGGTGAATGGTGTCCGTTTGGATATGACATCATGAGAAACCCCTTTTCCTTCTGTGCACAGCAATTTACAGACCCTAAGTACAGAGTTTGTAGATGCAGAGCTGGGGTTATTGCTAATAAAATGCAGTTTCAGATCAGCAGCAGCTCTGCTAACTAACAATCGCATCTATCCGTGCTCACTGCGTGAGGACCTGGCTTGGGGGGGATCTGGGAGCAGGATCTGCCTTCCCCACGCTCTTCCCACAGTCAGATGGGTTTGGGTTTGCTCACTGCAGCTTCCCAGAATTTGTGAATTATGCTCACAGAAGGCCTGGGAGTGTCAGAATGTGTCGCCTGTGTCCTCGCGCTTGCCTCGAGCCTGCATTTGTAAGGCAAATACGGTGCCTCACTCTGGGTAATTTCCATTAATTCTTAAAAGGTTTTTCATGGGTTTGTTATTTTCCCAAACATCTGAATTTCAATTACAGCCTCCTTCTAGCATCCAGCAACCTCTATCTGTGTGCTACTCCACCAGTAACAGCTTCTCTCTTCCCTCAGGGCCGCTGTATCAACTTCACCCGAGTTCCCTCTCAGTAGAGGAGGAGAAGCAGATCCCAGGAGGAGAGACAGCCACATTACCACTGTCCTACCCAGCTGAGAGAACCGAGCCCTTCCTCGCATCCCTTGGACCATCTTCCTGCCTGAACTCCGCAGGTTCCTGCATCCCTGCTCCGGGAGCCCACATTCCAGCCGCGCACTGGTGCTTTGCCCATGCCCCGGAGAGCAGCACTGCCATGTATACCTGGCTCCATGCACCACCAAAGGGACAGCACAGACACCAAAGATGAGAATGCTTTTCTATTTTTGTTATTTGCTATTTTTTTAAGGACTACAGATTCTCAGGACGCAATATGCTTTTAGCGGAGACGCAGCGTTCCTCAGCTGCGGCGGAGGCACGTGGTATTTACACAGGGATTACTCGCCACGGGCACAGGATAACAATTCCCACCAGGCTAAGCAGGCGCAGAGCTGAGTGCCTCAGAGCCATGTCAGATCCCCAACCCTCGCCAGCTCCCTCCGTCATGCCTTACGGGAGCCTTCTGACTGGAAATCTTGTCACTCTAACACTGAAAAGTGCACACGCATGACAAAATGTAGACAGGATGCCTCGAGGTATCAGTAGCGAGCAAGACTTTGCCCTTTAGTTTTTGAAGACACCTTTCTTTCATTATGCACCCGGGACAGGAAGGAATTACTAGAGCGTTATTCCGCGGGAAGACAGCCTGTAAGCAGAGATCTTGAGCCGAGTTGGAGGGACTGATGCTTCAAGACCTTGACACTGTGGCTGGTGGTTTTTCCCCCTTTCCTGCATTCACAGTTCAGTAGCGCATAAAACATCATCATCTATAAACATACCTAGCAGTCGTAGACTTGTGTATTTTTTTTTAGATTAAAAAAAGCAATAGCCACTAAGCTGGTATCTCAGGGTTTTTTCCCCCCGCAAATCTCCAAGGGCTCTTCAGCGTCACAAGCCAGCAACTCTCTTTGCATGAGAATTTCAAAGTTTAATTAATATAATTAAAGGCAACAGCAAGCAGCAGCCTGTGAAGATTTTGCTCATCTTTTTTATGCCTTTTGACATTGAATGACCTATTACTGTATGTGCATTCCTCAGTGGCGGAGGGGGCGCCAAGCATTGGGTACGATTCCGCAGTGGGAAAGACCTCTTTCCATCAATTCGGAAATTAAATTTACGGGAGCGCCGGCCATCACCAAACATCGACAATGTATGTATTATAATTTTTTAGAAAAACCAGTGTCGTGTCACGTCGACGATGCCAAATTATGTTAGCGTGAGCGGAAACACTGTGGGGGAGGAAGGAGGGAGCAGCTGAAGAAAAAGGCTCAAATGATCCAGTCACTTTCGATACTGTACTTCAGAGGCAGAATGGATATTCGAGTCGAAACCTGACAAAGCGCGCCCGCTTTGATGGGAACTGGTATAGACAATGACCAGTGGCTGGGTCAGTGGGATGTCTCTCTGCGAGCAGGGAGGCTTATCAAATGACACTAAAAATAAGTTCAACAACCATCACGTTGGAGGGGAAAAGGCGAACATTTCACATTTGGTGGGCATGAATGTGCGCAAGATGGAAAGAGCAATGTGGAGCATCCTGGGCTAATTATCTGCTTTGTGCTCTTCATTGGAATCGCAAAGGACAGAAATAATTCTCTTGGTCGGTGTCCAAATCCGTGGCACTGCCCAAAGATGCCTTTACATTTATCTACTCGCTTACATCTTCTGCTTGAGTTTATTTATGTCACTGGTAGCCTCATCAGCAACAGCCATGTCTGCACATTAGACTATAAATAAAATTATTATCTAAGTTTCAGTCATTATTTCCGTCTTCTCCGCCCCCATAGCCTCCCCATCATCTGCACAGCTCAGACCTCCGTTTTCCAGTGCCGTGGTGACCCACAGTACTGGCTTCCAGAGGCGGCCCACTTTCCTGTGCACAGCGTGGCTGGGAAAGCTGCCACAGCCACACTCAGGGGTCCCGACTGCCCATGGCCGGTGAGAACCCTTTCAACACCCCAGGGATGCTGCTCATGCCATGTAGAGCATCAGCCACTCACCCGGAACCACTCAGTGCCCACACAGCGACGTCCTGTCACCGCGGAACCACAGTTTGGGTGGCAGTGGCCCTGGGCTGGGGACATCTGACCCATAGAGCCCAACCAGCGAGCCCTTGGCTGAGCTGAAGCCCCTGACTAAACCTCTGTGCAGTCTCCAGCCCAGTGCCAGACTAAGAGCCAACACTGGGCAGGTATGCCAGGACACAGGTGAGGTCCTGCACTGCTCCTCCGGTTGCTGAGGTGGCACAGGTGGAAGCACTGAGCTCAGCAGATGCCAGGTTCAAACATGATTGGCTCCCTCTTAGTTTTCCTCCATTTTCCATGGACGCACGACACATTCCGAGGGGTCACTAGGATGCCAGCTTGCATTCTGAGCTGCGCTGTGTAACCGGGCAGCATACAGACGAAGAGGGTTTTTCCCTCACGTTTATCTGCTGCCTCTCAAAGAGCATTTGTCACCAACTAAGACACAGAAGTAGAAATCCACGGACCATTTTTTGTCCTTTCTGCCTGTGTCCATTGAAAACCGTGGAACGAGCAGTTCTTCACAGAAAGGCTGATCCCAAGCAAAACCAGATTCTGGGGGTCTCTACACAGATTTTTCCCTTCTAACTGGCACAATATCACGGCATGTTACACTTGTCATTTTGGTGCAGATAATACCTCAGAGTTTCCTTATTACACAGTGTGGAATGTCCATCACAAATAATTTGGGGGGCAAGAGGATTTTTTATAAAAAATAAAATCCACTGACTCAGGTGACACGAGTGAGACTTCCTTGGCAGGAGGGCTCAGAATGCGTGAGAGAACCCTGAAGAGCCACGTACAAAGAGCCCAGCGATGCCATCAAGCAACCCTGAGGGGCTCCCCTCACCAGCGAGGCAAGGCAGGATTCATGGGAACAAGAGGATCCTCAATATAACAAGGCTGTGTTTATTTTATACATTTTGATAATAGCAGAAATGAATTGGCTGGAGTTAAAATGAACTAGAAGTTAATTTTGCCGTGTTCCCTTTCAGTTTTTTGATTTAACAAGAACTACAGCATTCGCCAGGCATGAACCTGCCGTGTGTAACCCGGGGAGCCGGGTCAGGCTGGTCCAAGGCGAAATGGAAGGGAATTCTGAGTGCTACAATGCAGGCTCATCCCGAGCCCTAGGCACTGCAGGACAGCCCTGGCTGGCTGGTACTAATTCCTATTGGGGATTTTCCTGCAGGAAACTTCTGCACTACCTCCCTTTTCTTCTGATCATCCCTAATGCGACACCACAACTCTGCATTTCACACGCTGCAGTTCATTTTACACACTTGACTCAGCCTCATCACACTGGAATGTTCCCACACGGGGATGCATTCCCACTCCTGGGGGTGCTGGGGTTTAGTGGCAAAGATAAGGTTATCTTTGACCCCTCTCAGCAATGGCATCTCATGCAGGTCATGGGTTTGCATCCCTTTCCTGGCATTCTCACAGACTCCCAGGACACAGGTGTCTGGCCTCTGCAAAACCTGTGGTGACATCAGACTGCCCCAGTCACTGTTGTCACCTTTAACATGTCCTCATGGTTCAAATCATGCTGACAGACTCCAGGGGAAAAAAAAAAAGGTGGAAGTTCTAAGTAGGGGAGGTTTTAGGCCTTTCTTTCTGCTGTTTCTCCTGCACATATAGAAGGAACTTGGGAGTTCTGTTATGTTGTTTCAGACCAAACCTCCCTTTCCGGTTGTGAAAGAAGTGGCTCTTTCATTGGTCACAATTCAGACTGCAGGGAAAAGTGAAGAAACCCAGTGCTATCAATGAGGGAAAACTCCCCATTTGATCCTGTGTCACTGAGTGCTGCCTCGTAACTACAGCAACCCTGCTCTGCTGCAGGACAGGTGTTTTCCTTAGTTCACTGGGAAGCAGTAAAGGCACCAGCACCACCTGCCTTCAGAGTTCAGCTCAGGGAACCCCTTCTTCACCAGAGGAGCCACTGAGGGGAAATTTGGGAGCTCAGCTCTGCAGCGCTGGGAGGCAGGACCCAGCTCCAACCTCCCCTCTATGCACTGCTAGGCATCCAAAATGGGCATCACAGTGTGGCTCTGGGAGCACGATGGGCACAGGTAACAGCCCACCTGCTGTGGACACCAAGCTCAGGTGTGGCCAGAGCAACATCCCCTTCCCGACTGTCAAAGTGAGGAGCTTGGCTGTCGTCCTTACCATGAGCCAGGGCTCCAGCCCATGGAGCTGCCCCAGAGCAAGACACTGGGCAAACGGCCTCAGATGGCCAAAGGGGTCAGCAAAACGCTCCCAGGAAAAGCCACAGCAGGGACAACATGTTGAGCAGGAACTTCAGAGGCTGCAGTGAGCAAGTCAAAGCAGTGGTTAATTTGCTAAGGAGCCGCTTCTGAGTACCTCTTATGCCGTTACAAAACTAATGTCACAATTTCTAGGGAGGGCCTTATTAGACCTGGCATGTCCTATTTTATTTCATTTCACAAATCTGTTTTGCATTGGCTCAATTAAAATTGTTATATATTTTTGGGTCCTATGTAGGTGCCATCTGTTTAACAGTGCAAGTGGGTCCTGTGATGCACTTGTAAATTTTGTGCTGCAATATTTTTTTTAATATAACGAGGGACTTTGGATGCAAGAAACTGCCTTTACTTGGTAACTTTTTTGGGTTTTGGCAGTGAACTCATAATGGTTCTTCCTGTGTTACAAGGATGGCTCCACAGCCTATAGAAAAGCAAGACTTGATTTCCATGTTTGCACCAAAACTGTGTTATTTAATTCACACTTACTTTTTTTCATTTACTTGCTCTACCTGATTTTGTAAATGAGCTTATTTTCCCAAATGGGAATGCACAGGACTGCTCCGCTGGGGCCTGTGGCTGCTCCTGCCTTCTGGGGAGCTCTGGGATGTGCCAGGAGGGCCCAGTGGCCCACTGCAACAAACCACAGCCATCCTCACTGGGAGTGGGAGTGAACGCACCGTCTGAGGCAGAAATCCCACCTGCAAAGCTGGATGTACTCTACAGCACAGCCAAGCCCACGACAAATCTCCTGGGAAACAGCACTCAAACATGCTTTTATACTTTGGAGGGTTTAGTACAATTTTTAGGTCCGCTCTGATTTCACCAGCACTGAAATGCCATTCCTGACTCCCAGTGAATTACAACAAAACCCCAAACCCAAAACTCCTTTAAACCCCTAACTCCTTTAAAAGCACAATCTCAAATTCTGGTAAATTCTCCAACACATTGTAGGAGAAAATCCTCTGCAATAGCACCAATCCTGCAGCATTTGTGGGGTTCCCAGGTCTGCTCCATGGCCAGGAGAGTGGTCCCAGGTCTCAGCACTCAGGTTCTGTTAAGTGGAACTGCTTTGTTCTGGGTGGTGAATTGGGCAGTATCCAAAAAGCTCCGAGCTCCCTGCAGGGCTGCTCAGCAGGACATTTAGGAAAACTTGTTCCAAACAGCATGCTGCTTCTAAGCTACCTTCAGGGACACGGATGTTCCTTGAGCACGAGTCCTGCCCATTTCGGGATGTAACAAGACATGACTGTCATAGTGAGATTCCTCCCTGACCACACCACTGGTTTTAGAATTAACTCAAGCCCCACCTTGGCCCTGACCACGTGCCCAAGCTCCAGCACCAGCCCTCACTTCCCTGGACAATCTCCTGAGGGCACAGGGAGACCCATCTGCTCCAACTGTGGCACTGGAGAAGGATTTACCTGGGATTTAGCACAGCACGGAACCTGAGTGCTCGATACTCTGCCGCAACAGCACGGACCGCAGTGGCCCGAGACACCTTTTCCTCTTCCCCAAAACCTCTCCAGGCTATCCACGCACTCTGTGGTTCCTCGGGACAGCTGCCTGAGATTGCCAGCCCCTGGGATAGATGGCGTCTACTGACAGAGCTGCAAGACGCTGATTAAATTATGTGCTTTGGCCAACCTGTGTGGGGAAAATTAATTGAAGCGCCAAGTGATGGGTTCAGCGCTGCCTTGTTGGAATGGGGAGGTTGGGCTCTGTGATGCTTCATCTCCTTTTATTTGATTAGGCAAATTAGGAAACAACAGTGTGAAATGCATTATTGCACTAATCTGATGTCCAAAATGTGAATATCATTAGAGCTCTGGCCTCGATGCTTTTTATTTGGTTTCTCTGTAAGCTGAGGAAGAGCAAGTAGGCCAGAAATTGGTATTTTTCAAATTACATTGGAATTGCCCAGTAATAAACATATTCTGAGCAGGCTTCAGTCCCTGGAACTGTTCCTCATAAAAGGCACCTCAAAGCTTCTGGAGAAATTCAGTACAAGTGCTAGGAATGAAGGAGATGCAGCAGCAAGAGGAGGTTTGAGCCAGAGAGGGTGATCCATTGACCCAAGTTCTGTGAGGTGAGAGAGCTCAGAGCTCTGTGGGGTGAGACCCTGGGAGTAGGGATACTGTTCCCCCGCAAAGGGATGCTCCATGGTCCCGAAAGGGGTTCTACAGAAAATCTCTTGATGAGGGTGCACGCTGTGGTGGTTTGGGGAGAAGGGAGGGACAAAGCAGGATGGATGGCAGGGTGCTATAAGCCCAGGGGATAGCCAGGCACCATCCTGCCATGGCATGGAAAGGGGGGCTGGCCCTGGAGGGCTCTGCTCAGCCCAGCCCGTGCCAGGGCTCCCTGCAGAACCTCCTCACTACACTGGGCCCTTCTCCGAAAGGCTGAACTCAAGGTCACTCTGCAACACCAGGGGAGAACAAACGTACAGTATAAAAATAAAACAACACAACACTTCAGTGCAAAGGGCTCTCCAAGAAGAGCCAGGTCAGGTATCATTTGGAAAAGGGTCACTTCACAATACAGCCCTTCCAAATTGCAGCTCCAACTCAGAATTAATTATCCTTTCACTGTCTTGGGTTTTCTTTTCTTCTTTGCTTCACATTAACTGCAGCTGAAATTATTTTAAAGCAATGATCTTGAACGTCATGTCCTTCAGCTGGCCCTGAAAATCCATTTTCTATGGAAAGACTCCTTTCTTCTCCAAGATTTCTGAGAGCGTACAAAGCTCATCAAGGCTGTGGTTCTCTAGGGGTGTCAGATGCTTGGATAATACCCAGGTGTCTGCCTGCTGGACCAGCTCCAAGGTACTTTATTAGCATGAAGAGGCCTATTTGGAAGCAGTTTAACTCCTTCGGCTCTCAGGGCCCAGCGTGTGTCCTGCAGCAGCAGAGGGACACCAGGACACTGCCTGCGCACGGATTCTGAGTCACCACCACCCACTGCCACATCTTGCAAAGGAAACACATGAGATGTCCTGTCATCACAGCTGGAAAGATCACCTGGTGGTGTCCCACCCACATGAAAGCAGATGAGAATTGCATGGACAACTGCAGACCACAGCTCTGCTGCACACCTGGGGCTCAGCCCTTCCCCAAACTGCTTTGGAAAATCCCAGCAAGCCCCTCTGTGGGAGCTGTGCCCTCCCTCATGACAGTGGCAGCATGAGGGGACACCGGGGGGCCTGTTTTCCAGGCATGACATGTAGCTCCAGCATTCCCAGGCATGGACCAACACAGGATCCTAAGATGCCCTTGTCCCTGGCACCAAGCAAGACAGGGGCAACAAGGGCCTTTGCCGTGCTAGGGCAACCTGGAGGGGTGAGGGGGACTGGTCCCTGATCCATCCGGGCACACACATGCCACTGGCAGCAAAGCAACGGAGCCTGTGAAGATCCTGTCAACACACACAATGTAAGAACTATGAGCAGATGCACTTGGATTTCCAAGGACTGCAGGAAACTTCAGCTCCTGGCTCTGTCAACTTGCCCCAGCAGTGGCAGAATGTCTCAGCATGGTCCCACAGAAGACACCACACCCACTGGGACACTGCACCCTGCTCCATCTCGCTGCTGAGATCACATGGTCTGCATCCTACCCTTTAACACGAGATACTTTCTTTATGTAATGCAAAATGGGACTACGCAAAACAAAGACAGAAAACACACAATTCCCAGCCTTAAAAAATCAGTTCCCACTTAAAAAGCAAAGCTCCTTTTAAACTGCACACAGTGTTGCTTCAAAGTGTGCAGCGAAGAGCTAAAAACCTGAGCCACCAAGATATGTAAGATTTGAACAAATATAGTCCCAAAGGCTCTGTTTGAAGTTTTAAAAGCCCAAGGTTTAAGTTATTTGTGAGCTGTTTGAGGCCTTTTCTTGGATTAAAGAGGCTAAACCTTCCTTGAAGTTTGGGGTGTTTCCAAGTGGCAGTTGGCAGCTGGAGAGGAGTGGCACTTGGAGCCAACTGTGTTCTCCTTCTCCATGCTGCTGACCACGTCATGGGACAGGACACGTGCACCTCCCATTGGAGATTACTCCCCCTTGGATATCACAAACACAGCCACGTCTATGCAACCAAAGGAAACATTAGTGTTGCCAAAGCATTACACAGTGTAAGGAGGCTGTGAGAGAGTGAGATTCCTGTAGCTGGGCTTCCAAACATACTGAGGAAACAGGGATTTTGGCAAGAGTGAAAGGAAGTTCAAGCCCTCTGTGCAATGGGGCTCCAGAGCCCACAGCAGCTGAGCAGGGAGGAGAGAAGAGAAGCTGTTAGTTGTCATTCCAGCTGGAGGGAAAAGCAGCATCATTGGTCTGAGCCACAGAGAGCAATCAGGGGCCAAGGAAAGGCTCTCACAATGCTGCTGCAGTGTTTTACCCAACACAGCCCCTTCCAATCTCCATGTCCTCCTGCTCCCAGAGATGTCCCAGTTCTGATGTCTCTGGGGGATGTCAGCCGGGCCCAGAGATGTTCCCAGCCCTTACAGAAGGGCTGTCATGCTGGCTGGTGCAGCTCAAACCACTCACAGCTTCATCTCCCTGCCAGGACAGGACTGCACAGAGGGTTCCTTGACCAGGACCTGGATGCTCCTCAGGTGAATTGCCCTGATGAAGCCAACGCAGAGTACATTGACACTGGAAGGTGTTTCTTGTGTCCTCAGAGAACATCTGGAAACCATGCTGGGACATCCACTGCCACCACACCAAGGTCAGGCCCATCAAGGTGTCCACGATCAGGTTTCTCCTCCCAGAGCTGCCAAAACTGCACTTCCCTCCTCTCTTCAGGGATGAAGCTGTGCCTCTGGCATATATATACCCCAGATAGAGGAACTTCACCTGTAGGGAGGTGATGAGGACTGCTCCAAGTGGCTGATGTGGCACTGGTTGTATCTAGCGTGGCTGGTGCCACCAGCTGCCTGCTTTCCCCTCCAACCCCACACACACCCACATGATCAGTTTACATGACAAAACCTTTGTGGGACCAATGAGACTCGCCTGTTACTTCCGTTTTTTTCCTGCTACACAGCGGCTTCTCCCAGCAGCTGAAGTTGAAACAGGACTGGCTTCAAAGGTAAACATTTCTCACAGCTTTCTCATCAACTATATTAAATACAGTCATAACTGCCCCCCCCCCCCAATATTTTTTGTATTTGCTGAAGGATGACGTCCTCCTTGCCTTCAGCATGTGCCAGATTACTCATAAACCTGGACCATATGCCACTGCAATTTACTGATGGGCCCAAGCTGTTTTGGTAGATACAAAATCCGAGGGGATTAGGGAGGCTCGAGCCGTGCTGAAAACAGAGCAGCAGCATTGGGGCAGCTGCTTGTTCTCTTTGCTCAGCCTCAATTTAGGTCAGTGGACAAGAGTTGCCCCATGCCAGGTTGGGGAGTCAGGCTGACTGTGGGGGCACACACGGAGGGGACCCCAGCCACGGGTGTTTGCCCCTGCGGGGGAGCTCACCCTTCCACGGGGCAGGTGAGACTACACTGCTTCCTCGGATCCGGAGCCTGGCTGCCAGGCCCAGTGAGGAGCCCGAAGCTCAAAGCCGAAGAGGATCTGCTTCCCCCCATTCCGCGGTGACCCCTGCTTGGCAGTGCACCTCGGGGTGTGGCAGAGCATGGTGACAGCCAGTGGTGGTTCCCTGCTGAGACCCGGCTGGTGGCCTGTCCAGTGACTGGCAGGTCACCACAGCTGTGTTTCTGTGTCCCTGGTCCACGGAGGGATGTGCTTAGGCTGGGAAGGGACAGCTCAGCTGGAAGCACCACCCGAACTGGGGCCATTCCTGGGTGGGGGTTATGCAGCCCAGAGGTGCTCGCAGCCAGCTGGTGGCTCCCAGGCCAGCACCTTGGTTGCTTCCTCAAGAGCCTGAACTCGCAGGGAACATGGAAGGACATAACAGATCTGTTGACTCGAGCACTGCCCATTTAACACCTGGCGGGACAAACAATGCAGCTGCAGCAAGCAGCTGCTTATTCAACAGCTTCTTTGCTGGCGCATTGGAACCGTCCTTCCCCTTCACAGTATCTTACACAAGCACCTCCATCACCTTGAACAAAGCCGCTGCTTGTCACCAGGGAGTTCCAAAGGACTGCAGAGAGCAACAGGGAATAGGGACCAGAATGGTTGAGCACAAGCACCCCACACTACCCCACATGGGAAAAATGCAATCCAGACTACGGCTGCTGCGCATGGGATATCAAACCTCAGTCATGGGAACCTTCTTTCCAGAATATTCCTCCACTGGGTATAATTTGAGACTTCTCATCACTTAGAAGAAGCTCACAGTCAAAACAGCCTGACTGGATTTCCACCTGTCGGAGCTTCCTTCCACACCACAACGTACCCCATTGCAAGGAGCTGCTCCTAGGGATTGCACTGCTCAGCACGATTAAGTAGATGAGAATGCCCATTATGACTTTCAAGGAAGAGTTCATGACTTTAACCTCTCATGTCTCATCCTGACATGTGAAATGCACCAATAAACTGCGGACCTCCATCTGCCAGGCTCCAGAGGCGCAGCAGCACCTGACCACAAGAGCCTGGCTCAGGCACCCCGTGTCCAGGTCCCTGAGAAGGGTGAGGCCACACTGCATCCCACTGGCTGCCAGCTCTGGCCCCTGGTCCTTGATGGTGGGGACATCCCTTTGTGCCCACCCAGCACAGCCCAGGGCTCGCAGGGCTCCATGCCTGTGAGCCCTGAGCTCCCAGGGACAGCTGCCAGGTGACTGAGCACAAGTGTCTACTGGAAGGGTATGGTTGGGCTTTTCTGTGTATTTTACAGATTTTTCTCCTCAGGTTTATCACTGCTGTGTCCCAGAGTGACCCCAGACCCCCCACACCTTCTTTCAGAGTCAGGGCAGGTGGGAATGTGCTGCTCCCTGCTCCATGTGCCCAGATGTGCCGTGCAGATGTGCCTGCAGGGAGGGATGGGGTCTGGCTACCGATCACTGTTTACAACTCTTTTTAAACCCATTCTCCTTTCCTAATTATTATAATAGTTCCTGAAAACACCACCCGTGGACTTTAAATGTTTGATGTGTGCTCTAATGAAAGCTGTGGAATTATCCCATGCTCGCTGCCACATGGCCCACACAGCAATGGAGATGCTAAATAATTTTTAAAAATTTATAGTTTACAAGATGTATGTCCCATCTGTGGCAATGCAGCAGCTCCCAAATGCCCTGAATTTCACTGCATTAACAACACCTCTTAAAACCAACTGGCCGCACTCCACAGGAAGGTTCAGTAACGACCCAAGCCGTGCATCACAGCGCACACAGGTTGGAGACTGACCTTGTTGGGACCGAATGCCACTGAAGCACATAAACTCCACGGACAAACCAAGTGCTTTACACCTCCAAGTAACACACCGCTGTTGAAAGCATTAATCCCATTATTCCAGAAAGAAAGAAGTTCCTTTCGGCACCTTTGCCGAAGCTCAGCCCAACCACAGGCATGACAACAAAAACCTGGTGAGTTCAAATGCAGTTCCCCCTGGAATGATCGATTCCGGGGGTGAGATCAGGAGTCGCTTTTTCCCTCCTCTCCCAAGAGACGTTCTCTGTCACAAGGCAAAATCACACAGACTGTGCCCAACTTAAAAACTGAGTTTGGGATGGGAGCCAGAGCAGATGGTTAGGAAAGCTAAACACCGCTGATTTATTTCTTACCCTTTATGCAGCAATATTAGAGACAATGGCCCTGATCAGAACAAATGAGAACAAACACGGAGCTGCAGACTCAATAGAGAATTAACAACCAGCACTACCAGATTCCATTATGCTGTGATTAATTCTGAATTTGTGGCAGGATTATCAGCAGTGAACCTCTACCTCTATCTAACAGAAGCAGTGCCAAAGCATCCAGCCTTTCAGGGAGGGCTCTTCAGTCTGCAAGGGACTCTAGCAGGAAAATGCTGTGGAAGGTGCCAGGCTCTGCGCTGTAAATGCAGCTGGAAAATAAACTTACTGTGCCACATATCCACCCCAAACCCCCAAAAAACAACAGAAAAGCCTGGACATGTGGATGCTAAAAAGCTCTCAGCAGAGAAATTTTCCAGCTTTCTGCAGCATTCTGTGAGAACTCTTTCTCACGTAAACTATGAAAAACAGTGAGATGGTTTTTGTAAATGAGTTCTTTATCTAACACCTGCAGTCTATTGGTATGGTTCTTCGAGAAAAATATTTTGAAAAGAGTCTCAGCCAATCGTGCTGACGGGTGGCTGGTCAAAGGACCAAGGGCCTCCTGCCATCTTTGCGAATCACCTTATAAAAGGCCAGATTAATTAATTAATAAAGGAGATGATGGCTTTTCTCCCCAGACTTGAACTTCGTGTCGTTCTTCTTCTAACTCCGTCCCCGGTACAGCGACATGGGCAGACACCAGAAGGAGCTGCAAGTCTCTGAGTCAGGGAGGTCTGATGGATGTCACCTGCAAACCTGAGGGACACAGCCACAAGGTTGTCACCCTCCCTTGCCTGGTCCCTCTTACATAAGCACTGGCCTTCTGCCCCCCATTTTCCACTAGCCATAGTGTGAGACTGGGGGGAACATCACCAGGTACTATCCAGCCTTCCTCTTCCCCTGCCATGGAAAGCTCTGCTGCAGGACATACAATGGCTTTGGTCAAAGGGTGCCTCAGTTTCCCTGTCCCCAGCACACCACAGCCTCCCCCCATAGAGCTCCGCTCCCCTGGCAGGGACAAAAAGTGAGAGACACTCGTTACGGCCTTGTCACCATCAGCATTCCCACAAACAGGCTATATTAATACTTAACAACTGTTGCCCACTGTGCCGTGTCACCCCTGGCTTGCCTGCCCGTGCAGAGGACACCTAGCCTGGGAACTGCTGCCGACAGCCACGGGAAATGGACTTGCTGACGAGGGTGTTCAAGGCTGTTGTATGTGAGATGCAGCTGCGGTGGGACACAATGAGTTCAGCCCTGTTTTGCTCCATTTCCCATAGCTAAGCAGATAGTAAAAGCTCAGTTTATACCCAGAGCTGCCATGCATGAACATCTCATTATAACTGCAAAGACCTGGTATTTGTATCGGGCCCTGCACCAGAGCCGCGCTCTGTTAATGACCAGCCCTGTAAACCAAAGGCAGCAGGTTTGGTTCCTTCCATCCTTGGCCCTCCATGATGGAAAGCAGGGGGCTGCCGCCAGGCTGGGATTTTGGCCGGCACATTGCGGATTATGGCTGCAGTCAATGGCGAGGAATTCCTGCACGTCACCAGTGGTGAGACCACAGAGGTGACGTCACGCCCTGAGTTGTGCCTGGCACAACAAATTCCAGTACGTTACCATAGCCCGCCTTTCAAACAACTGGTTTTTTTACGGCACTTGATCATTCTAAGGAACAGGCATGAGAGAAAAGCCAGTGTCACTGGTTTGATGGAAGTTTCCTGGAATTTTATTTAGGACCTTGCTGAAAGCTGGGATTTGTTTCCCCCTACCTCCAGGCAGGGAAGCTGCTGTTTTCCACCTCTGTGGAAAAGGGCTTCCCTGCACAGAGCTTATCTGCCTGTAATTCCTACAAGGTCCCACCTCCCAGCTCCTCCAAAACATCCCTAAAGCAGAGCCAAGAGAGAACAGAGCAGCTGGGAGGAGGTGGAGGACATTTAAGGAGTGCCTGCAAAGGCTATGAACTGTTTTTCCTTCTGGAAAGCTGAAGGCTTGGTAAAAAAGGGACAAGAGTGAAGACACATGGGAGGGAAATCCAAACACAAAGATGGAGCCAGGTGATGCAGTGAAATACCAGCACACAAAACATACAGATGCTTATGAGGTAACACAAACCTCCAACCCAGATGGTCTTTTACAAAACCAAATCCTTAAAATCCCTCAGTGGCTTTTTTCCTTTCATGAACATTCATAATTTGGAAACCTTGGGCTGGAAGTTGCTCCAGCTGTTTGTGCTCCAGGGGCTGCGGCTGCAGTGAGTCAGTGCCGCATGCAGGGACCTTGTGAAAACTCTCTGCAGAGCCCAGAAACGGCTGCCAGCACAACACTGAGACAACACGGCAATTCTGCTTTTTGCGACTACTCAGACCCCCTCCTCTGTGACCCAAACACCTTTCTCCTTCCCTCCTGGGTTTTGGTTCCAGCTTAAGAGCCCGTGGAGCGAGAGAAAAGCTAAAACAACCTTACTGCTCAGCCAGGCCAAGCAGGGACTTTACCTGAAACTCCTCCAGTTTGCTGGACTTGTAATTTGGCTCCAAACTTGTGCTGAGCTGTAGCCACAAGCTTGGAGCCAGCTCTGGGATCACCCGGAGAGACAAGCACTGCCTACACTCCGCGTGGGATTATGCAGCAGTTGCTACACCCGGGGTCAGCTCTAACTTGCACTCAGAAACTGGCCTCCACACCCACATTCTGGAGCTTGTAACACCTGAATGACTTACCATGGAACATGAGCAGCTGCTTTAGCAGTCTGTGGTCAGGAAACCTTAGGAGACATAGATCTGGTCGTGCTTTTGGCACGACAGCAGGAAAGTGGTGGTTCAGAAGTTCAGGGGTTTGACTCTTTAAAGGGAACAATTAGCACAGCTCTTCAAAGTATACATGGAGTGATGAGAAGGAATGGGATGCCTCCCTACAGCCTTTAGCAAAACTCAAATCTAACTCATGCCTATATGAAAGTTGCTGATCTTAAAAATGGTGCTAATAGAACTGGTGCCAAGATGCTGAGAAATGGCAGTGGGAAATGTGCCCTGAAGTGTTTTAAACTGGAAGTCAAGAGCACCTCTAGAATGGGAATTCCCAGCTCACAGATCCAAAAAAAGCTCCCCCTTCCCAAGAGGCAACAGTGGCAGCAGGACTGGGGATCTGCTCCGTGAGGAGAGATCACATGGCAGTGGTACAGCCCACACCTCAACAGCTTCTGCCCTGGGTGCGGGCAGGGCTCCTGAGGATGGGTTCATGCTCTGTTGCTCCCCACTCCCATCTCCTTCTGTTCCAGGGGCAGGGGGATGGATGGGACGTGCTGGGAGACGGGACAGTGACACACGTCTGGCTTTGGCAGTCACCCCATGTGTTCTTTGGCCCTGGCAAGACAGCAAAGCTCAGGCTCTCTCCTTTCTAAGGGGCTGTGGAAGGAGAGCTGCCCTGGGAAAGCCTGCAACATGGACACGAATGGAAGGAGAGTTCTGACCTCAAACCTGAGCTCTGATTCCACAAGGAAAATCCCACCACAATTAGGTAGGAACAGAGGTCACAAGTGAGTGACCCACAGGGCAAACCCACATCTGGAGGGCTTCTGTGGGGGCTCCAAGTCACCCACTCACTTCACACCAGGCAGGAAACAGAAGCAGCAAGGGCAGCGCCTTCCTCATGGGTTACAAACTGTTCCAGCTCGGGGTATTCATCAATGCACAATAAAGCCCTGCCTCCTGCTAGTAGGTATAGAACATGGTTCCTATCTTTAACCCAATCCCATTCACTGGGATTCCCCATGCTGGGAAGGGCCGACTAGTGCCCTCTTTCTCTCCACAGGCACTCATGGCATTTTTGGCTTGTCTTCCTCCTGACATATACACAGGAGAAATTCTTTCTGCACAGAGCAGGAACGAGACAGGGGAGTAAAAGACTGAATAACCCAGGAACTCTTGTTACATCCAGTGCAATATCTTTCTTGGGGTGGGGAACTTGCACGTCTTTTCTCCAGTTTCTCTTCTGTAAATATTTTATCTAACCCATTTCTTTCCCTAAGTAGACTTGGATATCAAAATAAATGAAATAAATGCAGCTCTGTTGTGGGTTTTGGTAGAATCCCCGACAACTGTGGCAACTGATGTGTTGGTATTCCTCTTAAAAATCCCCTATTTAATTCCTGCTTACATGATTAGGTCCTGAAGCACAGATCCATTCAATCAAGACTTTGGAGTACCTCGTAAATTTCTGCTCAGTATCAGAGCAGTAGCAACACAAAGAACCTAAAGTTATTTAGGCAGAATATTCCCACTTGCTGTGCTTTGAGCACAGAGTGTGCTGGCCCACCCAAGGGTGCAGGAAGAGTCCTAAATTCCTCTCAGGAACACTGGGTTGTGATAAGCACCTGCCAGCTATGCTGGACTGGGTACTCAGGTACCTGCACCATCCCTTTCATGAGCTGTCACCTCTGGGCTCCTCAGCCACCACAGCTCCCCCCCTTCCCTAGCTCCCCCAGCTGTGCCTGAGATCCCATGCCCTAAAACCACTTTGGAAACTGAGCTGGTTAAACTGCTGGAAGTGTCTGTACGGGTGAATGGAAATCTATTTCACTCCAGTTCATGTCAAATACAGCTTAAATCCCCACGGGATCAGACTAAGTTACATGAGCATCAGACATGACTACAGTAAGTGCCTGTGAGAGTTTCTTCACCAGAGGGGTGGGATACAATAAAACCAGTTTATACCAGCACTACCTTGTCTGCATCACACGTTTCAGCCACTGATACTCCTATCTGATCTAGCACAAGGTGTCCCTACGTGGGCTCACTCAGCCAGGGACTGTGAGGCAAAGCCACCAGTGCAGGTGAGAGAAGAGCGGCTCTAAAGGAAGAATAGAAGCAAAAAACCTCCCTATGCTGACAGGGGCACAATGCATTCAGCTGTCAGCTCTGCAGGTAACCAAAGGTGAGTGGTTTAGGGGGGCTCTGGGGAGTACAGCACTGGGATGGAGGGTTGGGACAGCAACTGATGGGGAAGGATGCTTGGTGGCCCATGAGGAATTGTTTGATCTTACCAAGGGCCTCTCCTGAAAGGCTTGGCAGGTGTGAAGCGAAGCAGAAGAAATGTGGACAAAAATATGCTGCATATTGGTTTGGCTCTGAATGTCATTTGCAGTTTGGCCACATGAGAGGACCTTGCATGTTTACTTCCTGTGAACCCAGATGTGGAGACTTGCTTAGAGAAAACACAGAATGCTGGCCTGAAATCCTAACTCACGCCCAACTTCCAAATGAGTAACATTTAACACTGATAAATTAAGTCAGCAGTGATTCATTAAGACCAGAAGAAACACGAGCCGTGCCACAAACAATTCTCAACCAGAATTTAAAACTTTCTGTATGCAATTTGTGTGTGGCCAGCAGGCCGAGGGAGGGGTCTCCCCCTCTACTTTGCTCATTTTGAGACAAGTAGCAGCACCTCCTAAGGCAGCCATGCCTGACCACGGGTGTACCGAGATGCCTTTAGCCTTGTGCCTCAGCCCAAAATCTGTGTGTGCTTCCCAAGAGGAACCTGCCCGTGCTGACCTGGGCCTGCAATCAAGGACACTGGCAGGCTCCAGTGACAAGCACAGTGGCCATGGTGCACTGCTCCGGCTCCCTCTGTACGACAGCCAAGCTCCACTGGGCTGTGCCCATCACCCCTGCCCACCCTCCCTGTGGCCTGGTCACCTCCGAAGTGTGAGGAGCATCAGCCAGAACCACGCAGAAAATCACAGGTTCCCGAGTGGCACTTCACACCACTCCGAGTGCCAACGCTCAGGAGCCAGCATGCCGTGACACCTCCCTCACACAGGCTCCCATGACTGCGGAGAGCCGAGCCAGCCCAGTCCCCTCGTGCACCCTGCCTGACAAACCTGCAGGGGCTGTGACCTTGCCGCTGTCCTCTGGCCCCAGCCCCCTTGGGAGGAGGCATGCAGAACAGGGACGCAAGCCAGGAGCTGGGCTGCAGGACACGGAGCTAGACACGCACAGGGAGCAGGCACTGTGCATGCATGGCTGGTGACCTGTGGGACTCAGGCTGGCAGCTCCTCCAGGGCCCAGGACTTGGCAGGCTCCGCTCCCAGCCCCTTCTGTGCAGCCACAGGCAGGTGCCAAAATGCTGCCCAGCCTGGATGCGCTTCAGAGGGTGAGGGGAAGGTAGAACTGGGCTGCACCAGAGCCTGTGCACTACCAGGACTGTCTCCCAACACCTCCATCTGCTGTCACCTCACCCCATAGAAGGAACTCACTTATCACAGTAGCATCAAGTTCATAACCTCTTTCCTACCATTTCACACTGATTTTTTTTCAGTAGAAGGTGGTAGTGAAGAACCAGAAAGGTTTTAGCAGCCTCCTCAGCACGAGGCCTAGAGAAAAGAAGGCACCATACCCAGAACTGCAGACTCTAACTAGTCACCAAAACCAAGGAACTTTGCTGTTGAACACAGAAAGACTGGGGTAAAACATGGCAAATACCCGAAATCAAGGCACTTAAATGGCAAATACTGAATGTGGAGCAAAGAATAAGAATTAGGATATGCTAGACTGAATGAATGCAGCAAGACATGGACAAGGAAGAGACTTGTCATGAGCTGTGTCAGAGACTGAAATAGTTCATGCCTCAAACATTGATATAAAGTTTTAAACTGTATAAAGAAGACCACCCCTTCCTGAAGATGCCTGATTGGAACTTTGGACCAGAGATTAGATAAACAGAAACCCACTCTTCAATCACTCAGGCCTAGGAAAAAACAAGCAAGGCTGGGGGGAAAGGAATGCATCCACAAGGCAACCACACCCAGCAGCTGTGCTGAGAGTCACCTCTGGCTGAGTTTGGGGTGGCGGAGACCACAGCCCGCAGAAGCCAGGTTTACACAGCCTCCCCCCACCCACCAAAATGACAAGGGGAGAGGAGGTTTTGGGTGTAACCTCTGGTCAGAGGCAGTGAACACCAGTCCTCCCTTACACAAACTGGCCCAGCTCTGGAACCCCCAACCCCACAGGCCACATCCACAGGACTTTCACGTCAGAGGCAGCTGAGGGGGTGTTATAATCCATCAAACACCCCCTGAAGTGCCCCCTTCCCCCCGAGGCCTTGCACCACAGGATTGCACGTGATGCAGCAGATCCAGAGTCTCTTGCAAGAGACTGCGCCCCCCCAGGGGGGACGTACCTGGACATTGCCATCTGGCCTAGGCATATATTAACCCATCAGATTCAATGTTTTCAGGGGACCTTCACCACCAGGAAGACGAGCTGGGGAGGATCATCAAGACACCGGTGGGATCCTTGGAGCAGTGATACTCTTTTTATTCAGCCTCTGTTACTGTCTTTCTGCTCCCCCACCTCTCTTCTATTTCTCTCTCTCTTCCCTCTCTCTGTCTCATATTTACTATCAAATAAAACCCATACTATTGATATTGGTATATGGTCTCATTTGTCTCTTAATTCGAGCAGAGGCATTACTAAGAACTTTAATACCCGGATCATGAGGGGCTGGGACACACAGAAAAGTTTTCCAAATGGGGCTTACTAAACCTCCCAGGTGCCTCCATCCACCAGCGCAAGTGTCTCCCTCTGTGCCGCAAAGCACGGCCAGTTCCCTTCTGCACCCTATACTGTCTTTCCCTTTTAACTGTATTTTTTCTAGGCTTTGGCACCATCAATTGGTGCTCCATTTGACAACTTTGCCCAACAATAGCCTGGACACAAATGTGCTAATTGCACTGTGCATGCAGGTGTTTAAAAACATAAAATAAAACTCAGACAATGGTTCCCTGCTGAACCAGCTCTGCATCCAGCACCCTTCCCTGCAGCCAGCACAAACCCACTCCTACATGAGGGCAATGCCCAGCCAGGCACACTCCAGCCACCCAAATCCCAGGAGACATGCTGTTCTCCAGAAGGAACTGTAAGGCTATTACAGACCCATCTCCTCACTGAGGGGGTGCCACGGGAGCACTCGGGGGGAACCTGGCACACTTAGCACTTGATTCCAGTTTAAGCAACATCCTTTATGACAAAGAATAGTTGCCGTTGCAAACGTCCATCACCCAAGCTCCATTCACCTTCCTGCAGGCAGGTCGAGGGCTGCTGGCATCAGGAAGTGAGCCGGGCTCCCTAAAACAAGGTGGCTTGCTCTGGGAGGGTTATTGCCAATGTTATTGCCATCCAGGTATAAATACGTACGTGGACCATCATTTTCTTGTAACAAATGGTGAAAGCCACTGCGGTGACAGTGAGGCAGCGCGGGAGCAAGGTGACTTTATCACCTACCCATGACTATGTTTCCCAAGCAGCCTCCTCACCAATCCGGAGCCCTCCGTGATCATTAGTTCCTGCACATGGCAGCAATGAAATTGTCCCTTAAAGTAAATCATTCACGGATTTTTATAATCCGAAATAAAATTTTCTAATATTTTTTTCCTAAGTTTTCCAGGTTTAAGGTTTTAATCTTTTATTATTTATTGTGCAGCAGTTGTGAAGGGCATGATGAGCAGCCTGGCGTAAATAGTCATCGGTGGAGGGTTGGTGCCTGACAATGCTGCATTGAATAAATTAATTTCTTTTCTTTTTCTTATTACTCCATGTTCTCTCTGAGGAGGGTTAATACAGCCAGAAAAATGAAAGAGTAAAACAAAAACTAAAGCTGCACTTTGGCTTCTGGGTGTTTTCCTGACGGGTGGCTGAGGCTGCTGATAAATATTCCCTAGAAATGGTACTGAAGGAGAAAATGGCATATAGATATATTTTCCTTTCTTCCTTCACACTCAAAGCATCAAATTCAAAAGACGACAATTTTCTGCTGCTTGAGATGCAGAGTGTTCCTCTATTTCTGCACTCTATGGGATTTATCACTCTTTTAAACTACTGCAAACACTATTCCACCTTTGCTACCTTTACCTCTGGTCATTTCCTTTTGCCCACCAGAGCCTGAATTAACGCTCATCACAGCAAAACACTGGACATTCTCCTAACTGTAGGCTTAAAAAATAATCCTCTTTCCACAGAAATAGACATAAAATATCTCATTAGACCAATAGCACCACCAGGCACATTCCAGCCTAGAGTATAAAAAAATTTATGTTACGTATCATTTCTTTCTACCTAAATTCTCTGACTCCTGTAACTCTGAGGTGGAACATCCTGATGTGCCTGCAGGACTCACTTCCCTGTGGCACAATAATGCTGGCACAATAATAGAGGACTCTCCAAATTGCACACTACAGGTGACACAATAATGCCAGGAACTGGGGACTCTACAAACTCTACACTACAGGTGACACAATTATGCCGTGTCTTGTTGGCACTGTAATGCTGCCACTTGTTTTCTCTTGGAAACAACTTCCCCTTTAATTTCCCTCTGCATTCAAACCGTACAATAACACCAGGTACCATTTCCCTGTACAAGAATCATACAGTATTTCAATTAAAATCTCTCATCTTTAGACCATTTTTTTCCTGGACACCCCTCCAGTTCCACTCACAGCCGAGGCGCAAAACCCAATTAGTTATTAATTGAGGCACGTTAAAATTCATTAACTCTGCTTGTGAAGCTGAAGCTATAATTAACTGTCTGCCCAGGCTTTTGTTCTTTCATCTCCAGGTAGAAGGTCCCACAGTTAATAGGATAAGGCAGGATCCCACCTCCTCTCTGTGGCAGACAGCCTGGCTCTGGTGCAGTGGGAAGGTCCCACTCTAATGCTGTCCTTGCAGCTGCTGCCTAGCCTGTGCCTTGGGTCAACTGGCCACATTTGGAAAGAGTGGAAGCATTAAAAAAACTTGTGGAAATATTTTTCAAAAGGCCATTTCCCACAAGCCTGCCGTCCTGCTGCAGGACGGCCCCAGTACTTTAATGTTCAAGGGCTGCTAAAAACACAGCTCGAGGCAAATCCTGTTTCACACATGGTGCAGCACCAAGCTGGCCTTTACTATAAAACAAGCACAGGAATTCACTCCCAGGTCAGGTCCCTGTGGCAGCCTTGGTTCTGGCAGCTGCACATGCTGCTGCACCTCCACTGGCTTGTAAGAAACACAGCCAAATCTAACCTGCATAAAACTGGTTCTTCCCAACCGGAGCTGCTTTGGGGGGAATTTCATGGACAGCTCAGTGGAAATGACTTCCTGCTTCCTGTATGAACCATCCTTGGCAGAATGGGAATGATCTGCATTTAACCTGGGATGTGGTGGATTCCGTGTCCGTAAGCACGGTCAGTAAAGAGAACAGGACGAAATGGTGTAAACCAAGAGGAAAGAGGGATGTCTTGTCCTGGATTTTTTTACACCCCATGGAGCCAGGGCTGTCAGGGGCCAGGGCAGGTCAGGGCAGAGGTGATGGAGCCAGTACTGTTTCCACTCCTTTCACCCCATGCACACATTCCCTGTTCCTGCAGTGTGCCAGCCTACACATTGGACCTGGCACCAAGAAAGCTGACTGGTGCCAGGAAACAAGTCTGGTGCAGATTATTTCCCGGCTGGAGCAGTGAGGGAGCCACAGAGACTCTGGGAGTTGCAATATGGTTGCTCTCCCCACTCTTGCTGCCCCACGAGTGGACTGGTGCAGCCCCTCAACCAGCAGCCACACAGCCCCCCCCCCTCAGGCTCCAGCCAGGCTCTGAGGGCAGTACGAGGATCTGGATGAACTGCATGAGTTCCAGGTGCCAACTGGGAGACATTTTGGGAAGGATCAAAGGATCATTTTCTGCATGCTGTACCAGAGTCAGCAGCAGTAAAGGAAAATGAAACTGGAGATCAGAGAACAGGCAGAACAGCCCAATTTCTGCAGTGCCCTGTGCGGGCACTACAATTTTGTCAGACCATTCCACGTCACAGAGCACATGGGTACAGAATGTCTACCCCAAAGACACGACCTTTGGAGAGGTTCCCTGCATCCCAGTAGTCTCAAAGCTCTGTTCGGACCCACCCTGATCTGTCCATCCGGCAGAACCCCTGCAGGTTCCTGACTCATCCTGCCAACGGACTCACAGCAGCACCAATCAATTAGTGTCTCTGTGCCAGAATTCAGGGAAGCAAACACAGCCTCCGTGAAAGCCAGGAAAAAAATGGCAGTGACCTTGCCCAATTTCTCACATGGCTCCGTATCCATCACACCCATCCCATCCTCATAATCTGCACAAGGAGCTCTAATGATGATGCTGTCAAGCCTTCACAAAAGGTGCCTGACAGCCCCGCATAAGGCAGAGATGCGGGGAGCTCAGGCCATAAATAGCTGCAGAAATCTCACAAAGAAACCTCCACTCAGTGCAAGCACAGACTGCCAACAGCTTCTTCCTCCCTTTCCCTAATCTTGTGAGGATAAATGCCCACAAGTCAACTACCTCACACTCTGCTACAAATGCACTTATTTTCACAACAGAAACCAAAACCATTAAAGGCCTGTTTCTGCCCAGGAGCACCTAGGGCTGGGACCTTGCCACTCCCCCTCGAGCAGCAGCTGAACAGGACATAAAGCATGGTGACAATCGACCTGCACTTCCACCTTCCAGGCTGGGAATGCCACCGTGGACTCTCACCTGCCATCACTGGGCCTCCTCACGTGGGTCTGTGAGCTACCAGGCCCCTCACCCAGCAGCCTGGCTCTACCCACAATCCAGGCGGCTTCATTACTTCATCAAAATATTAATGGCCATGTTTTAAGATCAACATTTGTTTTGCCAGGAGCAAATGAATAACGCGAACAGCACCACCTCAAATCATTACTATTTTACTTAGATCAGAGGCAGAGAGCCACCCTCTGATCCCATGCCAACACTGAGGGAAAATAAAATGCCTTTGGAGCTCATGAGAGGGAATAGGTACAAAGGCACAGGGAATGAACAGTTCTGTTTGTCAACAAAACAGAGTCAACACAGCCCTGCGCCCCCAAACTGCACCGGTCAAAGACCCATGTATCTCCTGTGCCCTCTGAGCCTGTGTCTCTGGAGCTTGGAATGCCTGCTTCTAGGAGAAACAAGTCTCCTGATTTGCTCCTTTCCGAAAGCAGTGACCCAAAACCTCTATCATTAGTAACAATAATTAAAAGGTGCCATAAGAGGGAGTATATGGATGGTTGCCACTACAAAGAACAGTCTCATTAATTTAGTACAGATTTTTAACTTGGCTTCATCAGAACATGGCTGTTGAAGGCCATTTAGGACTCAGGGGATACTCTGTGCTTCAGGCTCCCTCAGGACTGTCAGGAAGAAGGAAGGCAAGGAAGAGCTGGTGACTGCTGTGTAGTTTTGCCCATGCAGCCAGAGAAAGCATTATTTTGTCAGTCCTTCAGACAAGACAAAACATCCTTTCTCTGAACCTTTCTCACCAACACACCCTTAATAAAGCTTTTTTTAACTGGTACACAGAAAAGACCCAACAGCCCTAAGCTAAGTGATAACTCAGGAGGAGCACTGGGAAGAAGCTCCTGTGTCAGACAGTGCCCACAAAGCAGAGTTAACCAATAATCACAGACCCAGCAGACAGGAAGTACCCAGCAGCCTCTCCAATGGAGCACAGACAGGGAGATAGGATCACAGCTCTAACAGCTGGCTTGGGAATGCTCCTAGAGCCAGTTCCTGACATCCCACACAAGTGGGAAGGTAGATTTGTAATTAAAGTCTACTTTAAGATAAAAAGCCTGTGGTGAATCATAGCTTTTATTACACACATGATGCAACTATCGGATCTACCCGATTTCCCTGACTGCCCCTTCCTGGCAGTCCTAGAGCTCCCAAGGATATCTCTGCAGAAGAGCACAGAGTGAGGAGGAAAAAGCCCCTGGGAAGCACCGCCTGCAGGAAACTTGCCAAAAGATGGGGCTGTGAGCTCCCCACCCTCCTCACAAGGACCATCAGCTGAGACCAGCAACCACTTAATGTTTCCCAGCTATAGAACAGTCGGAGCCCGTTGCAGGTGCTTGGAATGACAAGCAAGGCCAAGGCCTGCAAACACAAGATGAGGGCCACCACGTGGAGGCTTTCTGTGCCACCTCCAGCCTCCTGCAGTCCCTGAAGAAAGCGGCTTTAGGAATCAACATACTACTATTTTTGCCCCAGACAAAATACTTGCATCTAAGCACAGTTTCACATTAAGTTGTTTTTACTTATCATGACATTTCTAGGATGCTTTCAGGCATGTACCCCAAAGAAGGCAGCTGTGCTTTTCATTTCACATCTGGGAATTGCCTCTGCTCTCCTTCACCAGTAGCAGCTTTGTGCTACGTTTGCTTTTCTCCTAATTGCAGTCGGAAGAACACGTTCAGGTCTCTGAACAGAAACCATCCAGAGTGAGGTATCAGGGTTAAATCCACCCTGCACAGTAAAAGCAAATTAATCTAGGCCGATAAAGCATGAGCCTTTAGTTGCCAGGAATCCACTAAAGCTTGCAAAGATTTATTCCTGCACTGCGCTACAAGAACACGGCCGGCCTGGGTCCCCCCAGCCCAGCCCAACATCATGGCACACAGGTCCACATTAGGTTTCTCAGCTAAATGTAAGTAAAGGGTTTTCTACTTGCTGCTAACACTCTACATGGAAATAACAGTAAGGAATCTTCCATTAAAGCTAATTCCGGTACATGGTTTCATATATCATGAAAGTAAGACCTGGAAGGCCACCGGTCTTGCAAGCAAGTGCAGATCCCCAATGTTTAAATAGCCAAGTAACAGAGAAGAGAGTCCTGTGTTCTACATTACTGCCTACAATGTCCTTCAGCCTGTTTTTGTCGTACCGTTCTTTGCATACCCAAAGATGATCCTCACTTCCAGAATTGCTTCAGCCATGGTCTAACCACATCTCCTGTGCCCATGCTTGCCACCAGGCACAGCACCAGATGCCCACAGGCACCCATGGGCTGTGCTGGGATGTGCCAAGGCACAGCTCGGGGTGCAGCTACCCCTCCTTGCCCACCTGACCCAGCAGGTACATGGAGCCCAGCATTGCCAGGGGATCTGGTGGCAACCAGCACTGCCAATTGGACACCTGTATCTCCAGGACCAGGGTAAAAATTCATGTCTTATGACTAGGATCTAAAGCAAATTTTATTGGGAGCTTTTATGTTGGTAGCTTTGAGTAGTTTTTATAGAGAGGAGTTCTGAAAACTGCCATAAAATTTTGCCTTGGGGGTTATGATTACATTTGTATCTCTCCCAAACTTAAATAAATAAAGACGACAGTTTTTACTGTAGAAGCTTAAAAGGTTAGAGTGGTATTTGGTCTGTGATGAACCTTTTATAGAGATGATGTTGTAAGAATTTATTCTTAAATATCAATAAAAAAATACAACTTAATACTTCTTGATAAAGCTATGGTGATTAGAAGAGCTGTCAAAGAGGTGGCAGCACTGCTGGTGGCTTCCTTCCTGCTCAAATCATGCTTCAGTACATTTTTGGTTGCTGGAAACCATTAACTAATTTGCATTCTATCAGAGGAAAAGTGTGCTTGCTAAGGACAGTGCTTTGTGGTGTCCCAGTATTTGAGATGAGATTCACCTCATGGCTGATGCTGGGGTAAGCTGATACACCCCCCTTTAGGAGGGATCTTGTTCAGTTCTGTCTCTTTATACTCTTGCAAAACGTAAATGAGACACAACACCTGTTTTAGGCAGCCCAGCACGTGCCACAGCCCTGCCCTGAGCTCAGCACACTCAGCTGCCCAACAGCCTGTGCTCAGGCTGTGCCCCTGCCCCACACCTGCCGAGCACTGGGGTACCTCAAGCCTTACCTGCACAATTCCCGTGTGATCCAGCACTTCTGTAACAGCAGCAGGCCTTTCCCAAGAGGCATTTCCCAAGGTCTCCTCACCCAGATGCCCCACCCACACGGACTGTCAGAAGCCTACAAGTGTGGGGCCCAAGCCCCCCATGTCACAAAGAGGTCCCAGTTCCAGAACACTGTGCACTGGTTAAAACAGGCACTGTAGCTGGTCTCAGGGGAGTGAGGCACGCACAGCATTACACACCGATTTTTCAAACACACAACACCTTCTGTGAAAGTGACCACTTGAACACTGGACACAAGGACTGTTGAACTTGCTCTCCCTCCATCAAGCACAGCCACATTAGGATTTCAAATTTCAACAAAAAGTAGTGATAATCTTATTTGTTTCAGCCAGGATGACTAATTAGTGAGGAGAACCCCCTCAAAGCCCTCAGTGGAGCAGCTCTTGGCCAAGTGCAGCGCGGGCACAGGCACCCCCCACTGTGTTCCACAAGGCAGATTAAACAGTGCTCAAAGTCTCTATCAAATCAGGTGGTCTTGAACACACATCTGAATGAAACCTTTGCCCACAAATATGTTAACTGAAATAAACTGGACACCATCAGTAAGAAATTACACGCATTGTGACACGTGCTCACAGTGAACCAGTGCTCTGCATAACTGGCAACAGACACAAAGTAAAATGGAAATCACAGCATTCAAAAGGAGACAACAAAGGCACGCGCGCAGAAAAAAGCTGCTTTATTTTTTTTTTAAATCCCCTCCCTCTTACCTTAATTTTTTCAGTGCAGTGCTGCTCAAACAGGATCACTGTTCTGTTCCAGCCATCAGAAGAAAGGTGGACATCCCGGAACGCATTTGGAATCACAGTGTTTGCATCTGTTTGTGTGGTTCAAGTCAGTGTTAATGTGTGTGTGCTTCCGTGTGAATCTGTTTTTCAATGTGTTTCATGTATAATTAAGACTGGAATATCTCCTACCTTAGCCTTCACCTCCTGCTATGCCTCATGCTTGTTACCTGACAGGTCACGAGATGGCTGTACCGGGTCACCGGAGATCCAGAGGAGACAGCTGGGCCACGAGGCACTGCAATGCCTGCAAAAGGATGGTGCAGGGTTAGCCAAGCCACAGGAAAGTGCTTAAACATTTCATGATCAAAAATCTTTCATTCAACATATGCCTGAGCCCCAAAGACACAAGTTAAACATGTTGAAGCACCTTGGTCAAACAATAAAGATTTCCCAAATCACTTGTATCCATGGAAGACAGGTACCCTGGAAATGCACAGCCCCCTGCAAAGCCAGTCACTTTCCCGCAATTAGAGGTTGACCAGGCCCACACAGAGCAAGGGGTGAAAAGCAAATATTGCCATCTCAAAGCTCAGGAGACCTAATGAAAATGTTTGCCTCCATTATTACCGGGAACTTAAAGATACATGTTTTTATTAAGAACATCATGCGTCTTCAGTGTTTCTGGGTGAAGGAAAGCTTAAATCATAATGTAATTTATTTGTTATGAATTGTCTCCTTAGGTCTTACTACAGCTATTAACACTTAATTGTGTCCATGTAAAACTTAAAAATGTCCCTGACAACGACACAGAGTTTCACCCCAAGCCAAAATAAAAGAAACTCAGTAATTCAAGGGAGGTCTTTGTGTTGTTTTAAAGCAGAGCTGGCTGGTAGGACTCGAGCCTGTCCCCAGCTGAGGACTGCTCGGCTCTGCAGGCAGTGTGGTTGCTGGAAGCACTGCCTGGCCCTTGACACCCTCACCCAGACTCCCAGCTTCCTGCAGGCTGATCACCAGCTATTCCAGTAACTCCTGCAGGCACTTCAACAGCACGTTTCACATCCCCTGCCTGGCTCCGAGGACTGCAGCAGGTGGATATTGCCCACGGGTGAACAGGGTTTCAGAGGCAGTGGAACGTTGCCGGCAGCTGGAGGCTGAAGGCAACAAGCTCGATCAAAGGAGCTGCTGTTACCTGAGGCCATCCCAGCGCTGCCTGTCCAGAGAGACGCTACGTGTTTGCTGTGCTCACAGCGTTCCTCGGGATGCTGGGGACTGTCTGTGTATGGGGGACTGCCCCAGCACCTGGGCCCCCCGGCCCTCTGAAACCTCTCCCGGTTTCCCGGGGTAGAAACCGGGAGCCACGGTGGTGCAGGAGGGAGGGACGAAGCCTTCATCACCCCAGTGCACAGGGGAAGGGGAGGCACGGTTATCCTCCTGCTGGTGACGTGCCCAGCAACAGAGAACAGTGAAATGCCAAAAAGAACAGGCCAGCTGAAGCAGGAAGCCTCCAGAACACCTTCACTCAGTTTTGCGTTCTTTCCTTTCTTTTTCTTAAATAAAAATGTTCTGCCCCAGGCTTTACAGTGTTTCGCTGGTGGGCGGCACCCTAAGCCCAGCCCTAGGAGGGGATCAGCAGAGACTCCACACGAGACGGGCTCCAGTCCCAGCACCAGCTGTGTGCAGCCGGGTTCCAGAGCCGCAGTTCAGGGATGTGCAGGCTCAGGACACCAACAGAGGCGTTTGGACACCACATGCCTTGTTTATCACAAATCTGGCAGAAGTGCTCATGCTCCACGTCGTAGGACAGTGAGGAATGTCTTGGAGGAGGTGGGGGGGGTCAGGGAGCCCCCCCCAGCCCCTTTGCTCCTTACCACCATCCCTGTCTCATTGCAGTTATTTTCCTGTTCATGGTCACACGAAGCATAAGCAGGGGTTACCAGAGGGCTTCCTTACCCCTATAGGCCATGCACACAGGATGGGGATAGCGTCAGGAAGGAATTTTTGCCAGCATGTATCTTTTTACTGCTGTTACAGGTTGGCATCTCCACAGAGCAGTGTGAGAGAGCCAAGTTGATTACTACCCAAGTTTATAATTTACAACCTGCGCGACTGAAGGCTGAAAACACAGCAATTTTGCAGGGTAATTCTGGGAAGCAACCATCCTGCAGCACCAATTATTAAAACCACTTGCACACAATAAAGCTATAAAGATTAAAAATATAGCACACTTGTCATTAACTATGGATGAAGTCATGTAATATGTATTATAGAGCAGCTCAGGGCCAGCCGCACACTATGGCACAGCCCTGCCGAGGAGCCCAAACCCCAGTCCCAGACCAGCACGCGTTTTGTCAGAGCCCAGGAACAAGTTTGTCATGCAAAATAAACACAGATGTTCCAGCAGTGACTGCAGCTCCGAGGCAGGGCCAGACAAAGCAAGGGCTTGGGGAAGGAGGGCTCTGGGTGCTCGCCTGCTGCTCCACACACACCATGGCATCAGCTGAGCTGTGATTCACACAGAGGGCACATCCTGCTCTTGGGCCTCATCTGCTTTGCTCTTCACTCTATTTGTCCCTGGATATTCTGTCCCGAAACACACTCAAATTGGCTCTGCGTACTCTTGGGCCTGGCACGCCTTGGTGACACAGGCGCTCCATGTATGCCTCAATGTTTCCAAAAAGGCCTCAACTTATCAGCACCTCAGGCCCACTTTGCTGTGTCACTGCAATTGTTTCCTTTCTCCCCTCGCTGTGTTCCCCACAGAAACAAATCACTTGCTCTCCTTCCACATACAGGAACGTGCCTCAGTTCTTCTAAGTAGAGCATGCAGGTCCCTGGAACACTCTGCAGGTACACACACACCTGCACAAGCACATGCACGCACACTATGGCACCTCTCAACTTTACATCATGTTTTGATATCTTCCTAGAGAAAAATATAGTTAGTATTTCCCGATAGAGAAAATATTTTTGTTGGCCAGATCAAAGATCAACTAAAGCCATAGGGAAAAAAAAAAAAAGGGTCGAATCTGCTGGAGGATGAACAAGGTGATTCCCCTCCACAGACCTGGGGAAATAAATGGGGGAAATAAACCACCAACCACAGAGGTGACTCCCCTAAACCAAGCGATAGCTGGAATTTCCAGCATATTGAGCTGTAAATTTGCCTGGAAATTTGCATAAAAGCAGCCATAGATGAGGGAAGGAGAAACACAGAAAAGTTCACTGAGTAACTTAAAAATTATACCTGGGTGTGTGACACCTGGGACACTTGGGAAGACTTATTCTAAATAGATCGAAAGGTTAAATTTGTGAAGTAAATTACTGACAGAGTACTCTTTTCCCAATCCCGCTCCAAGCTGTGAGCCTGAGACACTGGATAATGCATTTCCAGTACCCCTGAGCTGGGCACAGATAATCCATTCCCAGAAACTCTGAGCGGGGCTGCGCGGTTCATTTGGCACTGCAGACCTCAGGTGTCATGAAGTGCCATACTCATCCCTGGGCACCGCAGGAGAGGACATTTGTTGGTGTGAGGCAGAGGTGGGACAAGATTCAAATCTGCTCCAGCTTCATACAACCTGTGTGCACCTGGCACTGCAGCACGTGTGGGGTGGGAGGGAGGGGCACAGCAGGGGAGAATGCTCATGGCAAGTGTGAAAGCAGCACCAAGGCAGGAAGGAGGCACCAGCATGGCTGGGGCTTTTATCACACTGATCTAAGATGGTCTTTGTGACGTTCTGGCCTTTGTGGCCAGGAGAATCCCAAATGGGACTGGGGTTGGCAGAGCTGTGACACACAGATGCCTGACTCAAGCACGGACTCAGGGCTGCCTGTGGCCTCTCCTCTCACATCACTACGGCCCTGTCATCCAAACCCTGCCGTGCCCGATTACCAACTATTTCCAACCAAAAGCATGTCCTGGCTATGCTCTGCACGTGCCGGCACAGGCGCTATGCTCCACCAGGCTGGATTCTCAGCTGAGGCATCCCTCAGTTAATCAACTCAACTCTGTCCAGCAGTTTTACAGCAGCTGCCAATGTGGTTTCTTAGTTTTGTTAAAATCCTACAGATGTGTGCCCTGGACTGGCTCCTGCTGGTCCCTGCAGCTTTGCAGTGGCCAGTGAAAGGGGAAAAGGCCAGAGCCAGGTCCCTGGCCACATCTGCAGGTGAGCACCAGCCCCACCTGACCCACGTGCGCCATTTCAGGAGGACGTCACCTCGCCTGCTCCTGGGGAAACCCAGCCTGAGTCCAAACAACTGATCCTGATTCCAGGAGGCACAAGACTCCTTCCATTTTCTCCTCGTAGAGAAATCTGCAGCCAGCAGCTTGGTTTTGAGCCAGAGCCATGATATGGATGAAATGGGGTCACCTCTCATTCCCACGAATTCAACATTCATGCCCAGATGTTTCAGCTGGACTGATCCCAGTGTGTGCCGTACTGGTGAGGGTGGAACTGGATCTCTTAAACCGTGGAAGAAACAGGAAGGGTAAAGGAAAAAAAAACAACAACCGAACAAAAAGAATTGGGTCAGAGCAGTATTTCTAGTCTTTTCCGGCACTGTCAAGCAGAGGAATCTGGAACCCACAGTGTTAACGAGTGTAAGCTGCTTCGACAAGGGAATATATACTGTTAAATCTTGGGAGTTATTTAAAATGCCAGTGAGTATAATAGCAGTGCTCTGAAATAACCATTTCATCTGCCTACATTACTCTAAAATTAATGAATAATGAAGCGATGCCCTTCACATTCTCTTCCCTTTCCATTCCAAGATATATTGATCAGATGACATTTATTTAAGTTTGGGATAATGTATTAATTTCAAGATAATTATTCAATATACTTTTGTCACTGTTGATATGCTTCAATGTCATACAGGGGCCAGGGGATGAATAAACTGTTATCTGACATTGCTGGACAGGGTGCTAGGAATAAATGCAATCTTTCTCCTTGAGAATCACTGCCTTAGTTTTCCCTTTTCTTTTCCCCCCTTGGTGGGGAGGAAAGGCATTCTGATGGAGCGGAGCCAGGCGAGACGGATACGGGGGGTGGAGGGAGAGGGAGCACTGTGGGCTGAACTGCTCTTTCCTTGTCACTGGGGTCAGCCTGATGCTCAGCAGAGCTGACAGAGCCCATCCTTAGTGGATGCCACTGCAATATTAACACTCATTTGGAGCAGATGTGGCTAAAAGCATGAAACATTGAACAAACAGCTGCCACGGATCCAGTGCCATTGCAGGAGCACTTATGGTCCATTAATGCTGTGTTCCTGGGGCCGGGAGGGCAGACCTGCTCCCCTCAGCACTGTGGCTCCTGTGGCCCACCTGGCCCTGCCCTCCTCCCACATACCAGCAGCACTTGCCTCTGGATTTATTCCCACACAGAAATGATAACTTCTTTCCTTTTTTAATCTCAAGTCTTTATATGCCCTTCCACATATCACACAGGAGACAAGCAGCCAAAGGGGACAGTAAAGCCTCAAAAGCCCCAGTTCGGCTTGGGAGAGCTCCCCTGTAAATCTGGGCTGGTTTTCGGGGGGAGAGCACAGATCTCAGCTCAGGGGTGTGGAGCAGACAAACAA
The DNA here is from genome assembly GCA_013397975.1 of Machaerirhynchus nigripectus. Classification (NCBI taxonomy): domain Eukaryota; kingdom Metazoa; phylum Chordata; class Aves; order Passeriformes; family Dicruridae; genus Machaerirhynchus; species Machaerirhynchus nigripectus. The sequence goes on from VZRQ01005713.1 coordinate 168,310, forward strand.
CATGAAACCTGCACACACAGGTATCTGCAGAGAAAAGGAAACACAGCAAGCAAGACATGAGCCAGGCTGTTCCCTTGGATTTCAGCTGAATGCTAAAATTGAACCCAGCCAGACCATCAGCACATCCCTGGAGCCCAAAGCTGAGCACAGCAGTGATGGAGCTCTCAGTCAGCCTGACAGCAACTCAACAGCCCCCCCAGCAGCCAGGGGACAGGGCTGGACACAGAGCTGGAGCTCACCAGCCAGGGATGCATCAGGCTGCTCTGGCTCTTGGCCAGCTTCTCATGTATCCACCATTTTGGCATCTGAGAGGTTTCTAAACCAGTCCCTTAAAGGCAGCCACTCTTCAACTGTTACCGACCTAAGCTCTCCTACCAAAAAAAGTCAGGTAGTAAAAGGAAGTCGAGCCTCCTGAGGTAAACGCTATTACTTTACTATTAATTACCATAAAGCATCATTAACCAGAAGTCCTCTTTGAATAGGAAAAGGAGTGGTTCTGTCCTGTTTAAAAACAAACTTCTGAACAGGGCAAACGGCAAGGGGTGCAGAAAGAGCTATCTGGTCTATGTGGGCATATCTGTACCTTTAGTACTATTGCAGATAGAACGTCTCACCAAGAGGGTAAATAATGCAAGGACATGGAGAGCCAGGACCCAATCACCATCACCTCTTCATTCCATACCCTCCACCTTGCATGTGGGTCACCAGCATATCACCTGTGCCTTTACTAAACAGCATATGGTACCCCAAGCCATGCAGAAAGGACACTTCCAGTGTCTGCAGGTCTCCGGCAGCTCACCTGAGATACACTTGCTATCGTAACTATTTTGCAGCTAAGCTAATAAGCCAGCTGCCCTATTTCCCCCCAGCACCAGGATCTTCTGATCAGGTTTTCCAAAGGCACAGCAGCCCCTAGGACTTGTGAGTCCACGGGCATAGGTGGACACAGGACTCAGGTTCCTAATGCCACACAACCTCTTCCACCAGTGCAGTAACTCACCCCTGGCTCTGCAATCTGTGCTGCTGCCAGCTGACAGGCACTCCCAGCTTCCTCTTGCTTGTCCCAGTTTTCCAAAAGCCCCTTCAGTTAGCTGAACCTGCCTTTAATTTTAATTGCCCTTTAATGCCTGTTGTCTAAGCTACAATGGTAACAAAAAACCCAATATAAATCAGTGAAAAAAGGACCAATACTCAGGGGACAATCCTGTGTTGTCAGGTAAGTGAGGTACCTGGAGAGCACTGTGGCACAGAGGTTACACTGACACACCAAAGAGCACATCCTCCCTCAGCACCAGCCACAGGTACTACAGCAGCATAATGAAGTGCCACTGCCGTCATTAGTGACATGACAGACTGCCCTCCATTAATGCACCTGATGGTCAGGCCTGCCCTCTGCTGCTGTCCTTCCACCTCTCAAGTGTGTTCCTGATCCCCAGACTCCAGGAGGCACAGTCCATAAATCACACTGCCAGCAGTTCCTCCTCAAAGGGAGAAAGTCCCATGCTCAACTTCTTTTTGGAAGAGCTGCTCAGAAATTATTTTGGGAGGTATTTGCTAAATGCCTGTGACTTAGGCAGTCAGTGAGAGGTGTATTTTCAATTTGCAAAAAGCTTTTGCACATGTCACTACGGATATATATGGCTAATTAACAATGTATTGGACAGCCAAAGGAACACATCATTCCCAAACCATTCTGAAGAAAAGGCCAGGAAGTTTGCCTCCAGTTTATGCTGTATTTCAACAGCAAACAGAGAGCTGCTCCTCAAGACTCCTGCAGATGCTGCTGGGTTTGCTTCCGGTTTCCAGGACCACAGTGACATTTCACAAAGGAAGCAGCCCAAGCCAGCCCCATCCCACCCCCCGTCAGGTTCACACAAATTCCATGCCTCCTGCCCTACGGCTGTGGGAATGAAGCCCAGCACTGGCCTGTCCTGCACAGCAACAGAGACACTCTGGAGCACATGAGTTTGGTTTAGTGATGAATGTTCTGGAAACAAGTTCTCCACTACAGCCCTCCTTTCTCCTCTTTAAATCCCACACGGAACCTGTGCCAACTTTTTCAGTTGACTTCAGGTAAACAGGTGGTTTGGCTTCCTCCACACATTTCTTTGCAGTGAGAAAACAGTGGAAAAGCCACACAAGCACAGCAACAACCCCAAAGCCTGCACTGAAGAACATGGCTTTCATGTTTGCTTCTTCCAAGGGTTTGTCTTTAGCCTCTGAATGAAGGAAAGAAAAGCTGCACGGTAAGGCAGGTTATTCTGATTGCATCTGACAGTGCTGAAGTGCACCCCTTGCTCCTCAAGAGACTCAGATCCCCTGGCTAGCAGGACTCGGAGCTGCAGAGAATTACCCTGTCACATTCAGCCCAGTGCTCCAGGCTGGCACTGACAGTGCAGTGCCAATGACCGAAGCAGAGCAGCAGGGCTCGGTAACTTGTAACCAAACCGACCCCTCCTCTCCCAACACTGCTCCCTGCGATCCCAGCAACAGCCTCCTGCACTCACCCTGCCTCAGTAACCCCAACACTTACTAAAAATACGAACCCAATGCCATGGATAAAGAGCAGATATCCCCAGAAGGGTACACAGAAAATCGTCAGGAGTCCGCCAGCTCCTACACTCACTGGCAGGCACAGAAGTGGCTGCACTTCCACTGTGAACTGAGGCTACATCAGAGAGAATCCCCCAGCAAAAGGTCAGTGACTAATCCACCGAGCTGTGGCACAGTGTATCACTCACTCTGCCTTGGAATGACACATGGAGACACGGGGGAAAAAGAGACAGAAAATCTATCCCGGTAGAAATAACACCTCTGGCTACTGGCTATGGAAAGTGCATTTCTGAAAGCCTCAAATCATTCTCAAATGATTGAGATAAGCAGGGGAGGCAGTGAAAGCTGAGCTACCACGAGGGTGAAGCAGACAGGTGAGGGAAAAGCATCACGTGTCTATATTTGGTCACTGGCAGCTTCACAGCGATGTCCAACTCCTAAAGTGGTCAATTCCTTTAATGGGAAATACTGAGCAGGATGCAAAATCTGTGTGGACAAAGTGCAAAGGCACAAATTTTAGCAGATCATCTACCCCGCATATGCTCTCAGGACTCCCACGCTGGCCAGCCCTGTCTCAGCTGACCAGAACCAGAGTAAAGCACATTGCTTTGCCTAGCTGCAGAAATCTGACTGGCATTTTCTGCTCAGGAAGTTGCACTGGAAATCCTAGAGGATCCCACTGCAGAGCACACAGCCCAGTTCACTGCCTTGGGGCAGCCTGATCAACCCATAGGCATGCTTGGCTCCTCTGGCCTTCATCAGGAGTCTATTCTATTCTAATCTGTTCTGTTCTACCCAAGAAACAAGCCCTGCATGCTTTGAATGTGTTTCAGAACAAACACAAATACCCAAGCAGGACCAATTTGCCTCTCTCTGCTGTAACCAGGCTCCCTGGCAGAGCTGCTGTGGCACCCTGGGCTTCGCCCGCCCCACGAGTTCAAAGGCTGCAGTAACAACCAGAAGCATATTCCACACACAGGACAAGCAAATGAGGGAATATTTAACCAGTGCTCCTCCTCTGCCTCACAATTGGATGTGTCAGTAGTTAAATTGCGTGCGTTTTCCAGCACTGCAGCTCCTGTCTGAAAGGCCATAACACAGTTCCCATTTCCACTGCAAATTGCTTCATAAATGGGAAGTTAAAGGATAACGTTACATTTCCCATTGTAATTAGGCAGGGCTCCTGACAGACAGGGATAATGTGTTCCACATACAGGTTGTTACTTACTAGGGGGGAAGGTCTGTGCTTTCACAAGCCCTTGGATACCAATAAACCTGGGGCCAAGCGCTGGAGGCCCTGGTGTGTCCGTGTTTCTCCCACAGACCCAGGGAGGGACTCCTCTGAAGCGACTGACCCCACCCCAAATCCACACAGCAGCAAATCCCCATCCAAGCCCCAGCCAGAGCCTCACACCCTCACTCACAATTCACCAGGAGGAGGGAAGGTCTCTGAGTCCCACATACACTGACAGGTAAGTTTCTAGGTGAGCTAACCCTGATTAGATCTGACTGAGGTCCAACTTCATTTCTCAACCAGGCTGTGATCTTTATTTACCTAGATGCTCTGCTGCTGCTGTCAGGTGGAATAATCCTGCATTGGGCTTCTCTAAGTCACCAACAGAGGAATAATTGAAGGGGAAGTTTGCTGGGACCTGATGGAGCAGCCACAGTGCACAGCTCCATCCCCTGGCCTTTACCTCTGTGCATCCTAGAACAGCCTTTAGTCACAGTCTCTATGCACAGATTACAGGGGTGAAGGAGGTTTCAAATTTACCAGCACCCCACCAGCAGACTCCTTTGGGGTCAACAGGAATTACTGACCAAAACGTGGCTCACCCCTGTGTGCCAGATGCTCATGCAGCTCCTGCTCCTGTCACAAGGCAGGATGATCACAGACTCATCCCCCCAAAGGCAGGGGGAACAGCCATCCTCTCTTCTTTTGGGATGGCAAATCCCCCCAGCCATGGAGTGTTTATAGCTGGCACAGCTCCGGCATTTGGGACACTAAGGACGTTACTCGGCCCATCAGGCACTGCTACAGCAATAAAGTGAACAAAACAGCAAGTCAAAAGGAGCACAGGAAATGTGTTTTCCACACTACCTGTCTGGTTCTGCTGGAGATGGGATTACAAATTACATAAATCCTCTTCAGGACTAAAAGCAACCAAAATTATTTTTGTGGAGAAGAGAGGTAGAACTGAAATGTTAATACTTAAAATTTAGGGACCATTATTTTCTTTCCAGCCATTTTTACATATCAGATCACTTCTCAGCCCTACCAGCCTGCATTTAATTTGTGAAATAAAAGGAAATCCCACAAATTATGGTGCTGATTGAATTACTGTTAGTTATTGCTACTGTTTAGAATGAGCAAAGTGTGGGAAGAAGAGCTGAAGCGTGGTCTCAGCACAGGTCAAGTCAAAGCAACAAAGAAAAGATTAGGCACTTGCTAAAATAATCTGTGGAGGTGGCAGGGATGAATTAAATGATCCTCAGCAAGGGCGGAAGCAGAATTGAAGATACAGAGGCTGGGCTTTCTTTTGCATTTTTAAGGCATCCTTTAAAAAACAAAGCTACTATGCCCTATGGAAAGACCACGTGGCTGGCTGCAGGTGTGTGACAAGTCTCAAACTGCGCTGCCCTGTACAGAAAGGTTTACAGCACTCTGGTTAAGGGGCCTTTTCCAGTGAGCCGGGCACGGGGAGCAGGAGCAGTGCCAGGTGGGCACATCTGTGTGGGACAAATAATCAGTTGGGTGCTCAGTGTGCGACTCCTCATAAAATCCAGTGCTGGAACAGCTCACACTGCTCCCACCTCCACCCATCTCTACTGCATCTCATTGGCATTTGAGAACGTTAATTGACTCATTATTTAAATTCCTGTTCAAGGGAGGAAGCTGATTAAGGCAGGCAGATGCAGGATCTCCAGACGGCGTCGTTGTCCCGGCAGTTTACCCGAGTTATTACAATGCTTAGGAGGTAATAGGCAGGAGAAGAGGGAAGGAGGCCTGGGAAGGGGGGTCCTCGCAGGACGGGCCTTAACCCACAGTGACATAGCCCTGGCCCTGCCAAGGCTTCAGCAGAACAGTCCAGACCATCCCAAACCCAACCCAGAAGCAGGGGCTGGTTCAAGACAACCCCTCTGCATGCACAACAGCTTCCCACAGCCTGGGAGAGGAGGTGGAGCCCCTCCCTGCCCAGCTCTGGTGCAGTGTTCTTGCCTGCACTGAGAGCCCCAAATCCAGTCCCTTCCCTTTCAGATTCACAAACAGCACCCTGAAGCAGGAAAATATCCCTAATGGAAGTCTATTAGGAGTGACACAGCAGACAATAACGGTTCCTTTGGTGCTGTTATGATCTGTCACATAAATACACAATTAAGGACTTGTTAAAAGGCAGATTATATAAATATTTATTAAGGTTCTTCTAAAAAGGCAGATTACTGACCCACTGGAACCGAACAACTCCTCTGGAGCTGTTCAGAAACACACATGAACACATGGAAGCACCCCCATTAAAAACCCTGAAGTCCTGCAGCTTCTCCCACAGTGACTTTTAAAACACCTGTAAATGTATCTGTGTGGAGAGCAGAGACTTCTGCAGGCTGCTTACTTATGAAACTGCTCTTCCAGGACTTAACAAAGAGAATGGGCCAATTCTATCAAAAGGTGGCATGAAAAAAAAAAAAAGACAAGCTAACAGTTGTTCTCAAATCCAGACTGCACATGGAGCCATTTCAGAACCTGATGGGTGTACTGAATTTCCATGGAAACTCAAGCACCCAAAATGTACACTGACTTGTGAAGCCAGAAGTCAGAATCTGCCAAGGTAGATTTTGCCCAGCAGAAGGGAGTTAAGCATTAAAGAAAATTACTGGCTTTTCCCCCAGGATGGTCCAGACACTAACTAACCCAAAGGTTAATCTGTATCCACAGCAGCAGCTCAGTTTCTCTCCCCAAGACCAATCCTGCCTCTAAATGGTCTCCAGCAGTGTGAGGGATGCCAACTGCACGTGTGCCGGTACCAGTGTGGAAAACAGTGCCAGCAACACTGCTCCAGAGAATCACAGCCCAGAGAACTCTTCTCAAAGAATCCCTTTTCCACTGTACTTAGTAGAATACTTGGATGCCTGAGGAGAGCTGGGAGAGAGACAGAGCAGGTTTGCAGCGGAAACAAAAGCCAGAATTCCAACTGAACTGCTAGATCGATCTCACTGCTGCCCTGACAGAGAGCAGCTCTTCTGACAACAGGTATAGAGGACAGCTTAAAAAGCGCGATATGTGTGCCCTGGAAAAGGGGACAGGCAGCAAGCCTGATGTGGTAAGAAACAAGAAACTTGCCTGATTCTGCTCAATATTTTGCAAGTGCTCAGTTTGTAGTATCTGTTTGCAGCTTGAGATCTATGTCACACTCCACCCTGATCCACCGCTGACATCCTCACAACCTCTTCCCACATCTCCTCTCCCTCAGTGGCCGACCCGTGGCCCGCCCCAAAATGGCGGGAACTGACCCATGGCCCGCTGAGAGCCCCAAAATGGCAGGAACTGACCCACAGACTGCTGAGAGCCCCAAAATGGCAGGAACTGACCCACAGCCTGCTGAGAGCCCCAAAATGGCGGGAACTGACCCACAGCCTTCTGAGAGCCCCAAAATGGCGGGAACTGACCCACAGCCTTCTGAGAGCCCCAAAATGGCGGGAACTGACCCACGGCCTGCCGAGAGCCAGAAAACATATGTATCTCTGTGTGTATATAAGAGGCAGGCACAGGGGGAGAAAAAAATCAAGTTTCTGCTCGCAGGGTTTCAGTAAATTTCATCTGGTATCCAAACACTTCTTCCTCTAAAAGCTGACACCTGTGTGTTGAATAAACACAGGAACCAGCAACTCCTATGACTAAGAGATGCAGCACTTGGCATGTCCACCTGGCCTCAGCTTTTGAAAGGTTGTTTGCAGGACTCCTCCAGCCCTGTCCAGGTTTGCCGTGCTGACACTGATGCAGGGGCTGTGGGAACGAGAACAGCTCTGGGAATGCAGAAGCAGCAGGAGTTAAGCACACGTAGCGCTTTAGGGAGAATAAAAGCCGCTGTAAGAGGAAGGCTGGCTGCCTGACAAACACATTCCAGCAAATATCATTATCTTTAAGGTCTGCTGCTTTACCAGTCAGCAGTAGCTGATAACAACAGACACCACGACAGCGAGTGACTGAGGATGGAATATTCCCCGCAAAACCCCTGATTTACTTGCTCTCTCACAATGACCAGCCGAATGCTGAACCCGTGTATCTGTGCCGCAGGAATGCGAAGACAAACACTCCCTGCCCAGCTGCCCCTCTGCGGGAGTACAGGGGGCCTACACCGGCTTCCCACCCCTGGTTTTACCCCCCCCGCCATTTTCAGCTCAGTGCAGAGGACCAGGAGCTGCCAGCTCCCTGTTCTACCCGGGGCTAGTGCTGATGAGCTGGGCAAAGGCTTCCCAGGCTCTGGTGCCAGGCAAACTGGTCCCCCCTGGCAGTGCCAGACCGGAGCCCTGGAGGCAGGAGCAGAGAGCACTGCATGGTGGCACTTGCCAGCTCACAGGCAGAACTAAGGAAAAAACAACTGTTTGCTTCAATCCGTGACAAAAAATAGATTGTGCCATTCAAAACGTGACAGAACTAAGCAAATGCAGAGGAAAATGATCCTATCATTTTCTATTTTTTGTCCAGTCATACCCCTGGTTGATTCTCGTAAAAAGGAGATTTTACAGAAAGAAAAAAAAAAAAAAGAAAACCCATCAACCACAACCTTCTCCGACCACTTTTGTCAGAATAATTTATACCCAAAGGAAAAGCAAATCTATTGTTAAGGACACAAAGCAAGGTAAATCCAGGTAAATGAGTGCTGGCATAAAGTCTGCACAGCCTCGGGGGAATATCTTCCTTTTAATTTGCCAAGACTGTGTCGGGGATCTCGAGGAGCAGCCAAGACCCCCAGACCTGGTCAGGCCGGGGAAGTACACGTGCCTTGGGTACTGCTGCCCTTACTGCGGAGTGTACCCTGAACTACAGTGGTTCTGTTTGTGAGGAACAACCTGACAGCAGTATCTGGACCCTCTGCTTCTACTGGGAAAAGACATGTCCTTCACATGCTCCTTTACTGATAAAGGCAGACATTGGCTCTTAATTACTGCTTTGGACTGCCAGTGTCCAGAGCCTAAGATTCCTTCTTTCTTCTCCACAGAGCTGGTGGTATTAGTGTAGGTTTTCCTTCTGTTTTCAATTCTTTGTCCATGACAGATTTCACAGCAGGAAACAGTTCTGTGGCATATGGCCACTAAATTACTGAAACTTCAGAAACTTCTGTCCATGAGTTAATTTTAAAACTGAAGAAACAGAAAATTGTTATTAAAAAACACTACACTAGACCACATAAAACCTTCCCCTCTTTCCCTGTCCATGGACACACTCCTGGGTTGCAGAACCAGCCCTGCCATGGCTGTCCCTGTACAAGGGCATGAAGCATATATAATTGACGTAAAGTTCTGTAGATGCGTCAAGATTAGGGGGGAACTGGGAAAAAAAAAAATCAGAAAAGGAAACTCACAGAATTACCAATCCAAACCCACAGAATCACTGGAAAATCAAACAAACTAAAGCCACGCATGTTTTGGGCATCTCCGGTTCTCCCTTTGTTCTATGCCAGGATAGATTCTCCTCATCTCAGCCTGAACACGTTCCCTCTGGAGTGCATGAGACAGTTCTCTGGAAGCATGTGGTACAAGTAAATTGTGTCTTCAGGCTCTAGCCAAAATAATGTGAAAGATAAGCTGTCTTGGGTTTGGGTTTTTTAACTTGACAAAGGAGGAACTGGCCAAACCTAATGATTCCAGTGAAGGAGTTCAGGGAGGATTTCTTGTGAGAATACACCACCGCAAGACAAAGCTTCCAGGTGCAGGGGTGGTGAAAGCAGGCAAACACAGAAGCACTGCCCAGGCTGGGCACATGGGGCATAAACTGGGCAGAACCAAGAGCCCTTCCTTCCCAGCCCAGCTCAGCAAACCACAAAGGCAACAAAAGCGCTGCAAACCCAGACCAAACTGCCCTCAAGCCCCAGCAGAACCTCCCTGCAACCCAGAGAGCTCTTCTGCAAACCAGGAGGTTAATGCTGCTCCCAACACCCTGATTGGATCTGGCACGGCCAAGGTTTCTCAGTGAGAAAATGTACAGTTCCCTAATGCTGCTGACAGAAAGCCACATTCAGACCTTTTCAGAGGCTCTCAGGAGTTATTATCACAGATTAACTATGGCGGGAGCAAAAAGGTTTAAAGTCTTGTTTATAGTTAGCCCGTGGCTCTAAATTAGCAACTTCTCTCTCAAATGATCAATTGAGTCACAGGCGTTAATGAGTCAGGCTTAGCCAGGAGGGGTGAGGAAGGAGGGAGAAAGATCTGGAGCCACGACTTTGCAAAAAGGCAACATGAAAATCTCAGTAATTTCTGAAGTCAAATTGTATTTTAATCAATGCCTCCCAAATCAGATGAAGAAGCCACACTGTGACTTTCCCAGCTGTAAAAAATGGAAGTCTGGTTTCACATTTGCATGATTTTGAAGGTCAAATGCCTGCTATCCAAGTCTTACTGATCCATATGGACTAGAAATGCCACAATATGCAATCATCATGAAGGCAGATTGTCTCCTGTAAATCTGTCCTTTTTGTAACACATTCCGAGTGTACCGTATTGGATGGATTATAAATCCATTCAGGAAACGCAGGCACTGCTGTACGGAGCAGCTCCGGTTTGTGGGAGGGATATGCGGGATGTGGTGTGTGCGTGGCTCCGGGAGCGGCAGGGACAGATGGCCCAGGCCTGCCCTCCCCGGAGTCAGCGGGAGCGCTGCCATCCCCTGCACACGACGGAAGCCTGCATTTGGGCAGAAAGGGGCTTTTATTAGCACAAGGCTGAGTCAGTCTGCATCTAGGAATGAAAAACATTGGAAAAACAGGCAGGCAGGGCTGTGGGAGCGGTCCCCTGAAGGGAGCAGGCTGCTATTTGTCTCCCAGCTCCTCGCTGAATGGTCTGGGCGGCGCGTGGGGCTGGGGAGCAGACAGCTTCAATACTCTGCTCCTCCGTTCCTCGGGCAGGGGAAAGCACAGGAAGGCTGCTTCACACAAAACCAACAGCCATTACTCTCAAGTTAGGGACTTTGGAATGACATGCCTCTCCCTTTGAGGGAAGGGCTGGGTGGTCCCTGCTCTCCCCCACAGCCTCAAAGCACACGGCACTTCCCTTTCTCCAGTTTAACAAATCCCTTTACGCGCTGCCATTTTTTCTTCCAGCACATGCAATTGAAAAGAGACATATGGAGACCAGCATGCAAACCCTGCAAACATTTCAGCGTTGCTTCAATACTAATGCTAATCCATTTTTTTGAACTTCTTTTTTTCTCCCCACTTCTGCTACCTCTGGAGCGAGTTCCCAAGAACCCAGAGGGTGGTTTAAGCCAACACAGCAATTCTCAGCAAGCACCAGGGTGCCTGCCCACCGAACATTCTTCCTCTTGTCTTATTTTTTAATCACCTGAAGACACAGGGTCACCCACAGCACTCCCACGAGAGCCTGTGAGCTGCTGGCATGGAGAGCTGGGATCAGCACATCTGGGAAACCACATTCTGACAGCAATCCACCTAGAGTTGCATCCTACACCAGTTCCCCTTTTTTTCCTGGTGTCAAGGAGAAGCCCCATAGTACAAGCTATGAAAATCCTGCGGCATGCCTGTGCTGAGCATTACCTGGGAACGAGGCAGGCACGAGCTGAACAGACCTTTACAACAGAACGTGCATCTGCCAAGACAGAAATACCCGGCGAGCTTCTGGTGCTGGCAGCATGTCAGGCGTGCAAGCTGTCTGCGCAGCGGCTCCCAATGGGCCTCCCGGGCTCCAAGCGCAGGTCTGTGCCGGCCACGGGGCCCACGGGCCACACACTCCCTAACCGGCCACCTGAGTGTGCACCAGATCGCCAGGGCTCTGGGGAACAGGAACCCTTCCAGGGCTTTCCATGCAAACGCTCTGCAGCGGGTGCGGAGCTGCTTTTCCCCCTCTCCCTCTTTTTGTTCAGTTGCCTGGCATTCGCTAACCCACAAGCTGCTGTTTCCCTTTCCAAAGAAGCTCTGATGGGTGGAGGGCCAGGAAAAATTAGCCCAACTGATGAATGCAATCTCGACAGAAAATATGTTTTTTATCAGAGACCACATGTTGCCAACAGCAATTAAAGTAAAACTGGGAGATTTCATCGGATATAAGCCTGCATAAAACCCCCCTGGACCCGCTGATCAGGTGTCTGTCAGCTCAAGAGGATTACTCGGGTGCTCCGGAGCCTGCTGCTGCTGGGAAGGGCAGCCAGGGCCTGTGGAGGGTGCCAGGAACGCCCAGAGCAGCACGTGTGCTCACTGGGAGCCTGCTGCCCACCCAGCGGTGTGGCTGGGAGAGTGCTCCCAGGCCTCAGAGGGAAGCACTTGGAATGCCGGCCATGGCAGGGCAGAACCTGGCTCCAAGGTGCATTTTATTCACAGGCCTTGCCTGCAGCCCAAGGAACAAGAACAAGTGACCAGAGAGCATGAGAGCTCTAGCTGACGAGGACTTCCCCTCATTAGTGCCATTTGTACTATCCATGTCACACCCCTGAACTGACAGAGGCTCCGCCCATGAGCCCTGAGAGGAGCTGAATAAATCACCACAACTGGCAAAGGAGTAATGGGAGTAAACAGCTCCAGCGTCCATCTGACTGTGTGCAGCATGTGCAGCAGGCAAGCCCTGAAAGACCTTGGTGGATGGATCCAGAGAGGAGAGGGCAGTGTGGATAACAAAGGATAAGGGGATGAGGCAGTGGGCAAATGACAAGGAACAGGGGTAGGGCAGGAGCAGGTGAGGATCACTGAGTGCAATCCTGGGAAGCTGAAACCAAGAGGATTTATTTTTTGACTGGATGAACCAGAGGAGGACAGCTCCTGGGACCTGACCACAAATCACTCTTAAAGCCTCTGTACAAACAGTTATCAACATACCCTAACACACCACTGCTTTGGTCTGCTTTAGGTACATCGCCACACCGAAGCCCATGCCAAGGTCAGAGCCCTCTACTTCCATGAGTCAGGTGTTTGTTTTAGTTCTGGGACTGAAGACTTTCAGGTAAGAAAGACAAAGCAGGATTCTGGGACTATCCTAGGCTCAGGGGGAGCAAAGTTCCTCAGTCCCAGGATTTCAGCCTAGACTGAGTGTAGTAAGACTCTACAGCAACCAGCAGCACCCACCAGAGAAGCCAGAAAAGTTTATTCTTCCAGACTGGTATACCGGATCATGTAATAGATTTATATCACTCTGCATACATGCAGCGATAACTACACTCATGTACACGCAGATACACCCAAATTCAGCCAGACGGGGTGACAGCCAGCTCAGGTGTCTTGGACACAGACATCTGGGCAGGTTTCTATGGCAGCACATCCCGTGGGGCTACAGCACAGGGCTGCAGGGACATGTCCTTGTGCAAACCTAACCCCAAAACTCTGCAAAGCCACTATTCCCAAAAACCAGCACCTCTCCCAGTGTCAGCACTGTCTCTGCCTCGCAGTGTCCTCTTGTTGTCACTTGTCACTTAGTGGAACCCTTATTAAAAGGATAAATACCATTATAAAGCTACTGTACATTAGACTGCAGCACGGCTGTGCAAGAGCCAGGCCGGGGCTGCCACCAGAGCACCTGCCGTGCTCCTCCACAGGCAAAGCCACTGGAGCTGGGAGTCTGGGAGTCCCCGCACCTTTCAGAGCACAGCTGGATTTTAACATACGACAAAAAAATGCCTGCATTGCTGCCTGTGAGCCCTGATGATCCGTGACCACCAGTGTCACAAGCGATGATTTCAGCACTGCTGGCACGATCTGCTCTCCCAGGCGCAGGGCCGGAACCTGTGCCACAAACCAGTGGCGCTCTCATGGCTGTGCTTGTCCCCTCCAACAGTGACACCAAGTGACATCTGCATTTGGCCCATAAGCAGGGCAGTTCACCTGACACAGGGTGGCCCAATTACTGCTAAAGACCTTGTCTCTCTGATCCGGAGACAGCCCTGGATCCCAATACAGCTCCCATTTAAGGGTATTACAGAGGAATCAATCACCTGTCCAAAGGGAGCAGCACAAGGAGCTTGGCTGTCAGGAGAGACTGCTCCTTGGGAGCGGCACATCAGGCTCTGCCTGGAGAGTAGAAGTGACAAAGAGCTGGGCTCAGTGGCCAGCAGTGACCTCCAGCAAGAGCGGCGGCAGCAGCGGAGCCGGGGAGGCAGTGAGTGTGCCACGGAGAGAGCCAGGAGAAGCCCAGGAGACCCCCTGGAGCAAACAAAGCCTGCTCCTCCTGCCTGTGCACAGTGAGTGCCACACCATCCTGACCAGCCTGCATTGCCAGGGCGAGCCTAGGCTACAGGGAGAAGGGGCACCCCGTGCCATCCTGGTCCAGAGATTTGCTTCTACATCTGCTCAGGGGAAATACAGATACAGGGAACCATCTCCCTTTGACCCCTGGCACCACCAGGTTCTGGAAAAGAAGTGACTGTGTCTGCAGCTAAATAGGAGCAGAATTTTGTCAGGCGTGTGGATTATTTGTTCTGTAACACACAAAGGCAGGGAGAAGAGGCTCTGGTTTATGTAAGATACCGGCCTTGTTTCCTGCACAACAGCCAACCCCATGTGAATGCAGGGCACCAACTGCATTGGCTTGCATTTGTGGAGAAAAGAGAGCCAAAGGGTTAAGGAAAATCTCTGTATGGTCAGATCTAATTCAGCATGCTGATGCTGATCTAGAAAGGCAACTGCAAAGTAAATTACTAGCATTTCTGGAAAAAACCAAACAAACCACCATTTAGGGGCTGTCCATAGGAATGGGAACAGGGTACCCATACTCCAATGGAGATATCAAAATGCTTACCCACAAAATTCTCATTTCTGACATGCCTGTAGAAGTCATACATTCAGAAAAACCCAGGGAAGGGATGCAGAGACGAGCACGAAACAGCAGCAGTGGATTAAAACACTTCCTTTCATTCTGACAAGTCAGAAGTTCAGTCCGGATGAGTGTTACACAACCCTTAGGGACCCCAACATCTGGGAAAAAAGTTCAGGAGAGACAGAAGCCCAAAGCCCTCTGCCTCTGATGGAGCCAGAGTACCCCAGGTCTGTGACCCTCAGATGCATCCAGGAATGCCAGCAGCATGACATTACAGCCAAGGGTGACAGAGCACAGGAGGACATGCAGCAAGGTAGATCTGCAGGATGAGGTCCAACCTCCATGGCAGGAGTAATTCCTTGTACTAGAATTCATTTCAGCTCTTCCAGCCATAATGGGAGCCAGTGTGGGAACCAAAGGGAGGAAAGCTGAGATGAAATTTAGAGTCTTTGTTATTAAATGGGGGATAGTGAAACCACTGGGACACACAACACAGGGACAGCAATGTGCTGCTGCTCTTCCCTGTAACTCAGGGTTAGATGTTTATTTTCCTGGAAAGACCTCTCAGGAGCTGGGGATGCTGCACGCTACTCTTCATTCTCCACCTGCTCCCATGGCCTTTTCCCCACGCCTGGCTGGCCATCCAGCACTGTGTGACACCCCTCCTCCCTACAGGGCTCTTGAGGGAAAGATTTAGGAATACAGTGAAGTCCTGGGGGCAAAGCTTTTCTGGGAGCTAAGTTATGGCTCCGCTGTGAGGATGCAGTGCCAGCAGGCTGGACTAGCAGCACTGACATCAATGGAGCCAGGCTGATCTGTACGTGAAGATAATTTGGGCTGCATTTTATGCATGGCCTTCAAAAACCTTGTAGTGCAAATGTTTTTAAAAGGAGAGAAGCCATGTGGAAGCAGCCACCAGCCTCCCTCCATAACCGGAGCCTTGACATTACTCCAAAGACCAATAGCCGGTACACACAAAAAATGCTTCTGAAGGAATGAATTTGGAATACCCTTGATCATGTCCTAAACCACAGTTGCAGACAGGGTGAGTCTCAGCGAGAAAAAACCAGACAGCATCCTCCACCATACCAGCACAGCTGCCAGCAAGGGCAGAGAAGTTTTCAGGGCCTTAAACCCCTGATTTACCAGAGTATTTCCCTTCTCATCCAGCTAAGTACCTTATTCTCACTAAGTCTCTATTTCACATGCTGGAATCTCAGTGGCCTAGACTACTAAATTCCATTTGATGCTTCCCATAAAGTTTGTCTGTGCTCTTCTTTGAGCTCAGTCCCATTTAAGCACACGAGATAAAAGTCTGCATCTTCCTGAGGAACTGGGACTTGCTGCGTTACCATGGCAGTGGATTTGTGCTGGAGCTGGGGATGGTTTGTGCTTGTCTGGATGGAAAGTACTGTCAGAACACAAAGGGTTAGCGACAAGGGCCCATGGGAAAGGGCAGGATGACAGTCCAGGCACAACATGCTGCTAAGAGGCCTGAGAGCAGTGACTGTACAGTTTGTGATCACAACACTTCACCCTCTGCCTCTCGTACCCCTAAGAGCCTTGGCTGCCCAGGCCTACTGCAGTCAGGCTCCCTGCAGCCCCCAGGCGACCCTGGCTCTGCTGGCCACAGCTTGGCAGAGCTTCTCCAAGATAAGTCATCCCTGCCCGTTGCCAAGCTGTGCACCCACTCTGGGACATCCCAGAACAAAGACTGAGAAAATTTATCAGAATTCACCTAACTACCTCTGGAAATTGTAATTGACGTCTAATTTATTTTTTTATCTGCTCAGGTGCTGGCTGAACCCAACAGGCCACCACCACCTACTGGTCTGATTCCACTACATCCAGCCATGGGAAATCGGGGAAAAAATCCAAGGATGACTTACACCAGAACACAACCAGCCTTTCCTGGTCCCCTCTCACCTGGGCAACCCAGCACGGAGTAGGCCAGAGCTCTGGTCAGGATGAGGGAAGGGACAGCAACCAAGACCTTCACCAAGTGGGACCCAGTTGTCAGACAAGGCCAGGTCTCTGCTGTTCCCAGGACAAAGGTCCCTTTGCACTCTCCAGCATTTCAGATCACTTCCCATGCATGGACATGCCTGGGAATTGATACCCACGTCCCTGAACAGCCAAAGAACAGATCCTCTTACATGGATACTCGCGAACATTTTCCTTCCTGAGGCTATGATGGAATTACAGGTGCTCTGGGTACCTGCAGCACTCGCTTCCTGGGCTCCTGAAGACCTCCCGCGTCCCTCACAGCTCCAGCCACGGGACACAGTGGTGAAATGCAGGGAGCTCACCGTGATGCTGCCTTGTGCTGGAGCTGCTCAGGAATGGACTGGGAGTTATTTCTGGTTAAGCTGTAGATATTTTAGGGGACTTCCAGTCACTGCAGGACACCTGATCCCCACTCTGGCTTTGACAATTCCAGCGCCTTTCCCTAAAGGAATAAAATCTGAAATCCAACCCAACATGGTGACAACTCAAAATTTCTGCCTATCACACAGACGTATTTCTAAGCTCTGTCCCGGGCCTTTTGACAATACATAATCACACAATCCATATCCACTTCCCAAAAGATCCTAAACTACTTGGAATAATGATTCCAGGCTGCTCTGGCTCCATGGGACTCGGCGGCAGATCTGGGTGTTCTCAGGTGTTATGGGAGCAGTCCATAGGTAGAGACTGGAGCCAGGACTGCCCATGGTGTCTGGGATGCTGCGGGGACTGTGTCAGCCTCTGCCCATCCCTGCACAGCCCAACTCCAATTACAACCTCATTCCACTTAACGGGGCCTTGATGGCAATTTCATTACTCAAAAAGTAACATTTATTAGTCCATTGTAATGTGTTGTGATTGTAACTCTAATGCTAATAGGAAGAAGTTTAAGCTCATTCCATTTTCCATACAGTTAAAAACCTGGTTACAATGGTCATAAATCAGGGCTTCAAATGTCATAAAAACAGAGTTGCAGCTCTACGCTACGCGTATCTTTTTTTAATCTTTGCATTTCATATTAATCTCAGATCCAGTCTTTCACAACTCCACTTACAACCCACATTTTATTTAGATTATCATTATGATAGCAGAAAAAAAATCCTCACCCTGCATATAATTTGCATGATTTAGGTAGACTGTGTTTTCAATTACATTAATAACCTAAAATGAGGCAGACTGATTAGAACCCTTTCTCTCACTTAGAACGAGTATTTTCATTAGTGATGTCTTTGGAGATGCCCCTCCTTCCTCAGCATTCCAAACACACACCATGATGGATACTGTAAGGGAAATGCTCACTAACTTTGGTGCCACTCTCATGGGATTCCAAAGACAGAATGGAAAGACCCTACAGATACCAGTGCAGCTAGGCTGGAACTCTTCACCTTATCTCTTCCTTTTAAGGGCAGATCATTTCAATTTTTTCCTCAACTATTTTCAGAGATGCTGCTTAGAAAATAACTGGTTTTGTCCTAAAGCCATTTCAATGCAAACACAGGAGATCTGGATCAGGAGTGCTTCTTTCCAGGTAACCCATAGATTTTAACAAGAATAAAGAACATGTACTAATCACGCCACGAAGTTTAGGTTTGAGCCGAGACAAGAAGAGTCTCAGCTTCAGTCTAAGGAGGAATAATGGCCCCGGAGCAAAAGGAAGGAAATGCTGCTCTTGAAGACCACAGAAGGGGAGAGAAGATGGGCCCATTCTCCTGCTGCAGCCACCCCACAGGCTGTGAATTTGGGTTAGCATAATTTGGGAGGCAGAAAGGGATGTGCTTTTTGAAGCACTTTTTATCTTGGGCAAGGCCTTCCTTTAAAAGGAAAGCCCTTTAAAAGGGCTCCCCTTGCACACCCAGAGATGGAGTGACAGACCTGTTACAGCCAGACTCCCTTGCATACCTGGAGAAGGGCTGACAGGGCTGTCAGAGCCAGAGGTGCACAGGTGCTGTGCTCTGCTCCCAGCCACTCCATCTGCTGTGGGGCTGCGGTCAGACCCGGAGCCCCAAATGGCGCTGCTGAGACACGAGAGGATGGGCCTGCAGAGCCACGTCTGGTTCCAGGCACCGCCACTGCCAACAAACCCATCTTTGCCTTTTCATCCTGCCCAGGGAGGGCAATGCAGCTCCTTAAATATTTTAAGTCCAGGGGCAGTGGAGAGGGGCAGCCAGGAAGGGAAGGCACCTCAACCCACTGCCTTGTCAAATGTGGATGCTGGCATGCTCCCACAAAATGCCTGACGGGTCCGAGCCTGAGGCAAAAAGCTCTGCCCAGCCCCCATGGCAGCTGTTTATCTGCTCCATAGATGTGGGAGGATTGCTATTCCTGCCTCCACAACCCTCCGCTCCATTGCCAAGGGAAGCCTTGGCTGGGAATTGTACTCCAAAACGCATGCAGCACAAACCCAGTGGCATCTGTCTGTGCTCTGGAAAGAGACCTCCGAGAGCAGGGATCTCCCAGCCCTCCTGTCCCGCTCAGACACTTGTTCCCTTTCTGCATCGCTCCCTCCAGCACCCCTGGGATCCATCCTGCCTCCACCCTGCACAGGCAGGGACGTTGCAATGGGGATGGAGGAACAGAGACCTTTTATGAACCAATTCTGTTTCCTCTCCCCAACCCTGGTCCCTCTTCATAAGTTTTCAACCAAGGCAGCGGCAGCAGCACGTGCTTTCAGAACAGCCTGACTTTGCTCAGTCTCAGGGTTTACCCAACAGCTTGGATCATCTCTTCTACATCACTTACACACCTGCAATGTTACACAACCTACCGGGACAAATAAAACAAGGAACCTCATTCCCTCAGCTGAATTTCCCCCTGCAGCTTCAGCTCTGAGGCCTTTCACTGCCTGCTCTTGGCTGTACTCTCCTCTAATATCCCACCCAGCCCCTCAGCCCCTTCCACCTGCCACTCTTCCTCCCAGGCTTCAAATCCCTCTCCTAACGATGAAACCAGTTTGGTTCTCTAGTGAAGGGTATCTGCGCCCTTCTCAAAGGCTCCCCCACACCACTCCAGCACAGAGGTAGCATGGAGCACGGAGCACAGTTCTAGTTGCACAGAAACAGACAGTTCTGAAATGCCCTCTGACAGCAGGCACCTGCAACAGATTTGCTGGGTTTATGACAATCCTGCAAACAAATACTGTGGTGCCTGGAACAAAACCCCAACAGGCCGTAAACTGTGCTCTGTTTCTGGTGATGAAACATCTTCTCCTGCATCAGACAGAGGGGACCCGGGAAATGAGCTGAGGCATCAGCCTACGGACACTTTTGAGATGACAAACCAGAGGTGCTGATCCCTTCCCACAGCCAACATGACTCTGGGGACACCACGGGGCCATGAAGCTGCCTTACAGAGCTGTGCCTGCCAAGATGCCGCTGGTACCATTCCTCAGAGGAACTACACAGGGAAGGAGATGTCCAAACTATTTATTTAGAAGGCATTTTATCCTGCTCTGAAAGCACCTTCACCCCAACAGGCACAACACAGAGCGGGGTGACCGTCATGGTTCAGTGTTTGAGCTTAATCCAGTGCTTCCACCTACACTGTAGATCAGCATTCCTAAAAATCCTTCTCTCGTATAATGCCATAGGAAGGGAAGGGGAAAAAAAGCAAATACTCTCTAGGGACTGCTGGGCACGTGGTGCCAGCAGCAGAGAAGCCCCTCGGTCCTGCCAGGCCTTCCCTTCCCTGCCCATACACACTTATATGGATCCAGATGCATGATGCTGTCATCCCTCATTGTTCTCAAAGCAACCATAATATCAGATGATATCAAAACACGAGGGCTTGGAGGATTTCAACCCACTCAGCAGAAAAACGGGTGTCCAAATGCTGTGTGCTTACAGATATTTCACACCTTGGACTATCACAGCTGCCTTCAACATTCCTGGTCCTTGGTAAGTCTCAGACTTTACTTATTTTCAGCATCCAGCTCCACTCTCATTCGCATTTAGCCAGTAGCTACTCCTTACTAACAATACCAGAGGTACTGAGGAGCAGGAACCCAAGCTCAGCACACCTTGAGCCGGGCTCCAGTGACAAGTCAGGCAGAAATAAGCAGCAAGCAATAGATGTCCTCGTCACAAATCCTTGCCAGTGAGCCTGGCCAGGTTTGAATTTCACAGAGCGTACAGGCACTGGGCACAAGCCTTGGGGTTACAAGGACCGTGCCCTAAAGCAGCTGTTCCAGCTCTCTGACACAGCTTCTGCCCGGCATGTTTGAGAGATGCCCTGACACGCTGCTGTTAACCACCATGGACAGACAAGGTGCAGACACCACTGCTTTCTTCCCTCTTTTCCTTCCCAACACAAATGGTGTCTGTGACACGCAGGATTACGAGGGAACAAGGAGCCAGAAGACAATGAACGGCCAGCTGATGGAAAGTTCTTTCCAACCAATGTCACTGAGTTAAACGTACCCCTACAACCCCACCCCTGACTTCTGAGACTCAACTTTCCTGGTGAACACTCAGCTATCAGTGTTCAGGTTAGCTGCTGTGCACTTCTCCGGCCCTTGCTCGAAGCTCCGCAATGAAGAGACTGAATTTTTGATAAAATCATAAAATCACTGCCAGACCCTTTCCCTACCAGCCAGAAATCCCCCCTTCCTAGAGAGGAAACAGCTCTAGCAAACCCTACGCACGTGTGAGCTGGGAATGTCAGTTCTGGAACACTTGCTGGGGTATCCAGACACAATTCATTCAGCTACTCAGCTGCTTATCAACACAAGTCCTTTCTTTACACAAGAAGGAAGAGCTGCTACCACCTACATTCTACTGCCCG
Organism: Machaerirhynchus nigripectus; assembly: GCA_013397975.1. Taxonomy (NCBI): domain Eukaryota; kingdom Metazoa; phylum Chordata; class Aves; order Passeriformes; family Dicruridae; genus Machaerirhynchus; species Machaerirhynchus nigripectus. The sequence goes on from VZRQ01005713.1 coordinate 189,619, forward strand.
AGCCTAGAATGCGGAGAGCCCTTAAAGCTTGTATCTCACTGCTCTGTTACAGTCCATTTTGATGCACACCGAGTAACTGCTGCACAAAAGGTCCATTTTCCATCCAGCACTGTACACCGAAGGTAAAACACCTGTCAGCAGGCTATTAGCAGGGCAAAAGAACATGGTTAGTAGAAAGCAAACTTGTGCTTACAAGCGAAGAAGGGAAACAGACCTACTGCATGTTCAGCACCCTCTGGAGCCCGGCTGGCACCCACCCTGGAAGTGCAGATGAGAAGCCCAAAGAACTGCTCCAATACCAACTGCTAAGGAAGGAAATTTCCTTTTCTCCTTCCTCACAACAGTGTGCAGTAAACTCGCTGCAGCTCTTTGTCCTTGAAGGCCAACATCAGGAGGGAAGACATCTTTAAAGAGAAGTTATCCCCCAAGTTCACAGCTAATATCCCTTTCTTATTTAGGGGAGTCTCTGGGGACAGGGCTGTACCAACAGAACCAGGGTAGGACGAGGTAAAGGTGGGGCCTTGTGCTCCCCTATTACTGGATTTTGGTGGGGGGGCCACGGGAACTGACATGCTTTGTACTCATCATGTAAGTAAATATATTGACTCCAACACAGCCAAGAAAACACGAACTAGGAAAGATATAGAGGCCCTCACCATCTTGTCACCCTCCAAATGGGAGAAACACAGTTAACAGCACTAGAGAAATGTTTCCTATTTGATTTTATTAACTGATTGACATGAATTAATGCATTGGGATATTTGATTGTGTCATAAAATGTGTATATGAACATCATGATTCAATTTAATGTACCCATTACTGCTTGATGTGCCATTATATTAGACTAAATTAAAAGAATTTTATGGAAAAAAAATTACAATTAAAGACTCAAAATTGATTACATTCATAACTTAGAGGATATTCACTTCTATTCATGTTTTGAATAATAACAGTAAAAGAACCAGAAAACAACACAGACCATGGAAAGACGGACAAAATAAAGTGTGGCAGAGATAAACAGAACAAATGGAATGAGGGGTCCATAAAACCCCAGCTTCCCAGAGGCTGGAAACAGCTGAACACAAATCATCAGCACAGCAACAGTGTCTTCCAGGACAGCAGGAATTTTGCCGAGACCCCAGCGCAGCCCAGCTAAAGGACCACGGAGGCCGACATGTTTCCCGAGCTCTCCTGGGGTGTCTCTGCTGGAGTCTGCCCTGTGTGCGTAGTGTCCCCGGCAGATATTTCCAGCCCTGGACCACAGCCAAAGTGTTTAACCACGCCGTAAACTCAGGTGCTAGGTGTCTGTTCACCTACTCCTGCAAGGCTGAGCAGTGCTCTGTACCCACCTAGAGGTGCTGGGTAGGTGAGAACATCTCGGGTTTTCACGTATGTCCTTGTGCTGCCATGCAAAGCGACCCACATTGCTCCATGTCAGTCCATTTCACCCACAGCAAGGAGCCAGGGTACAACATTCCAGTTCAGTAAATCAGCTCTGTCTTAGGGACCTGTGCAGGAAAAAGAGACAGGAATTCCCAAAGGGAAAGGACTCTGCCAGAGGACTAAAATCAGCCATGGTTAACACTGCCTGGCTGAGGCTATCTGAACTTTCCCTTTTTACTCTGGGAAATGAGAATGGTACTAAGACACCCTGAAAGAGCATACACAGAATCTATGTTTCTCAGCATACACAGAAGCAACTGTGGAAAAGGGGTTTTGACTCCAGCCAAACCAGAATTATGATTAAACTGGTACAACTGAAGCCTGGCCTGAGTCATGCCTCACCTCCTGTGGATGGGAGATGCTGAGCAAGAACCAGGCACGTTACTCAGTAGCGAGAAGGTAAACAGCATCTCATTTTCCAGTAAATCAATACCACAAATTATCCCACAACACGAGCAGCATTTTAAGGCCCACAGCTCTTTTTCTCCTGGGAAGGGAGGGAATGACCAGCAGGATGTGCTAACCAGCCAGTTCAGTCTGGGCATCAGATGCCAGGGTTTCAAGAAAGACAGGTGCTGGACTTGTGGAGACGTGCACAAGTAAGTGGCGAAGGCCTTGCGGAATATCTGCTTGAAGACATGCCAGCAAGTAAATTGTTGGAGAAAAAAAGTACAACGCATGTCAGGTTTTTAATTACATGTCTATTTTCCCAACAAAGAAGTGCAATTAAAGTTAATCATGTCTATTACATTACACAATGCCTCCCTTCCTAATGGAACCAGGCCTGCATGAAGGAAAAGCACATTAACACACAAGCCCTGTTAGTACACAGGGATGTTTTGCACCCCGAACACACTCGGATACAGCCGTGCTCAATTACGCATCACCCACTCCAGCACACTGCTCCACCAATGCCTTGGGGAGTGGCAAGAGGGGAAGCACGGCTCACTTCCAAACCCCAGCGTCCCCAAAGATGTTCTGGATGTGCCCACGTATCCTGAGAGCACACAGGAGGGTCCCTGCCTGCCCATGCCAGCTGCCCCCAGCCCACCCTGCGCAGTTCCAGCCCTGAGCAGGGACCCCACGGGGCTCTGGCAGCCTCAGTGTCGGGCAGGCAATGAACAGGTTGAGGAACAGCAGCAAAGCTCAGAGCCCTCTATCATCAGCCAGCCAACGCAGTCTGATGGAATCTGAAGGACACCCAGTTAGCAGGATGAATTTTGCTCTCTGGTGTCAATCCAGAGTAGTGCAGTTCACTATGGGATTTAATCCCTGTTACAGCAGACATAAATATCAGCAATTTGACTTTTTCCCCCCAGCAATTACAGAAATAGTATTTACTGCGTTAGTCTCATTTTATAGCCTTCTGTGGCTGCTGCCATCACTGTCCAACTCTGCCTTTACACACACGCAGTGCCTGAGAGAAGCACTTGACTGCTGGGAGGAAGGAGGCAGCTCTTAGAACCAGCAGAGCTGAGGCTGGCGCCCATCCATCTCTGTAGCCACAGTGGTGGCTGTTCTTGGAGCATCCCAGGGCAGCTCCCACACCTACAGTGTCCAGCAAGGCCGGGGCAGCCGCGGGCAGCTCTGCAGCAGGCACTTCTGCCCAGGACGGAGGATACTTGAGAGAAATAACATCAATGGCAGAGCTGAGCCCTGCAGCAGACACCGCCTGGAGACCCTGTGCATGCCCTGCTCCCTGGGCTGCACTGCTGAGGGTTTGGCCTTTTGGCAACGAGCAAAAGAGCTCAAGATGGACACAAGCGTGGGGAAAGCCCATGCACATTTCCACGCAGTTCCCAGGTACCTTTGGCAAAGCCCTGTTCCAGCAGCTCCTTGGGTGCTGCAGAGCACAGCCCCTGCATTTCCAGCACCAGTCCAGCCACCAGAGGAGGCCGAGATCAGTAACACCATCTCCATGCAGCACAATGCCTACAAAACCCTGCTGAGTCCCATGGCTTTGCCCTCTGACAACTCCTTCTAGCAACTGACTGATCCCAGTACCTTGGTTCCCAAGCTTTTCTTTCAATTTTACTTTGATGGCCGAGCTGCATTTCTTTCAGGCTGGCAAACCTGAGTAAATCCAGTGGAGCCCTGACAGCTCAAACTACTCTTGCTGTGCTGATGAACCAGCTTGGACAAAGCTGATAGAAGCAAATAATTTGCAGATAAAAAAAGTTTAAATTTCAGCCAAGTCAAAGCAAATAACCAGTGCAGAGCATCATTTAAAAAGCTGTTCGAATTTAGTTTAGTCTTCAGAACACAAATTCCTAAAAAACCTGCTTTGATCCCAGTCAAAGAGAAGTGAAGGGAAGAAGGAATCCAAATTCAGTGATTTTTTTTGGTGAGTACCTCCAATAGCAACCACTCTCCCTCTTGCTCAACCCAAATCAGACGTTTAGATTTTCATGTATTTAATTTTCTTTGCTTTAAAGAGAGTCTCTGCAGATGGCTGGGAAGGGATTTAGGTGGTGGAAGTGTCCACCTGGACAAGGATTTGCCTGTAAGGGAAAGGAAATTTGGCAGACTGCATCAGGAGTGGAGCCGAACCCAAGCACTGGTTATAAAAAATCACACGCTAACTCTTTAGAAGCTGCTTCATCCCATCAAAATGGACATGCTGATCTGAACCAGCACTTGAAATTCCAGCTGCAGAATGCCTGCTATTATTGAAGAAGAAATGAAGTGTTTTATGAGATTACTTTCAGAAAATCAAAAGACCATGAAAGAGAAAACAAACGATAGGATGCTGCAGTTACCAACTGTTGTCAAAAAGCTATGATCAAAGCAAAAACAGAAATTAAAAAATCACTTAATGGCTATAGTTGGGTCTGATACATACAGTTGGGCTTACTGAAATTATTTTTAGCTACACAACGGATCTACATAAAAAATCCCTCCCCACAGCACACATTACCAGGCTAATGTGGTGACGCTAAGCACAAGACAAGTGTTCTGCATAATTCCACGAGAACACCATTTAGCCAGGATTCCTCAACAGGCAAGGGGTAACAGAAACTAATGGCCAAACATGTCCCAGCTGGTGTAAATTAGGTCAGAAAAATAAAGACACAAATCTACAAGCCTCTGGAATTGAAGAACTTCCCAGCTGTGCCAACAGGAGCCACAGCTCTCACGGTTTTTCTGAGGAGCCTGTCTGATGCAGCCCTTCCAGCATACCTGCCCACATCCCTGAGGAACACTCAACCCAGTCAGTGGCATTCCCTGGCACAGACAGCTCCGTGCAGTGCACATCGTGCTTCGGACAGGGCAAGAACATAAAACCAGATGATTTTTACAACCTTAGTGAATCTTAGTGAACTGGGACCAGCTGAGAGCAGGGAGCTGGAACTGGCCCCTGCCCCTCTTCCCTACCTCTGCTCAGCTCCATTCAGCTGCTGTTTGGATTCATTTTTCTAACTTGCCTCTGGCCTTTTAATCACAGTTCCTGCAGACACACATGGACGGCACCAATGACTCTGAAAGAATCATTCACCAGAATTACTTGTTTCCAGAGGAAGTGGATGTGGCAGGCTGCTGTGTCCCGGCCAGCCAAGAGGCCCAGCTCCAAAGCTGGGAGGCCTTGGACTGCCACTCTGTGTGCACCCTGTAATGCTCAGGAATCCCAGATAGGAGAAGAGGGTCACCCGCCTTCCAAGCAGCCTCCATGGCGCTTAGTATCTGGCATTTGTCTTGCGTTTATCAGCCCCAGCCCTCCCTGATGATCTAACACACCTTGGCACTTCCCAAGTGGAAAGCACAAGGCTCCAGTCCTCTTTGTCAGTCCCCTTGTTATACTGAGAGGAACAACCAACTCCTCCACAGTCCTGCTGGCAGTGCTGCACCGCACAGCTGGGTTTCCAATAACATTACTTTCAATTCACCACATGGAATAAAGGTCAAAGCTCCAAGTGATACACTCAGAAACACCTTGTAGGGGATGGACGACTGCTCTCAAGGAGGAAGAGGACACCTAGCTGGGAGCAGAACTCTTTCCCCCATAGTCACCCTCATCTCTTTGCCACTGTCCTGCCCCGTAACACCGCGGGGCCACACCCGACTCCCCCGTAGGAAGGGCTTCAAATGATACCCCTTGGCAGCGGCACCCTCCAAGCGACAGAAAAATGAGGTCAGGCTGCCAGGATGGAGCCACATGTCTCAGACATCCACTCCTGGAAAACTGGGAGCTCCGCTGGCATCATTCCCAACGCTGCTTCCCTACATTTTGGATTCATCAATAAGCAGTAAAAGCTTATTGCCAGTGATTATATATTTAAGGAATTAATAGGGCTTCATACAGAAAGGTCTTGTAGGATGCAACACAGGGGAACAGCAAAGCAGCTCAAGGGTTCTTTCCCCAAAATGCCATGCCTCAACCCATGCGCCAATTCTTACCCAACATTATTGGAGGATTCTCTCTGCGAATTCCTCAAGTATGACAAATGTCAGTAGGTGGGACTCCCAAGGCCAAAGGAAGAGCTGTCACTCCTGTGGTGCCCACCCCAAGGCCTTGGCCACCAGAGCCCTCCGAGCACATGGCAGGTGACAACAGCATGGGCTCATCAGCTCAGCTATTGTGTCTCGTTAGCTTAACCAAACTCCAAACTCCTTACGGAGCGCCTTTCCCCCTCAAGTTATTAAAGGGTAGATTTCTTTTAATTAAACTCATTTACATGACTAAATTAGATTTAATTACTCCCATTTATTTTGCTAATACCTCTCTTTGATTGGAGAAAAGCAACTTTTCTAATTGCTCCAAACAGGACTGGGTGGCTTTGCCCTCATTCGAGCTGGCATGAGGAAACCCTGGCTCTACAATACATAGAGAAGGGCCCAGTGCAGATTTTGGGTATAAACAAGCTGGACAGCTTTTCCTACAACACATGTGCTGTGTGTGGTACTTACTTTATCACTGTAACACCTAACATTTATGGCATGATTCAAAGCAAGGGAAAACCCACTAAAAATTCTTTTTAAGTACCTTCTATCTGCTCAAGAGACATGCAAGGACACAGACAGCAATTCAACTTGCTTCCCCTCTTGTACTTTTGAAATTGAGGGGGAAAAAAATCAGCAACTTTGAAACTGAGGGCTCAAGACACTTTTAGTAAGTCCCTCAGTCAGACAGCTCACTGATGTAATTACCAATTTTCTTAACGGCAACATCCAATACTTCCTCATTTTTACAATTTTGGACTTAGAAGCTGCTGCCTAAGTTATCCGTGAAGCCGAAGAATCAAGCTTCCCACTAGGTCCGAAGTCACCACACTGAACTCCATGGGACTGTCTGGCACATCCCAGTGCCCCCCATTTTATCCTACCTACAGGCATTGCCTCGTGTTGCTCCAGTTCAGCGATGCACCAGCATGAGAAATTCCACGCGGAATTCACAATATGCTGGGTTTCCAGACACCTGCACACATGGCTCAGTGATTTTCCTCATGCCACCGGCCGTATTGCCATCGGTAGCACTGGGAGCTAGGCTGGACACAAACTCCAGAGCACACAAAAGCCCACGGGTCACGGCAGGAACACTGGGCTTTTGTCTCATATATTCCTGTCTGTTCCTAAGTCAGCCAGCCCCCATCCCACCCCCGTGGCCTTGTGCCCTAAGACGGCTGACTGCAGCCCACGGCTGAGAACAGCAGACCTAAGCTTTATACAAAGGAGAGAAATTGACAGCTCTACTCAAACATTCCCAAACACACTACTTGCAGAACAGCCTTTGTGCTACCCAGAGATGAGCTGGTGACCTGTTTGCCAGTGGAACAGTCCCTGGCCTCTGTCAGAGTTGTGTGGACGCGTTGTGCTCTGTGCAACATCTTCCTGCAGCCGAGGTGAATGCGCGGCATTTTTCCAAGACAAACGCAAATCTCTATACTATTTGGCACCAGTTCCTTTCATTAGATACAATTTTCTGCCCCCTTTCTCAACATGTAACTAGTATTTATCCAACCACACATGATGTGTGGCCTAATTATCACTCTAATATTTTTCCGAAAAAAAGAAATGAATGTAATTAACAAGGAACTAAGAAACCAGCCCCCCCAGCCTGCTATTTTTGTTGGGTTTTAAATCAGGTTCAGTAGTAATCACACTGGTTTGGTTGGAATCAGACACGGTATTTGCATTCTCTGCCAGCACTTCACAGCTTCTGAAATTCACGGAATATTTCAAAATCAAAACCTCACCACTTCTCTGGTCACTTCTCTTCGCCTCTCAAGTCACCTTTGTATCTTCACAGATTCTTCATTAAAAAAGATTCTGAATGAACAGTGTCATCAAAAAGCCAGCTGAAATATGTACTTTTCATAGGATAAATTATCTGACCTAAGCACAGGGCAAATGTAATAGAGGCCCAAACCCCACAATTACATGACGCGTAACCTCTACCATTAGCTTTCACTCTGTTTCAGCAGCTTTTATCAAAGATTTGAGAAGGCTTTTCAGCTGTAGGAGATGTGTCTCCAGTGACACAGAAGCCCTCTGCTTTTCCAGCCGGGCACAACAGAGCCATCGGTGCCTGGGGCTGGGGCAACTGCATTCTTGGCTCAGAGGTGACACCAAATGCAATTAAGGGAAATGAATATGTAAGGAAGGAAAAGTCTGAAAGGAAAAAGCTGTGCCTCCTACCATTACCCCTCACCTGTTACCTGCTGTAACAACTCACCACCTTCTCTTGGCTCAGGATTTTGTAAGCAGCTCTGAAGCATCTCCTTCCTCTTCATCCAACAGACCCACCACTGAGTTCTGATTTCAGGAATTACTGGACAATAAACCAGGCTCTAATTACATGCTTATGCAAAGTTATACTGTCACATTTAGGAAATCACTTGAGAACACGGTTAATTCCAGGAATATCATGTCCTTATTTTTCAAATCCTGCGTGGGAGAAACAGCTTTTGGTTCTGTTTTCATCCTAAAAACTCTACGTGCCATCGCACAACAGGTTGCCCTGTTCTGACAAAAAATAAGGGTCAGATGCATCCATCAGTCTGAGGGGCTGTTCTGACTGCAGCACAAGTACCATAATTCCTCCAAATTCAAGGCGATGTGAGTAAGTCCTGAATGTTGAATAATCAGGGAAAAAAGCATGTGTGGGGGTTGTTTGGGTGTTTTGTGTTGCATTATTGGTTTTTCAGGGGTGGGGGAGTTGTCAACATCAAGTAAACATCTTGGCATTGCCTGTCAAGGAACACCTGAATGACTCAGTGTGTGATACAAATGACCCCACGCAGGCCAGCTCTGTGTCTGGGAACAGAGAGAAGATTTGGGAAATGTAAATCTCTCCAAGATTGGGGTATGGCTTGAAAACTTCACTCGAATTGTGCCCCCAACAAATGCTTTTGCTGTCGAGTACGGAAAAAAGAAAAAAGTGCTGTTTAAAATGTTTGATAATCTGACAAGGCCATAAGGCTTAATGGAATCAATGATTACACACAGATGGATGATTAACTCTCGAGGTTTAATGTTAAAAAAAGAGTGCTGGATTGCTACTTAATGGAATTACACTGCCCATATGGAAAAGAACTATAGCCTGCCTATACCCAGAATTAGGGAACAGGTGGTCGATCTGGGCAGGACTGCTTGGAATGCACAAAAGCGTGCTGAACTTGTAAGTGCCAGAAAAAAAGAAAAAAAACTCTTCCAAAGTGTGTTAACTTTTCCTCTCTGAGATTTGTAAACGGCAGAACTGAAGACAGGGATCCTTCCCCGCCCCTGTTCCCAGCCCCAGGCCCAGCAGCCCCGTTTGCTGCAGCTGCTGAGCACAGCGCGACGTGAGCGAGGGACGCTGCCGGACCCGCACGGACAGTGGGGGTCTGGAACAGCTGGCCCTGATGCTGGAATCTGTCATGCCCAGCCTAGAGCTATGCAAGTCCTACTGCCTGCCCAAGGGCTCCAAGAAGCTCCCTGTCCCCATGGCAGAGGACCCCCACAAGACAGGCTTTGGCCGCTGCAGTCCATCCCACTCTCCCTGGCCATTCCTTACTCGGAGAGGACCCCGAGGCCACTGCTGTAGGGTGGCACACTTGGGTTTGCTGTGGTGCCGCACTGAAGAACTGCCTCTGTTTCTGGAAGGAATCCTCGCTGATTCCATTCTCAGAACAGTGACCCCCTCGTTCACCATCTGGAACCCACTGAAAAGTGAACTCTCTCACAGCCTTTGCTCCTGCTGCCTGGGGGCTCTTGAGCCTGCCGGACTCCTTACTGCAGGAGCTCTAAGATATCCCATTTAGAGAATCCTCCAAACACTCTGAGACTCTTCATGGGATGCAGTCATGAACAAGGTTAAAGAAATCCTCTACACATGCCACGCCTGAGATCACCATCCTGAAAAGGATGACCTTGATCCCAGCCTCCAGAGCAGGAGCTGTACACACAGGTAAACTCTCCTCTGGGATGAAAAACATTCTGTACAAGCGAAGTAGCATCACCAAGAGCTTTTGCCCACAAACCTCTGAAGGCAATCCAGCAGGAAATCAGACCCAAGTTTGCAGGAGAACAGCTCTTTTAGAATGGAGACAGGACTGGGGCTTAGGAAAACTCAAAGCTAACAGATTCCAAGATCCATTTCCAGGGCAAGTTCGGTACCCAGACATCCATATTCCTGCTGAATTGAATGAAGGTCACCAGTGCACGTCCATAATAAACACAGATCATTAAAGAGGCACAGCTATCCAGAAGGATCCCTTATTCTCCACTAAGAATAGCTTGCTTGCATCGTTCAAACAATTTCTAAAGTGACATCAACTAGACTGCAAAGAAAGTATTTTTCAGTGAAAATAATGTAGTCCAGAAAATAATGTTCCTAGAGGGAACTCTAAATTCGCACCTCATCTTGGTAAAACAGTTCCATATGGAAATACCCAAGTCACACACAGGCTCTGCAAACCCAGTTAGCAGGCAATCAGGCAATGTCTAAATCAGGCTGCAGACCTAAACTCATTGAAATTTGAGCCTGACACGCAAGGTTCACTCGACTAGAGCTGAGGTGTGGCATGGGGTCCCAGAGCCTCTTCCCCTCCCCAAGCCCCCTGCCAATGGCAGGGGTCCCCCACCCTCCCCGTCCCAGCAGTGGCCCAGTCAGCCTGGCTGCCCACAGAGGTGAGCCGTCCAGCCTTTCACACCGCACACAGAGGGCATTTCAGAGAGGAATAGCTCCTGCTTCTTCCTCCCGAGTGCACACGCTCACAAGACCAGTTGTCACAAATGACCACTCAAAATGTACTAAGGTTTTTTTTCCCCCATGTAATTTATTCATGTTCTTCTGTAACCAAGGAAACAGAAGTGATTTTTCTCTCTCATCCAACATTTGCTCTTAAGGGTTGGGTTTTCTAAATGTGTGGGGTCTAATAGCTGTTGAAAACTGAGTGCCAAATTTCATCCAGAGAAAGCCAGCATTCCAGAGAAAGCCAGCGTTCCAGACACAGCAGCAGGACACCAGTCTTCTTTCTTTACCTTTATCCAGCACCTGTGACTGCCCTCTCCTATGTTTCCTACCATGACCATTTCAAGTCCAAGCTCTCCCAGGCAGCGCTGTCCCTCGTTACCTGCCGCTCCCAAGCACCTGTCTCCAATGATACGACACACTGTCAGAGTCCCTCAGGATAACCTGAACACGGAACTGCTTATGCACTTCCAGTAAATGGATACCTGGTAGCCATGGGCTTGGTTAGCCACGACAGCCTCCTAGCCACGACATCTGCACTGACTCTTTCAGAAGGACTCAGTCCCTTTTAAGTGAATTTCTCCAAGCCAGTAATGAAGGGCTTATGGCAAATCCAGAGGAACAGCAAAGGAGCCCCACTACACTGTCCCAGCCTGGCTCTTCATGCTAAACAACGTAACTCCACTGGCCTGAAACAGCAGCTGTGCCACTTCTGCATGGCATTCCTCTTGGTAAGTATTCTCCCAAGTCCTGGGTGGGACTGATCTCCTGGACAATAACCCTTCCCCTCACTCCCCTCATCTCCTCTTCACTGGGACCTTTGGTAACTTGTTTTCATGCTTCACACACTTCCTCCCCTTCTGTGGTGAAAAAGCACCTGTTTTCAGTTCCTGTCATGCCCCAAATTTCCGAGGTGTGCCTCAGACAGCAGCCAGCTCCTGTCCTGTTTGCCTGGTGAACACAGCACATTATCACACCATCACATCCATCTCACTTCCCTGAATCCCACTCCCTTTATTCTAAACAATGCAGAGGACTGATGGATTGAGAGGCCCCATGGTCTGGATGTCACGCCCAGAGAAAAGGAGGCCAAAATCCATAAGCAGGATTTGAACTTCCAGTCCCTGGGAGCCTGAACTGAAACGAGCAGAATCCAGCCCATTTGAGGCACTAACTCACTCGTTTCTCACTACTCAGCACTTGTGACGGCAGTAACTGGCAGTGGAATTGCTGCACAGTGTCATCCTCACAGAACATAGGGTACTCTCCAATTAAATTGGTACCACTTCTGTGCTGCCATTAGGATGACTTATTTGTTTCTGATTAATTAGGTTTCAGTTTCTTCCTTTTTGGCATTGCATTTTCCTCCTGTTCAGTCTATCTGGCCAGTCTAGGTCTGTGTTGGCACAGATCAGTCACTGCAATTCTGGATCAGAAATCTGTGCCTTTGATGAACCTGGCTTCTGGTTCCTGTCAATCTCTGTTGCAGGGTATCACGAGCCACACAGACACTCAGGCTCTCACACACACATCCAGTGCGAGATCCCCGCAATGGGAAAAAAAGGGGAAAAGGCAGCTGTAACAAGGTTGGCTCCTTTGGAACCACAGAGAGGTGCCAACTAAAGGTCCCAGCAGCTCATCTGCCAGAGCATAAAGAGCTACAGCAAACATTTGTCTTCTTGCTCATTTGAAGGCCTTGTCATGGCTGGAGCACTGGATCATGGTGGTAGAAGGCAGGGAGGGAGGACAGAACCTGACCTGCACCTCTGGAGCCGGCGGCATCATGGCAGCCATGGACCCAGCCAGAGGTGGTTCTGGCAGGTGAACCAGGCTGAGCCCATGTGACTGCACAGCTGTCAGGGCACTGCTCTTAGACAGCAAGGAACAACCAGCAATGAGGAATCGGAACTCAAGGAGTTCTACCTATGTAAGGGAGAGAAGAAACTGAGGCATTCCATATTGTTCCATGTGAAATTATTGAATGCTTGGAAATGGTGCCTTTTTTTTTTTTTTGGCAAACAATATACGGGGTCTCCAATGCGCAGATGGGAGAGCAGCTTATATTTAATAAAATAAAATTTGACATTGGTGGCACATTCTCATATACAGTCATACATTATGGATGATATAGACTTGGTATAGTTTGCACACAGCCTAAACGGTTGTCCTACAGATGGACAGGGAATTAGAGGGATAATAGTGTATATTACACAAACATTCCAAATGTGTGCTTTTCCAAACACAAGTTAGTGGAAAATTGGTCAGAAGTAGAGGACAAACCATAACACAATCTGCAATTCCCACTTCCATGCACTCCAACCAGCCTTGGGAAGTGATCCCAGCAAATTAAGGCACTTTCAAACCAAAGGTAAGTCACGAAATTTTAATAAAAATCTCAAGTCTTCTTAAAGAGAAGTTCTGCAATTCATGTTACCTTCATCTGGTAGCAGCAGAAACATGCATCAATGCACAGGAAGACCACACCAGATCCTCTGGCTCTTTAAGCCACACATCCACCTACGGCACTGCTGAGAATGTTAAACCCAAAATATGTATCTACGAATGCTTTTAATCAAGCTGCCTGCCTTCAACTTTCTCTTACAGACACTAACTACACAGCACAGACACTGCCTCCAGATAAGCCTTTGTTAACAACGTCCATTTTTGTTTGAAAATGCCACTTAGTGGGCAGAACTTGCTAAAAACACCACGTGAAGCAAAGCTTTCCATCCCAGTTCTACCTGGAAAAGGTTTTTGTGTTTTCAAGCAGAAAACAATGGACACATTTTTAAGTATTTAACTTGAAACTCAATTTTGCTGTCTTTCACCCTCTTCCCAAAGTCCTTCACAAAGACTCCCATTTATGAGCCTCCCTCAAGTCATCCCCACCACAAAATTACCCCCTTTTAAAAATGGCTTTTAGCCTCATGGAGTGTCATTGAGAAATGACATATTTCTGGGCATGTCCAGCAAATGTTTGAAACTGTCACCTTCAGCATTTCCTTGGGCTTGTTGGATTGCACTGGTTACAAAAAATAAAGGAATCCTTGTCTTTCCTGGAAACAGAAACTTTCAGTCATCGCAGGGAAAGTTGTTTGTCTTGAAGAAGGAGAAGACAAGAGATAAAACTTGATTTTAATGGAAGAAATGCTCATTTCCTGCACTGACTCTGTTGTTCCGGGGGCTTTGCTCAACGCTTTAGGAACAATGTGTAAGAAAACATTGTCAGGCAGAATAGCTCCTTCACTATTGTGAGTTAAGCTGGAATTACTCGGCCAAGAAGTTAGACGGTAGGATTCCCTAAATCCTTCCTGCTGTGCCAGAGGAACACGGTGCAACTTTCAGCTACTTTTCAGAAGGAAAACCATTGGCGCCACAGCAACATCCTTCAATTTCTGAAGGAAAACTGGTTTGCCCCTCCAATTTCTTTTCAGTAACCACAAGTAGCAATATCACACTACCCTGTTTCCTCTGTCACTACTGTCCCTAAATCCCAGTTCCAAGACCACTAAAATCAAGTCAGTAATAAAAGAGACATAGTCCCAGTATATTATGAGTCCTTAGCAGCAATATTTGAGGTAATAGCTCTCTCCATAACCATTTCTCATGCAATTTTAGTCTCAAAGCTCAAAATTAATTACAAACACGAAACAAATCATGCTGTTAAAACATATATTATAAACAAATTATGCTCTCAAAAAAGGTAACTTATAGCCTGGGAAAGTAATTGATAAACCTAAAGTGCTCACAAATAACTGAAAAATGACAGGTCAAGTGATCACTGAGTGACCAACATATAAAACTACCCAGCACGAGACATAAAATATACAAACAGACTGCCACTCACTCATCACACACTGTAAATAAACCATATGGGCTTTTTTTGCATGTATCCCAGTGCTGATGTTCCTGGACAGCATTCCTAAGCCAAACCCTCTGAGCTGTTAAAAGATTTTCAAGCCTCAGCTCCGCCCACTAATGACACAGAATTAACAATTCTGTTCAGCAATCAGTTGAAAAAACAACAAAAAAACAAGGCTGTAACAAATTTCTGCTTAATTTCCATCCCAAATTCCGTGTGCTCAGCATTTTGCCCTTGCGTGCCCTGCTCCAAAAGGATGGAACCTCCTGCAATCTTCCAAACCAGACTCCATGTGCCTGTGTCACAGCAGCCACCACTAACAGCTATTGCCAGCTACCAAACCCCCCTGCACAGGACAAACCCTCCCTGCCTGCAGCCAGCCCAGCTTACCCCAGCCCAGCCTCCTGCTCTAACACCCCAAATGTGCGCTTGCACATTGGCAGCCCTGCCGGGATGCCAAGTGCCTGGCATTCCCTCTCTGCTGATTCCCAGAGACTCACGTAGCACAGCGTGTTGGACATGATGTCAACTCAACAGCACTTAATAAACCCGCAGAGAACTAATGCAATTGGAACCCGACAGAGTACAGCATTAATACTGTGCATTTTAATCAAAGGGAGAGATAATAATTATATCTCTATGTAACTAGAAAAGCTGAAAGGTTCTAATGGGAAAAAATAAAACCATCTGTTTGCTCTAAATCATTAAATGAGTGCTTTAGGACAATGTCATCCCCCTAAAGCCTGTAACAATTTGGGCCTTAAGCAGAGATGTAAATTGATTAAATCCCAGCATATTTTCCCACAAATGGCAGAATCCAAATACCACTGAATAAACAGTAATTTCTGCCACGCATCATGAAGACAAGCCAAAGACATTTTCCCATTCCTGAGTCTGCAGACAGGAACGTGATTAGTGGCTTTTTTCAACCCAGGTTTTTAAAAGATATCATGTTCTTTATTTTAGGAATCACACAATATCCTGCTGGTGGTGGGGACAGAACAAACCCCAACCCCTAGTTCAGAGGGGTTGCACATCTTCCACATGAGAGATTGCCTCCAGTTGTGTTTTCAGGGGGGTTTGAGCCAGCGCAGCTCTGAAGAAGCAGGTGCTGAGGCCTGGCAAGCAGAGGTTTAGGATCATGTGCTTGCAGGGACAGGTACAAGGGCTGTGCTGACAAGCACTCAAACATCATCTCACCAATGGCAGCACTGGGTACCTGCATCCTCTCATTTAAATCCAGGCTTAGCTCACCCTAAACTACAACTGTTTTTACATCCCATATAAGTATTTCTGGTGAACCTCACTTTGTCCAGCCAAGACCTGCTGGAGCACAGGGCGACTATGAGCAGCTTTCCAGAGCTACCTCAGCTTCACTGCCAACAGAAGCCATGGAGATTGCCAGCTGAAGGGATCAGCCACAAAGACAAAAACCAAGACAGAGCCTTTTAATTAAGGCAAAGGACTACCCCATGGGATCAGACTGGTGTCTCTTACACCTGAAGGCTCTGGCACGACCCAAATGACCTCAAGAACACACTGTCCAATGCAGATGGAAGCGTGAGTCCTTCTCCAGGCAGGAGAGGACCAGATCCCCGTTGGAACAGCCCTGAAGCACAGAGATTTGAGGTGCTTTTCCCTGGTTGCCACAAACCTGGCTGTGCAGAGGGACTTTCCCCTTCCTGTGCCCTTCCCAACAAGAAGGCTCCTGACTTACACCGGATCAGATCTTGCTCCTTAGTCTTTTCCCACCTCATTCACCTGACAAGCTCCTCCACAACAGACATCTTATCAGATGTGACTGATTGCTGTAATCTGTACTCTGGGCAGCCATTAAGCAAATTACCTGAATCATTGCAAGGATTAGTCTCATTAACACATGATTAGCATCAAATTAAAATAATGAGTGTTTAACTTCTGATGTCTTCCAGTTGTTTGAACAGCTTGATCAGCCACACCAGGCTGGCAGGGAGGTGGTGGGTGTCAAAGAGTCGGGGAGAAAAACTACAAATAAATAAAAGGGTGGGCTGTGCCCCTGCAGAGCTGCAGCTGACAGAGACCACAGGGACCCGGGCCCAGGGCTGCCAGAGCAGCTCCATGCACAGCCCCGGGGCAGAGGCTCTCGGCCGGCCCCACAGCCACGCTCTGCTGGACAGGTCACCCTGCCTTGGCTCCTCTGCGCCCAGAGCTGGGACTTCTGGAGCAGGGACGGCCACAGACACACTAAACTACAGGGCAGCTAATGCCCACGATGTCAACGCAGCCACTAAATCAACAGCCTGAGGCGACGTGATCCTTCCCTTCTCCTGGCTCTCCTATCTTTTCCAAGTAAAGCCAGTGCTAAAGAAGGCAAAGCAAAAAACCCATCACCAGCAATAATCTGCCTGGAAGGCAGTTTTCTTCAGAAGCTCTCCTTTTTGAGCTGGGCATTGTTAACTCATCACCTCTTTTTCTGAATCCTTTCCTCCCCTCCCCCACCTACTTTCCCAACTCCCTGCATCAGATGTGCCATTGGGACTGTGGCAAAGTCTTTCCCAAGTCTCAATTCCTTCCAGCCTTCTGAAGGTTATTTGGCTTTCTTCGCACATGAGTTCACTGAGTTTCCTGCTGTCGCTGGTTCTCCTGCAGGTCCACAGAGCTGCAGTCTGAGCCTTGCCTTTGGGTTGCTTCCACTTCAACTCCTTCCCCACGTAACTGACAGGCACCTTCCCCATCTCTGAAGGGGAGAGGAGACCTAACATGCAGGATCTGCAGGATGGGGACCTAAATCCACATTCAAAACACTTCTCTCTCCATGAAGGAATGACAGAACATGTGCCGCAGCCAATGTTTAAGCCTCAACATCTTGGTTATTTATTCTTTGAAATGCCACAAACCATAAGTACGTATTATAGACAAATCACTTGTCAAAGCTCTTCCCTAATTTAATTAAAGCCATTTTTTTATTCATACAAGTGCAAAGAAGCAACTTAAACAGATAACATTTTTCACACTTATGTAAAATGAAAATAGCCAAACTAAATTTTGGCAAAGTAGATAAAAACAAAAGATCCAAGCAAAGACTCTATATGTGCCAACTTCCATCTCTGCTGAGATGTTAGCAAGGAATTTGCACACACAAAGTCTCCTGCTTCAGTTTCTGATGGACTCCTGACCCTGCACGCACTACAAACATACCAGTGGTTCTTGTGCTGGTGCCCAGCAGTCCTTTCCACCCACTAGGCTGGAGCTGATCCTTGTCATTCACACTACTGTGTATCACTAACAGAGCAGGCAGCAAAACGCTGCTCAAGTTAAAGACTCTCTGCCCCGGAAGCACCCTTCGCTTATCCACTGGGGATGTGACTGTTCTGTTGGCAAAAGCACAGGTGTCCAGAACAAGTGTGGGAAAAGTTGTTTTTATCACAGCCCTAGTCCAAGCCTTAACACACACGTTTGCCTTTCATCTAGGTGGTATCACAGGCCAACCCTGACAAGAAGCACCTTCAAGCTGAGCAAAGTAAATTTGGGATCAGCAATACCAAGGAAAGGGCTCTGTTCTAACTCAAAGTTCACCAAAACTGACCGGGAGATAAAGGTACAGAACAATTTTCATCCATCCAAATGTATCTGCAAGCACCATTTCTGTCAATTGAACTCCCGCAACCACTCAAGTCCAGAGGCAGTGTGAGATAATTCTGCAGACTGGGCACAGCACCCACCCAGACTGCTTTTATAGCAGCATTTCCCAACACGACCCATTTCATGCACATCAGTGGCCAGCGCTGCTGCCCACAGCAAACACCTTCTAATTCTATTGGGTTTTTTCCCCTCCTGCTGTAGTAAATAGAAAATAATTTCTGAATTTACCCTCAAAGTTCCAGTTTGCGGCTGTGCCATCCCTTACGGCGCTCAGCATCTCCTGATTCATGCGATACGTTCAGTCTCCATCTGTGCATACTATTGACCAGATTATGTAAACTACGCTTTAGCAATTCACACTCGCTTGGTTCTGCAGTACCTGTGGGTGCCAAGCATATGTTTCCCATTCTCCTTGCTCTCCTGGGCCATATGCAATCCCCTCAAACCAGCAGCTTTCCTATAGACCCAACTTGGTGTCTGGTATAAATCCATATAAATCCCATCGGCTGTGCCAAACCCTGGCTGTAAATCTGTTTGTGCAGACTGGGTGGTACGCTGTGTGTGATCCCGAGGGCTCTGGGTACCCAGCAGCACTACTTTGTCAGCCCAGGGTCACTGCTGACAAAGCCCCCACCCCAGCACCAGGCCTGGAAGGGCCGGTGGGTGACGTTCCCTGAGCACTGAAGGAGACCTGGCAGGTGTGACAGCTCAGGAGGCAGTACCAGCCCTCACCCCAACCTGAGCACGCAGCCCCTGGGCTCACCTTCACCCCCCTCAGCAAGGCAGCCAAACCGAAAAGCCAGCATGCTAAAAACCCAACAGGACTCATAGAATCCGGTTTTCAGAACTGAGATACTGCTCTGTTGCTAGGCAAAATGGAAGGGTTTTCTCTCCTCTTTTTGGAGAAGCCTCTGCTCTCTTCTTGAGGGGCAGAGCTGAAAATCATACTGCCACTAATGCAAAATTAGACTGACAGCATGGAGACCTGCTTCTTATTCCAAGGCATGTCGCCATCCAGCCTGCTCCCTTCTGGGAATGACACCATGTACTCAAAGGATTTTTCAAGGAAAAAAACCAACCCTTCAGCCCACTACTGCAGCAGGACGGTACTGGGGCTCTGCTTTGGTTTGTTACACTTCACACTGGAGCAAGGAACAGGAACTTCAGCAGTTTCCACAGGCACAACAAAAAGCTTCAGGCAAACAAAGCAACAGGTCCAGTCCATTCACAGTGAAAGGGAACAGCTGTCTGGAATCCCAGCAGTTGGTTGGTCTTCCTCTCGTGTAGCTGTCACTTTTAAAGTACTGAACGTGCACTGAGATATGCTGCTCTTTTGTTCCAAACTCTGCTATGTTTGTAGCAGAGTGGGAGTTCAAACACTTGAACACACCAACAGGAATTTTCCAGTAGTGCCAAAGCAAGAGATGACACATTCCTGTCCCTTGTTTGCAAGAGGGGGCACAGCACTGTCACTGGAGACAAAACATATCCCCTTGTCCTGTAGAGAGTGATTTCAACTTGGCATGACCCTCCAAAATAAACCTCCTGCATCTGCGGTTGGAGGAAGTCACTTGCAGAGGAGACTCTGACACTGGAAGCCAGGCCCAAGAGTGCTGCACACCAAGGGACAGTGTTCTTAGCCCACGAGCACTGCAGAAACATCCGCAGAGGCTGGCACTCTGGCACTAGGGAGCTCTTGAGCAGGTGCTCCATGCCCCTGCTTGATGAGCTCATCCCTTTCCAAGAGACAGGCACCTAGCTGTCCCAGGCTGCCCCACATCTGCATCTGGATTAGCCAAGAACATGAGCTGCACCCCATGACAGATTACAACCCAAAGCACTCTGCTCTCTCTCATCACCCCTCATCCACTGCCTCACACACCCTGCAGAGCTGCAGGGATTTATTGCTGCCTAATATGAAGCAAATTAGGACATCCCAGGAGTCAGCGCATCTGTGCTAGCTAACACACAAACCCTGACAGCAATGCTTACTTCCCAGGAAGAGTAAATCATTTCCCCCTTACTTCTGCTCACCTGGCCCGAGGTGCAGGAATCCAAGAAGGATGGGGTTAGTGCATAGCTCTAGTAATTAAACAGATAACTCAGACTGAGTGTTTGCAATTTCCTCAGCCTGCATTTGTTAGGGATGCATCTGGATCTCCATAACCATTACCTTCTGCTACCTACAGGTAGAGATAATTATCCACGAGTAAACGATTACCTAGGCTATAAATTACCTACAAAAATTTGGGCTGGGGTTTTGCCAATCACCATTCCAATTAATTAACCAAAATTGACTAGCTGGCTTTAGACCAAATATTTCCTCATCAGTATTCCATGCCAGTGCATATGAGATGAAGGAAACAAACCAGAGAGGAGAGGCAGGGAGAAATCCGATGAAGGTTAGAGGGAGCTGAGAGCAACAGAGACAAGCAAGAAAGGATTCCTGGTGTTTGTGGTGAACGGTCTCTGGTGTGGCACGTGACAGTGCGGAGGGCAGGACTGCGCACAGCACCAGCAGCACACTCACAGCCATTCCCATCAGCCAAGGGTGTCACAACCATCAGTGGGAATGCAAGAGCTCAGCAGCCTCAAGTGCCTCTCCGGATCGGGGATCTGGGCACATTTCCAAGGCCTGTTTTGGCAAGCGGGAGACATGGTCACATGTGGATTACCATGGCTGGAAACGGGACACCCCCCAGGCCCAAGCCCCCCATTGCTGCAGGAGCTCCCTAGTCCTCAGTGTTCGCTTTGGCAGGACATGCTCAGACCCACACCAAACCCTGCACTTTCAGTAGAGGAGAGGACAGAAAAATGTCACACCAGTATAACCAAGGCATTGCACGCCTGCAGAACAGCAACTGAGGCACCACATGCTCAGTCTGTGTGCTTGTGCACACTGAGTGTTGAAGAAATTCCCATCGTTCTCTGCTGAATGATCCCTGCAGGCCATCACATGCAGACTTCGCATGTCCCTGTGCTCCAGGAAGACTGCTAATGGCGGAAGCTGCTATTCCAAACAGAGCAGTGAACTCTTTGACAAGCCCCCTTGGGCTCAGCATCCCCGGGGTACCCCAGAACACTTCTGACAGAGCCTCGCAGGAGCCCTCGCCCCGAGCAGAGCACACGTGCACACTGAGAGCAAGTTCCCACTGCACAGGACAGGACAGCAGCCCCACGAGCCCCTCGGAAGTACCACCACAGGCACACGGCCGAGCGCACGCCATGCCACACACACGGGGCAAGGCTGAGCTCAGCTGGATCAGGTGCGTGTGTCCTTGCAGCAGCATTTGCGTTGTACCTTCTGTGAGGGACACGGCAAGAGAGAGAAATGTCAGAACAAACCACGGTGCGATGCTGCCAGAGTCTTCCTTTCACCATTTGGGGTCTTCTCTCTCAGCCTGACAGCTCCAGGTGCTTTCAGAGAGCCCTGGCTTCCGGGCATGCATAGCATCACCTGGTCACCAGTAAGGGACTCACACCTGTACTTTGTACCCCAGCTCTCACACAGGTTCACAGGTAGTGTGGACAGGAGTACTGGCACTCCGTGAAAAAAACCCCTGAGGAGTGCAAAACTGCAGTCAGAAATCTGAGCTGTTTCCTCCCAGCTCAGAACAACCCTTCTCCTCTGTCATAAACAGAAATGTGCAGTCAGCTGAAATGGGACCAGAATATTTATTTGGAAGTCATTTTCAGTGCTAGTTCTTGAACTTGTAAGACACCTCGTGCACTTCAAGAGAAATCAAAAGCTGTAAGTGCTGACAAACCAAGTGACTAGCAGCCATTCTAGGCTGTTCTGGAGAACTCAGCAGAGAACTCGTTTCAAACCAAACAATCCACAAAGAAAAATCACTACTTCAGATAATCTAGTGCCTTCCACATCACCTCAGACATTGTTTTGAAGACGCTTTTCTCGTGTCACCTCCAGTTATTGATTTATTAAAAAGCAACAAGATATTTCACTGCATAAAGTACAATTTTTATTTATTTATGCAGGCCTGTCATTGCTGATAAAATACTGTGGATGCTAGAGATTACTGCAATCCGTATAATTAAGGGAAAGGACAGACCTCTGTGCAAGCGCTCAACAGAATTCTGATCCTGCCCAGGCAGGAGGGATGCAGGGAGAGTGCAGAGGTGCTCTCGAGGACAGCAGAGCCCTGTCCCCCTGCCACTGACTTAGAACAGCCCCATGGCCCCCCAAATGTATTCCAGTTCAGGGTTCATCTCTGGGAATGCCAGACAGAAGATGCAAGGGGAACCCTACTACCAGCCCACATCTTGCCAAGAGCAAAGGAGAACAACCAAAACTCAACCAGCAAGAAAACAACACAAAGAGTATCCAAGTCTCACGCCTCCACTTGAACAGCTGCACACGTGAGGTATATCCCAGCTGTATCCACCCTGTCCAGCTCCACAACAAAGCCAAGGCACTGGGGACTAGAGAAACACCTCCATTTTGAACTCCATTTATGTGCCTGTTACAATTAAGACATCATTCCTTCTTCTCCTGCTTTGTTCTCATTTCAGGTTTACTCAAACATTTGCTAATGAACAGTAAATCTTTTGACTACTTAGAATTGCTCTGGTTAATAAACTGAGGGCATTTCATCAACCTTATTCAAAACTCAAACTCATTTATGAAAAAATCCACATCAGTCTGAGAGAAAGGTGTTTTCCACTCCCAGAAAGGCCCTGGCAGCACGACACAGGTTCAGGCCGACTGAAGCATTCTGGAGAATAAGCAGAGTCTGATTTTCAAGAGTTTAATTTTAGAACCTGAAAATGAAACACACCATTTCTGAAAGCACTTGAGTCTGAAACTGTAACATGGGCACCGGAAGTGCCTGAAATGATAGACAGATGCTAGACACCAAGCACTCTAGAGGTGAGGTGTTCAGAGCAGAAGACTGAAGGCAGCTTAAGTTCGTACAGGTTTTGCTCAGGAATCCAAAATGACTTTCCAAAGGATCACAGCATATGTAGAATCCCACATGTGGGCCATAGTTTCGTGCTCACCCGGCTGCACAAGTGTTCCTCGCCAGTTACTGTGCAGAGCCAAAAACAAGAGCAGATCACAGGCCAAGTGAAACTAAAACCAAATACATAGAGTAACAACTACAGGGAGCAACTATATCTACCTGGCAGGTTTTGGAATAACTAAGAGAAGCATGAAAGACCTCTCTGCTAGGACAGACCGTCACCTGACAACTTTGGAGGAGTTCCCAGATCCCTGGGTACCAGCCTCTGGTGTCCATGAGGTCAGCCCACATTGCTAACCCCACACTCACCTCTGGCCAATGCTATAGAGAAATCTTGGATGACCAAAGCAAAGGCTAATCAAAAGGAAAAGCCCAGAACGTTTACAACAATGAAGTGGAAAATGCCCTTCTCCTAAAGGTCAGAGTGCTCTCAAACAGGCTGCTTTAAACTGGTACTCTGGATTTACTGCAAAGCTGTACAACAATAAAGCCAAAATACAGGTTTCCATTAGTTGGATTCCCTCCCCCAAACTACAGTAACAGGTGCTTTGGGAACTGCAGGCTTGCTCTATTTCAGAATGTAAAAAAGTTCCATAAATGCCCCTCTGATCCACCACATTCCCAGTGCAGCAGAACAAACAGTCCAGTTCCCACCCCAGTGTCGCAGTGCCCCAAAAAACCACAAAGAAACCCCAAAGCAGGAAGGAGCAGCTGCAGCTGAGGATCCTGCCTTAGCAAACTCTGCCATACTCCTGATACCACCAGCCAGGCTGGGCAGACTCCAGTCCAGTCACACAGGGACATGCCCAGGGGCCAGGTCCTCACTGGATCCTGCTGCCTCGCGGGGACCCTCCTCAGCACTTTGCTCTCTTGGTTCTTTCTCTACTCTCAAGGTCATCTCTTGTTCATCTGATCATTTTTCCTTCACCTCTCATCCCCAGGCCCGTTCCTTGACTTTCAGTGAGTTCCAGCAAAGCTGGGCCTGGACCTCCCAGGGACCAGTGTTGTTTGTGACACCCGAGGAACCAGTGCCGTGGTCCTTGGGGGAGCTTGGGGGGCCTCAAAGGCAATACTTCTCTGCCCAGGAGCAAAGAAGCCATTACAGCTTGTACTAGAAGATTTAATAGGTGTCATAATTTATCATGTAAACTGAAAAGTGTTTCTTAATTAAGTGCGTACGTTAATGAATTTTTTAATTTGATCCCTGTAAGTACCTTGCTATACTAATTGCAATATTCTACACATTAGTCATCCGCTGTTGCCCTTGGCTATTTTCTACCCTGAGAGGGAGAGATAGAGCTTTTCAGTTAAAGTTCATTTAACTCTTTCCACCCAACAAATTAAAATTCCTGTTCGTCACACTGGAGAGTGACAGTTGCACTCCAGGCCTGGAGCATGCAAAGGATGGTGCTTGGCCCACACACCATGAGGGATGGACATACCCCAGGCTGGTCTCAAACACAGTGATTTGGGTTCATTTCATTACCTTGATTACAAGCAGTACCAAGGGACACAATTTCTAACCCACTCACTGTTCCAGGTTTCCACATGTAGTCCAATGAGGCATCAGCTTTTCTAATACTGCTCACTCGTACCCAAAATTCAAGACCAAGAGGATGGGAACCTGGCCACTGAGTGTCCAGAGCATGGAAGGAAAGTAGCTGGGGGCATGGCACATGGCTCAACCATCTCAGCAACCACCCCTGCAATTTCTTCTCCATTTGGGATAGACAAACTGGCACGACATGCAGTAATACTGAGGCAGTTCACAAACCTAACAAGCATCTCGGGCTACTTTCTGCCACCTGAACAGTTTACAGTGGGGCTTCAGACACCTCTGACACATTCAGGCTAGAAAACCAATTCTCTCTCTGCAGGAATGATACTC
This sequence comes from Machaerirhynchus nigripectus, assembly GCA_013397975.1. NCBI lineage: Eukaryota > Metazoa > Chordata > Aves > Passeriformes > Dicruridae > Machaerirhynchus > Machaerirhynchus nigripectus. The sequence goes on from VZRQ01005713.1 coordinate 214,584, forward strand.
TTGAGCTGCGGAGGTCCATTAGATGAGCCACCACAAACTGAGAACACCTCACTTCTAGCAGAGAGGCTTCACAAACGTGGTAAATAAAGTCCCTGGACCTCTACAAACCCAGCAGTAAGACAGGACAAGGGTTTTAACAACAATCAGACGAGAAGCTGGTGCTGAAAACACACAACTTCCGTCTTAATGACTTGACTTGTAACTGCTTCTGGAGTTTGCATAAAGGAATTCAGAATTGCAACTCAACAGTGATGGGAATCGAATGTGAATGAGGAGCTGAGCTTTGTTCGGCCTCTCCAAGTCCTAAACCAGCCCCCTCTGAAGCCTGTTGAGTAGCAGTCACTACGCTTGGCTCGTACAGGAGAGGCTGACACACCACAAAACATCCCCTCCTTCCACACAGTTTTTGGGAACAAATGTGCTATCATTCTGCTAAGACCCAGGCAGCAAGGAGCAATGTGTGTGCACGTGCCTGACCTACATGCAGTGCTGAACACGATCAGCACCTGAGCAATCCTGCTACTTCCACCTGTACTTCACATCCCTGTCACTGTGACAGGGAGATAGAAACCCAAAGAACAGTAGAAATGGTGCCAACTGTGGACAGTTGCAATGTGACTTTCCCCATGGAACCCCAGCCAGGCCCGAGGCGTAAGACTGCCAGCCCTGCACTACCTCGGGTGCTCTGCTGTCCTGTGGCTCATCATTCCAGCTGGACACTTCCTGCCACAACTCCTGACTCAACTTATATTAAGATCCAGCAGGAACTGCTCTAATCACTGATTGGAATTAAACCTGACTCTGAACTCCAAAGACCAGTAACACATCATGGTTATCCACCACACAGTTTGTTCTCCGCACACACTTTTGAGCACATCATGGGTCTGCTTCTGCCGGCAGTTCCCCTGACAAGCTCATACGTGGAATTAAGTGGATTACATGGAACATGTTTAACTAGCCCAGAAATCTCGGAGTCCAAGGTGGCTCTGGGTAGCAGCACTGCATCACTCATTCAATCCCCACTCACAGGCAGAGCCTGTGAAACTAATAGCAACAGCCCAGCATAACACACTTCAGGGAAGTGAGACTCTTTACATGGGTGGCTGTCACCTGCTTTTCAACAGATTTCAAAGTGTTGCCTACAGCATCCTGTTGTATTAGATGAAATGCATCCTGACACCTTTCTCACTGTATTATGCTCGACCACTCAAATACTTAACTGCAAACCTCCCTGTCTATTTTTTAAAAAAGAAAACACTGCCCAGTAACTGCCAGAGGTCAGATCTTGGTGTTTGGTAGCAGATCCTGCCTGTCCAGTCCTACAGATGCCAGAGGTTGCCAACTGCACCCTGTTCAAAAAGCCCTTCTCAGATGCTCTGACCACCAGCACAGTTATTCCCGGTGAGTTCAGGAGCTGCTGCCTGCTGCCAGCTGTTTCCCAGTCACCTCTCGGAGTGCCGCCCACCACCACAGCCGCACATGAGCCATGCTGCCATCAGCTCACCTGGCACTGAGGGACATCTTCCCAACTTACAGCCCAGCATCCTGCAGCTGTAACGATCAAGTTAAATCCAAGTACTCCCCCCCACTATAATGCACCCCCACCCTCTGCTGACCAATGCTCAGCCAGTTCCAGTAATTTCAGCAGAAACAACATGAGGAATTTCATCAGCAAGGATCAGGCCAGCCACAGGTAGAGGGAAGAACTGGATAACCAGAAAACAGTTGTGTTCCTCCTTCTGAACCCAAAATCTGAACTAGAAGGGTTAGAGAAGCGGTATTTCTCTTCTCTTTTGCAGAGTCTGCAGAGAGCACAAGCAAGTAGATTTCCAGTACTTCCACCACACGTTACTAAAGCACACCACAGGTAGACGTGTCAGAAAATCACCTTCCCCACTACACGTACCATATGTTTATGAAGACACAAGTTACACATATTTTATCCTAGCGTGGGATCTGACACGACACTGTCAAACAAAGCTCACTGAGTTTGTCACTCAAGCAAAGACATTCTTGTCATATTTATCCTTAACCCATCCTGCAGACACTGCTTCCAGTACAGATTATCTTTGGTATGCAAGATGCTGTTACTTTAATTACCCAAAAATAGACAGGGAATGTACAAAGCTATGAACTTGTGCTTCAGCCTGGACCCACCAATACGCAGCTACACCTGGGTAAAATGGATGGGCTTCTCTCTCCAGTGCTCTGCACTGGTGGGTGTGTATCCATCCCTATGAACCTCCACTTTGATCATGTAACAATTTTCACAGTGTCATGGTGTGAAACCATGACAAAGTGCAATACAATGGAAAACACCAGGCTCATGATGCTTGTCTCTCATGAAGATCATCTGGACCATATTTTTAGTTGGTGTAAGCCAGTTGGTGTACCCCTGGCATAACTGGAAAGATGCCAAATTTACACCCCTGAAGAACTTGGCCCTCTGTTCCCTTGCATGACCTCCCACGCTTGCTGTCACACCCCAGCACAAACTGCACACGGATGCTTTGATGTGAGGCTGTTTTACACACGCTTCGACCTTGAGAGAGGGAAATCCTGTATTCCTTTTCTAAGTTCTCTGAGAAACCTTGAGGGGACAAGAAGAGCTTCTCAGGTTTTGATCTATTTCTGCAGGGATTCTCCTGCCTTCAGCAGGACGTCATCATTCCAGGGCTCTTCCATCTGCAGCTATCTCAGAAGCACTGGTACACACACGCAACATTGGTTAGGCAAGCACTACATCTGTCTGCATCCTTCTGATGTTGTCTCCTCAGCATCCTCCTGAGAAATTCACCTCTGTGACATTGTTTCCAAATTGCTCCTCTATCACAATAAAAAACCTACTGACTCCTGGTAGAGTGACCAGGAGATCCCCATGGGTCATGTGCTCTTTTAAGCATACATGCCAACCTACCTGCAAATCCCTAAGAACTACCGAAATGAAAATAAATAATCTAAAAGAACCGTAGTCCAAATAACGCCTCTCACTTGATCATTTATTTTTGCCTAGTCTCTTAACCCTTTTTACTGTTAACAGTGAAAAAACCCTGGAAGAACAAATGGTTCCTCAGTACAAAGGTGAGGAAAAAGCAAAAATTGAACCACACGGTTTTATACCATGTCACTCCAAGTCAAATGTCAGCACACTTGAATCACACAAACACCCTGAGTGCTCTAGAAGTCACTGGTGAGGATTTTATTTATTCGTTTTTCAAAGCACATCCTCCGTGTTTATCAGTCCCTTTTAACGTTCATTGCAGCACAGAAACCACAGTTTTAGGGACTCAATTCCTGTCCTGCATCATGCAGCCTCCTTTCCCCACTGATGTAGCTGCTTCTAGGCTCCTGGGGATATGTAAGGAAGAGTCCAAGGTCCACTGGCGCAGGTAAGTCTGTACCCTCAGGCTCTTCCATGAGTTTTGTCTCTCGGACAAAAGCTGTTCCCTGGGAATTCCCAGTAAGCAGGCACAAGACAAAACCCTGAAGCTGACATCTGGTCGACCGCATCAAAATGCCCTTTGACAGAACAAACCCAACTCTGGTGGCTGAACTAAATCTGGGGAAGTTTCTCTGCCGTCATTAGTCGTGTCCCCAGCATCCCCACAGAGCAGATGACAGGTGCCCCGGACGCTTTCGGGTCCTGCTGAATGGCATTTAATGCAGAAGACATCTGATCTGCCGCTGAGAGCAGCACTAAGTGGCTTGATCAGAAATGACATCTGAGCCAAATGAGCTAATTAATTTACAGGGTTTTCCCTTTCTCCCCCTACAACAGGAGTGGATTGGTGTTTTCCCCTCAGCTCCAATCTCACTGCAGGGTGCCATCCTATTGCTGGACCCATAGCTGGCATTTATAAAAAATATGCAGTGCATGCATTGGCAATTCCGTCAAAGCTGGCACACACGCTGCTGACACACTGTCAGCTCTTTGTCAGGAGCAACACAGCGTCCTGGATATGAAACACAGTCGGAACAAGAAGAGCTTCCACTTCGGTAGGGAACCAGCACCGGAAAAATGGAACAGGACGAGCCTGAGGCTCTCCAAGGTCCATGAACAAAGTCTGAGAGCTTCTTTGGGCTCATTTCTGCTTTCTCTGTGGTGGTGGCTGGGAGCTCCAACAACCCCAGGGATGTAATAGTCGCCATTTTCAGTAAATCCACCACATCAACTCTCACAGCCATCTTGAAAGCTTTAAGTGAAAACAAAGTACCCACTCTCCTTCCCAGACCTTCAGGGCTCCCCTCACCTGCCCAGACTCGTTCTTGGGGAGCACAGCAGCCACGTGCCCTCAGTCCATGGCTTCGACCAGCCCCTGGAATGCTGAGCACCACTGACTGCTTGTTCCTCAAATCCACAGGAAAACACCAATCTTGTGGAGCAGCAGTGACACCATTGGCTAAATACAAGAAGTGCAGTGGCTACTAGTTCCAGACAAGATTCCAGTATTTCCACTGGCAAAGCCGCAGCAACACAGTCCCAGTGAAAGGCCAGTGACCTGGGAGGGGGGACGACTGAATGGTGCTCCTGTCTCCAGATTCCAGGAACAGCTCCAGACTGCCAACCAGTGAAGCAACTCAGGCGAGAGTTTGCCAAAACCGACATCACAGATGGAGCATTAACTTTAACCCAAGCTTGGAGACTGGGCTGTAAATAATTCCCTTGAACACAACATTAAAGCTGCAGCAGGCTTAAAACTCACTTATGATGGTTTATGCTTCAGCGGGACAGAAACACTCCTTAACCTGCTCTAGCAGGTCCTCAATCACGCCAGCAGCAGCTCTTCCACACTCCCAAAGCTGAAGGTACACCCCTGCGGCACACCAACTCTGTGCCTCCAGATGAGCCACCAAAGCCACGACCACCACAAGAACCCTAAGCTCCATCACGAAGCCACACAGAGCTGCACACTGTCGTACTCACACTGGCTGTTGGGACCATTCTGGAACACTTCCAATGCCCAGTTTGGGTTGCTGTTTCTAGCCGTCCCTTCAACACATCAGCTGCACTGCCTGGAAGCATTCAGGCTGTCTGCACAGGGATTGTCAAGGACTGGTGCACAATGCTGGATTTGAGGGGCAGATCTTCATTACGGCAACAATTTTAACTAATTAGAACTGATTTCTGCAATTTAATAGCCAATATTAAGCCATTTAATATGTGATTTATATAAGTACAGGTTTTATCAGGTCTTAACAGAGTTGTTAACCAGGATAGGACAGAACACACTCACATGCACCAATTCCTGCAAAAGAGCCAAACAGCACATGGAATCAGCTGAATGATGCAAGTGAAGAGATTTGAGGATGTGCACCAACATAAAACCAAGTTACCCTGCTCTGCAAACACCAGCTATAGCTTATTCACACCTTTGTAGGGTCTTTTGAAAACAGGTAACTGGCAGAATTTCTCTCAGCCTTTCTGTGTATTTTACCTGGAGCAGACAAGGTGAGCAGCAGACAGGCCTCAGCACTTGGGCTCTGAGCACATGGGGCTCAGCTCTGCCTGCACTAGCAACACGTGAGGTGGCTCTGAGGGATTCTATTCATAGCCAGCACCTCTGAAATGGCTGCCATGGTGTTTGTATCTACTCAAAAATCCTCCAGGTGCACTGATGAAAAGAGCAGCACCTGAGAAAAATACGCATGTCTTGCAGAGAAACTGATTTACTACAGTACAGCAAAAGTGGGAAAACCCAAACCAAAATCCTACAGATTTCACCAGGCTGGAGCAAGGAAACACACAGCTCCTCGGGTTCAGTACCACAGTCATTGTCCGCACACGAAGGGCTCCTCCAGGCACCTTGCTCACCGACATCGTTCTCACTGCCTCACAGGTGCCTCTGGCAGCAGAGAGGCGTCTCCTCCAGCCTCCACCTCCTACGTGGAGCACTGTTCCTCTACTGCTGTCCCCACGTTGGGTGGCTCCAACTGAACAGGGGAGGTAGCCAAGGGCTCCTTCTTCCCCGGCCTTTTCTGTCTCCCTCACAGGTTCCGTAGGTAGGACTGACCAGAGCACTCTGCACATGACAGCATATGTCACCTGCTCCTCTGTGACTGTGCACAGCGCGAGACACACCCTCCTCTAGGAAAGGGTCGGGGAACTCACACATGAGAAGTCATCACTGAAGGAGGAGCCTTCCAATGAACAGGCCACCGTTTCTGTCTACAGGAAGACAAACCTTTATACTGAAATCAGGGGTGGGAAGGAACCTCAGAGCTCCACTCTGCAGGCTCTACCTAGGGTGACTGGGGCAGAGACACAGGATGGTGTCACAGAGGGCTTTCTGTAGGAAGCTGCTCTCTGCCTGCCACTAACCTGGTTTTTATTTCTCTTCCACCCTCACTTGTCCATAAGCATCCAGACTGCCATGCCCTGAGTGTTTTCAGCTGTACTATTTTCTGAGGAAGACTGAGCCGGCCCAGTGAGGTGTGGTGGTGTCACCGGGTGGTGACAAGGCTCCATATCCCCCCAGTCCAACTGTGCAAGCACAAGGGCTGGAAGGAGGCTCAAGAGTGGATACTTCCCAGTTAAACCACAGGTAAGGCTGAGGAGACTCTGTCTTGCTATCCCCAGGAGCAAGTAGGGGAACCAGGCACACAAGAAGACAGAAGGGATCCCAATGTACCCTTCATCTATAAATATTTAAGCAGTCCCTCCTCCCCCTCTCCTCAACAACATATGCCAGTGTCTCCTTCAGCTCATAAAAGCCAATTCCCTCCTGCTGTTCCCGAGCACCAGAAATCTCCGAGTGGTGATTAGTGGATTACGTGCATCCCAGGGCCTGCCTCCAATCACTTTCCCCTGCAAATTGCTCAGCTCCGATGCAGCAGCACAGAGCAAAGTGGGCTCTGTTGCTGGGGCCTGGTCCTCATTATGGCCAGGAGACAGCAGGAGTTTGTTTACACGGCTGGAACATCATCCTCCTGGGCAGCTCATGAGCCTTTCCCCAGAGCTTCTGCTCCTTGAATGCTTCTGAATAATCACCACCAGCTACCTACACCCAGAGCAGCATCTCAGCAATTCACCAAGTCAACTGAGAACAGCTTGAGGTAATATTAGCCCCCTTACAGGAAGGCAAGTGCTCTCCACACAAGGATGCTGGAGCTTAGCACCACTCAATAAATCAGAGCAGCATCCTGGAAAGCTTGCCATTAGTTCTGAGCCATTAATTTTTGCTGGGTCTTTGACACAACTGTTTGAGAGCACTATAACCTGCTCTCTCAAAGTTAAATTATAAAGAGCAACTTCCCTGAAGGTGCTAGTCTACTAACCCATTTAAGTCCTTGGCTAAACACCTCCAATAAATCACTGGGGAGCTGCAAGGCAGAAGGTTTCCTACTGTGCAATATGTGAGAGTGAGCCATTCCCTCTCAAAACAAACCCCAGCTGGGACACCTTTGGCCCCAAGCAATACCTTTTACAAGATACTCCGCATCGTGCCACACCAGCCAGGTTAAACCGGACATTTCACCGCACAGAGTTCCACTTAACGACATCTTCCTCTGAAGTCTCTTCTACTAATTCTCTTCCCAATGATTAAATGCCAAAGAGATTTCTAAAGAGCAGAAAACAAGCAAGCCCAAAAATTTCCAGTCCCGTTCCCACTGCACCCCTGGAGACACAACTGTGTTCTTCGAGAGGCCCCGTAAGCTTGCACCTCCTCACGGTTTCCAACACTAAACATTAAAGATGTAAACAAATAAAAAAGGAGCTGTTTTACAACCAATCATGGCACACTCGACTCCAACCTCAAAAACCTTCAGCTGAAGGCACGTGGCGAGAATTCCCAGCTGGGACATGCCCAGTTTCCCGTCACTATGGAAGGTGGGCTTGGGAGCACTTGCACCACACCTGCTTTCTGTGCGCAGGTCCGGACCCCTGCCCACAACACAGTCCCCAGCTCTCAGCTCTGCGTACTTCTGGACGAGACTGTAATGGGAAATCCTAGTTAAAGGCACAGAAGGAAAAAGGTCTTCTACACAATTAATAATCAATCTAGAGTTAGGTGCAAACCGCATTTTAATTGAACTGTAATGGGGCAACAATGTAGGTCTGATTCCATTCCCACTGAAAAGCCTGCTCCAGGTAAATGAAACCCACATGTTCATAGAGATGGGGAACAATCAACCTCCTTCTATACGGCACAATAAACTATAGAGAGGAGGTAATGAAGCAGCACCAAAAAGTAAATACTTGACAAAACCCGGTTCCTTACATCTCTCCATGAGGTGTAGTCCCACTGCCATGGAAGTACCCTTTCCCAGGCTTACCTACACTCACGGCCATCACCAAGGAGAAAACAGTGGCTGTATCCTCAGATTTTTTTTCTTTTTTGTAATGGTCTCTCTCTTCTGCAAACCAGTCTGCTTTTAAAGCCACTAACCTGAACCAAGAGAAAGCATTATCTCCATCAATATCCAACCAATCTACACTCACGCACTAATAGAGAGTGAAAATCATTTCTTGAACAACGAAAATTGCGGCCATCACCTTACTGGGTCAAACACGTTTATTCATCCCCTTCTCTGTCTCATCTTGTATCTCCTGCGGCCCCAGTGCTCTAGCAGCACGTTTACAGCTACAGTCAGCTTTTCGTCTGTAAATAAGACCTCTAATTTCATTAGCCAATTAATAAAGTAAGGAAGCAGGGCCTCTTTGTACTCATCAGACTCTCACTACCACTCAGTGCTGCCTGTGCTAAACAGGCACAGTGCTGATGTGGTGAAACGAAGGAATGTCTGAGGAACAGGTAGGAGCCAATACAGAGCACAGAAACACAGGGAGGTGCTGCTCCTGCTCGGAGAGCATTTATCAGAGGCCAGCGGTAAAGATCACCGCTTCCAAAGGATCATACATGCTAGTGACTGACACCTTGGATACAGGGAGACACTAACTCAGCCTAAGTCACTGTCTGAGGCACCAGAGGTTCTCCCTGGGGATGCGATAGAAGAGATAGCAGAATATTCAGACATGACAACAGCTCCTGGCTAACACCTCCAGCTGTCTTTGCTCTCACACCTTCCTTCATACAGCCTTGATGCAATACGATGGTTCATTTTAGACAAGAGAGTAAAGAAAAAACACTCAGCACAAACCTTGCGTAGGAAACCTGCTCAGCACCACAGGGAGAGCAGGAGACTGGGCACAGGCTGAGCCTAGAACAGAAAGGGCTCAATAGCTCAGCTCAGAAAGCTCCTTTAAGACAAGAATATATGTGAGACTGTTTTTATTACTATTATTATTTGCAGGCTTAACAAAATTGTCATTTAAATAACATATTGAAAGGTAAACCGCCACCTGCTCCTGCCAGATGTTCTGGAATCTTTAGCACCACTTCCAGCACTCTGCAGTACTGAAGGAAGCACAGGACTGAACCTCAAAGGTATTTATCTCCCCTGTCTCCTACTGGGGTTTAAGGAGATTTCTATTATGCAGACTCATCATCAAAATGATAAGGACTGTGCTCCAATTAGTTATGTAAATGAGAACACACAGTAGCACAGTGCTCTTACTCCAAGGATCCAGGTGTGTATGAACACACTGGGATACATAGGGCAATGCTTCCTTGTAATTCCATTTCTGTTCCGTAGCAGGAGGCATCCTGAAAGGGCTTTGGTTTGGGCTCTGGCAACGTTATGGAAAAGGAATGGAATCATTCTTGTCCTTTAAAACACTGCACCCCACCAAGGGGCATATCCCAGGGAGCTGGCTGGACACCTCTGGCAGTGGCACACAGTAAGCTGTGCATGGACATTTTATGTACAAAAACCTGCCAAACTGTAAAGTCCTGCAAACACTTTTCTGCAAATAGCACTGGCTTCTGGAGGCACTTCAAGCGCCAAATAACCTGACCCCTGCAGCCAGCAGCTAACAGTCATTAGAGGGGCCCCAAAATCCCTATTTTCTTTTTTTTTCCTCTTTGCAAGATGCCATCAGCTGGGAGGAGCTGACTCCTTGCCTGCTGCGAACAGGTGGAATCCCCATGCAGGCAGAGGGATGTCTGTACATCAGAAAGGAAAAGACAAGTAAGGAAAGGCAACAAGCAAGCCAGGGAAGAGAAGTCTGGAATCCATCGTGAAGCCCGTGTGCTCGTGGCTGTACAGGCACAACCTTCTCCCAGTGCCCGTGCCTGCGCTAAAATACCAGCATGGCCTGACAGAGGACTGTCCCCTCTGTCCCTGGGAACTGATAGCTCCTCCTGAAGCCCCCGCAGTGCTGTCAGCCTCTGTGGGTCCCCTCAGCACTGCGATGAAAGGCAAAAAGCTCCGGGCACTCCGGAGTTCTGGTCCCTCCCTCCTCCTGTGCCCTCAGGCTGCCTGTGGAGCCCATCTGCCTCAGCATCCACAGCCGGAGAGGTCCGTCAGGTACAAAATGAAGGAGCTACTAAACTAGAAAGGCCTGTCAGAACACACAAAGGCTGTCAATAAATATGGCTGTTTTCCCTCAAGTGACATTTTACTTGTAAAATGAACTGTCAGCGGCCAAACACTCTGCCAAATCCGTAATTTCACTCTACTCTGGGCAACTCACTTTTGCAACACGAAAATATTTCTGTTTAGGGGTTTCAGAGAGGTGGAATGGCCTCTCAAGGAAGGTCACAACATGGATTACTGAGTAAAACAAGGCTATCCAAGTCTACTTTTCAGGTCTTGCTTCCTCACTGAAAATATAAATTGGTTACTTTTTCTACCAAGGTCTCAAGCCATGAAAAACCAAGCCTCCCTTTTACTAGGAAACTTGCACCTGCAAGCAGAAAATTGTTCCAGCTTCCAGACCCAGTCTCTTACCACACACTCTTTTTACTGCAGGTTTACGCCTCTTTACCGAAGAGCTTTTTATTACTCAAGTCCCAGAGCCCCTGGCTGCTATTTCAACCTCTCCTCAGCTTTCTCCCTCCTTCATTTCAACAGAGTGACCATGCCACTTTCCCAGAAGAGAGCTAATCCAATTCCTCCATCTTTTTCAGTCTTCTTCGCATTCTCTTAAGTTTCACTTGACTGCCAGAACAGGCAGCCCCAGGACCAAGCACAGCCTTGAAAAGGCAGTCATGAGCCCTCAGGGACACGGAAGCACTTCAGCCCTCTCTCTGTTAACTCCTTAGTGCTATTCTAGAGCTGCAGTAGCACCTTTAGCAATGCCTCTCCTGCTACAGAACATCCCAGACACCTCTGTGCCCTCGCTGAGAGCCACAGTGTTATTTTCTTCAATGCCAGTAACAGAAAACTGTGAGGTGTAACAGTGCAGGACTAAAGCTACTCCTGCAGGGTATCAGTACAATCACACATGCTCAACACACTGAGAACCTGGCTACAATTGTATTTCAAGACTTAGCAGTTAGCAAGTTTTTAATCTGGTGATGTGTGATAACTTGGTATCATTTCAGTTTCTTAATCAAAATCTCATTCGGTACCAAGAGAAGTCTATCAGCCAGATTCATAATCTCATCAAAAAAGATATCAAGTTCATTTGACAAGATCTCTTTTCCATACGGCCAGGTTGATTGACATTAATTATATTCAATGCTTGTTTCTGCCCCAGCCTGCCTGTGTGTGGGTGTTGCTTGCCTTTCCAGGCTTCAATCTTCATCTTTTGTAAACGCGCACACCCCTCAGTCCCACTTAACAGGGGGCCATGAGGACCGATCCATCAGTGCTTACAGCCCTGGGACCCCTGGGAAACGCAGGCAGTGACAGTGAGGGACCAGGCTGCACCCAGCAATGTCAGCTAACACAGGGCCCCATCCCCAAAGGCCCAGTGAACCCAGTGATCGAAAACCAGCTTCCCAAGGACTGAAGCGGACCTGGGAGTGGACTTCGAGCCAATTTGCAAATAGACCTGACTCATGACTCCTCTTGTTTTCTAGGCCTTTCATTTCCTTCCTTCCATCAGATTTCTAGTTCCTCCTTTTCAACCATCTTGTGTGCTTGCCTGGAAGTCAGAAGACAGGGATGGATCCAGGCAGAGCAGATGAAAGGGCAGAGGCAGGAGAGGAGCTCTGACGCCCTGTCCCTGCTCCTGGCAGAGACACGCATGTCTGCTTACACCGGCAGCAACAAACAGGAGGGTTCGGGCTGCCACAGCACCCAGGACAGAGCTCAACAAGGGGGTGTGAGCAAGCACATCTTCCACACAATACCTGTTCTAAGGAAGCACCCAATGCAGCTCGCCATGATAACTAAATTTATTATTAACTGTGTATTTCATGATGTTAGTGACAATATGTTAATGTGATTTTTCACGTCCTCCTGCAGTGAACAGATGGCTCCTTTTACTTTACTTTCCACATCAAGTGTGATTATTTCTTGGTGCCAAAAGCCACCTGCCGCTCCCTGGTCTCCTGTCTAATTTTTTATGTTGGTAAAACACAGCAGGACTTGTTATCAGTTGGATGGCATCTTAATAAAAGGAGACATGCCAACATATTGACATCATGTTCAAGGGGAAATTTTAGCCCTACCCTGGCCCCTCCCCCACTTCATAAAAAATAATAAAATGAAACTAAGAGAAAAAAAGCCAATAAGCCCCCCTCCCCAGACTCCACCAGTTTCAAGATGCTCAGTCACCATTTTTGGGCCTCAAGCCAAGGCACAGCATTGGCCTCCTTTTGTTCCCACACCGAGCACCTCAGTCAGGGCTCTGATCTCTCGTCCTGTGTAATGATAATTAGCCATAACATATTCAGAAGTCAAATGTAAGCAGGAATACATTAACATTGAGATCAGTGCCGCGGTAATTTTCTTTGGGAAAATGACAAAGAAGGACACAAAAATTAAAATACGGGATGCAGAGTGTCTCGATATCACTTTCAGAGGATGAAGGGTGAACTCATTGGTTTGTCAGTCACGAGCCCACACTCCACAGCCAGCTGTGGGCTACACCAAATAAACAGCCCAGGCTGATGATCCTTTGCAGCCCCTCTCCAGCGCTCGGCACACGCAGCAGCATGACGCGCACAGGGGAGCCTCCGTCCCACACAGGACACTCGGTCAGCCCGTGTTCGGACACCTCCTTCAATGGCCCACTTCTCCCATACCTATCGTGCTTTGACTGCTTTAGGCACAGCAAAGTCCTGGACCCCGGCCAGTTGGGAACAACCATCCCAACAGCTGCCGATGTGTAAAACAATTCTTTCTGAAAACACCACTCCAAGGCACCCAACATCTCATTCAAGGACAAACAACAGCACCTTGGGGCAGCTCAGGCACACAGCTGGAGGGATGACCTGCGTAACAAACATCACTACTTCCTTCAATATGCTCCTGTGTCATTCAGAAGCAAAAATGGAGGCAAATTCTCTAAGTGCATCAGTATTTCCAGCCTAAACAAAATCTTCAGAGATGCACCAAGAAGTTGTTACAGGTCTGGAGCAGTTCAAACAAGGGTTATTGACAAAAACACATGAGAATGATATTAAAACACCAGGCACAGAAGGCTGCACTGGAGCCTGCCAACAGGCGACTGTTCTGCTCAACACGTGCACAGTGGTGAGTGCAGTTCGCAGCTGTGGCTGCTCTATCCATAGCCTGGCATCCTTGACTCAGTATTTCTCAAATCTAGAAAACAGCTTCTTCCTCTGACCCACTGACCTCCAAACCCAGGCAAACTGTACTTTGTACCAGACTCACTGTTCCATCAACCTGTACATCACTACTCATAAATCCCATTACACCAGCAGCAGCGTGCAGCTCGTGCCATCAGCACGACAGCTGGAACAACTCCACTGGGACAGCCCCTGTATTGCTCAAAGTGCAAGGTGGGTGAAAACTGGGTGGAGAAATTCTTCAGTGGAATAAGACAGAGAGAAAAACACTGCACTCTGTCAAAAATGCAGCCTAGAAACTCAGAGCAAGGTAGGCTTCGATTATATAGGGAAACACAAGCACTTCTGTAAGGAGGTCTGGATGTCATTACCTGTTCATACATTTAATCACCTAATGGCCAGGAAGTTAGGTCTGGAGCTCCTGCTTGGCTCCAGCTCCTAATGTAAGGCCCTTCAGGAGTGCTGGGAACTCTTGCTGGTGGGGCTTGCGTTCCTCACTGCCTGATTTGTGTAGGCTCCCATCCTTTACAGCCCCATGAGCTCCCACCAGAGACATGTACCTTTGCTAATCACACAGCTTGATCTCTGCACTTCCCTCTTTACTGGGTTCTCAGCAGGAGTGCTTTGTCACTCACAGCATCTTCATGCCACATTTACTTACTGGTTCAAACAACTGAGCCAGACTATCCACCCTGTGCTTTACCCTGGCACCCAGCAGCCGATGTGCAGCACTTTGTACAGCTGGGTCGGATGGAAGGATTAAGCTTGTCATTAGGAATCATTTTGGTGGCTGAAAACGCAGCCTCTCTCCTGATCATGTGCAATATCATTTAAAATGAATTAATTTCTCATTTCTTGCTGTTCGTCATAATTCTCAGCATGGGACACATCACAGATGACTTTAAGGATGGACATACAATAATCATAAGCAAATCAGAAAAAAAAAGGCAACTAAAAACAACCCAAGCCCATTACAGCCATATTTTTTGACTCTACTTTCCTGTAGTTTTCGAAGCTCATTTCCATAATATAATTCAAGCAAGAGCAGCAAATTACAGCCCTCTGATCCTTCCTTAGGCAGCTATATCGCCTCTGTATATTCTTTTACCAAACTGGTTAATTATTAATTTCCCTGCATTGCCACTAAGCTGAACTGGTTACATACCCATTCTGAGACAACAAGCCATCATTTGATGACCGGTGTGTTGCCTACACACATCCAAGGCAGTGCAGAACCTTGCTTCGCCTAGGACACTTTCCCAGGCTGCTCCTCCCGAGTTTAAGCAGTCAGAGTTGGGACTTGGAGCAAGCAGGGTCACGAGGGGCAGAGTGGGAGGGACAAGAGGACTCACTGAAACACAGACTGGGGCTGTGAGCACAGCCAGAGCTGCAGCTCCTCGGTGCAGTTCAAGGACAAGGTGTCTCATGCATATCCCACCAGGGACTGCTGCAGGAGCCCAGCTCCCTCTCACCTGCAGGCAACAGGCAATGCTGCAGCTGTTCCAGCCTCTCTTGTCTCTCAAGAAGGAAAAGTGAAGTCAGGAAGTAAAATTAAGCAAACAAATCAGCTCCTGTAAGGACCAGGCTGCTTTGAATCCTCCAGCTCTCTATTTGAGTGTAGCTGTGATGCTTGTGTTATCACTTTGATATTAATGCCCATAATCCCCTGGGAGTAAGCAATTGTTTGTCTGAGTAAGCCCCTGCATAAGACTAAACATTAAATTAAACTATCATCCATCTAAATGCAACATTATGCAGCCACTGTATGTGTTAGACATTGAAAATTCGTTGCTGCTGCTTTTTGTTTTGTTTTTTCAATCATGCAGCCCAATAAGATCCCCATGAGTAATCTCTCTGATGAGGCCTGGAGTAAATACACTCTCAACTCGGTCAGTCACCCACTTGAGCCTCCTGCTGAAATTACAGCCACACCATTTGTTCCAATTGTTTCAATCAAAACAAAATGAATAAACTTAACCTGAGGAATATTTAAATATCCACTTCAGTTTGCAGTAAAAACTTTGCCAGGTGATTTACAGGAGACCTGGAGGAATTGCCTGCAGTGCTTGGCCCCTGTGTTTAACATGTATTACAGTCCTTACTATCCCAGCAGCTGTGCTATTTCTTATTAGATACACACTTACCCAGGACACAAACAACAGAGAAACCTCTGACAAATTCCAAGCCAGGGGCTGCCGGGGTCTCTGAAAGTAACTCTACCTTAAGTATGAACTTCACCTCAGGAGGAAGCAAAGTCTGAGTGCAGCTAAGTATGTGATCCATTATCCCTCTGGAGGTGATGGTTATCTTTCCATCATCATCAGATGCTGCCTTCAGCTGAAATTCAGCCTCTTCACCATTACCACATGCCCCAGAAATACTGTTCCCTTGGCAGTAGCTAGGAAACCCCTCAGAGCTGTGCGTGCACACTGCAGTGCCCAAGGGACACAAGCTCCAAGCACAGGGGTGTACTTTATATGTGGCCATTAAAACATCCTCAGCCATTAGCAGGTTGCATGAGGCAGGATGCACACTTCTGTTACCAGGAATGCTGTACAGGTATGCCATACACTCTGTACAGTGTGTGTGCAGGCACCCACCCCCCACCTAGGCAATATTTATAATTTATTTTTGTCATCATACTTTCTTATTTCTTCTGAAAACCTGATGGAACCAATTATGTCATCTGAACGCTGAACAGAAGCACAGCCCCTGATTTATCAGCCCACTGAGACTGGTACATCTCACAATAAGCCATACTCAAATCCTGAACAGCCAAGGTTCACACAGACTAATTTTTCTGCAGCATTTTTCTGGCCAATCACCTAATTTTTTTTTTTTTTTTAATACCAGTTCAAGGTGTATCAATTACAGACAATATCTTGAATCTTTGTCTCTGCCAGACTCTCAGAAATTATTTGAGATAAAATACTCTCTTTTTCTCCTTACCTGTTTTCCTTACTAAAGGAAAGATCTTTAGGGCAGAAACAGTTTTCAGTTTGCACTTAAACACTGTAAGGCCTTGATCTGAACTGGGTTTTAAAGTCGGGCTGTTACCATAATTGAGTAAAAAAATCCCAACAGAGAAGTTCAATGCAGGAAACGTGAAGTCTCCAGAAGAATGTGTTGAGTACAAGGATAAGATACCTCTGTAGCGGTCCCCACGTTCCACCAGATTACTGTGATGCCGGCTGAGCCCACAGCTCCAGCTCTCAGCTCAGTTAAGTGTAGGCTGGAAACTCAACAGCCCCTCAGTGCTCCCCTTGCCAGGAGAAATTTCAGTAAACCCAACATGAGCCCACCCTGAGGCCAGTCAGGGCTCTCCCCACAGTGAGACGGAGACGTACACCTGAGGCACACTTTCACGGGAGAGCCTTTCAAAGAGGAAATGGCTGCCAAGAGAGTGGAACGAGACTCAAAGCCACAGGAAGCCACTCCATGTTTGAGCAGGGATTTCATCTCCTTGTGAACCTGCCTAGAGCTCAGGCCAGAGCATGCGGCAGGAACACCTGAAAACTCCTTCAGGTATCTGCAGCCACAGGCAGGGAAAGTTAGGATACAGGAAACTTCTCAGTACCCAACATAATTCAAATAGCCAAAATACTGCCTATAATTACTATTCCATTTATTTTCACAACCATAAATGAAGTATGATTATCCTTCCTACTGGCACACTGCCCAGTTGTAGGCAGGACACCATGATCGTAAACCCAACACAAACCCAAACCAAAGAGGGGATGCTCTGACAGCTCCTCCATGCATAAAGCCTCAGTGCAAATACCCTGGACAAAGCCTGAGGTAGCTTCATTTCAACCCCAGCAGTGCTTCATTTCAAACGGAATCTCAGTACTCCATGTTCCCAACCACCTCCATAGGGTCAGAACCCTGGCTGAAGACATGTTTAAGGAACACCAGTTGCCCTATTAGACCAAGGCTGGCAGTCCAGTACCAAGAACACCAGGACTCCAGCTGGAAAAAGAACAGGATATAAACCTGCCCCAAACAAAAGATTGTATTTTCAGAGGAAACCAGAGACAGGGAATGTGGATGAAATATAAAACATGTGCATTTTCCAGAGAGTGGACTAGAGGAAAACACCAACCCTGAGTATTCAGTGGAAGCAAAAGGCTTTTCACAATGCTGTTTCACTCAGGAAACATTTTTGCACAGAAATGCCTATGATAGAGGTTGTCCATTAGACTCACTTCTAGATTATCCTTTGCCACAGCATAATTCTATTACCCAGCACGCCCGTGAGGCAGGAAACTCCCCTGGAGCCAGGGACCTAATTTTCAGCTTTCAGAGACTTTCAGTGACTGCTGCTTATGTTTATCAAGAGTGAAACACGGCAGCTGGGGCAGCCAGGTCTGACTCACATCCTAGGTCTCATCCAAATCCCAGCTCCCAGTAGCAAAGCTCAAGCACCTACTCCAGGTACTTGCACTGGGCCATTCCCCCTTTAACAGATCTCTCTGTCCAAAGAGAGCTTCCTAACACTCTGCTTCATGCTATAGGAATGATCCACTTACAAAGTCATATGACAAATGAGGAGAACCTATTTAAAACATGAACATTAAGAACATGCTGAACATTAAGATTCAGCCACCTCAATTTCTTAAATGATGTGAAGTCTACTTATTGAACAAAGTCACTTCTTCCTTAGAACTTTTTCATTATTTAGCATTTGAGTAGCCTCTTTTCTCAGGTCACATTGTTTACTTTAGCGGCTTCTTTGCCTTCTGGAAAGGCCAGAAGCCACAGGCTGAAATAAACTTCCAATTCCACCTGCAGCCGCTTTCAAGTTTCCAGACAGTCCCTGTACTTACCCTGCTGCCCTCCCTCCCTTCTGTCCCTTTGCCAACAGCTCTGAGCACACAGGTAGGCCCTGGGATTTTCCTTCTGCTACAAACTGTCACTCAGCAAGACAACTGCAAAGATTTCTTAGTATGAACAATTAACTTGTTCTTCCCTTCCCTATCAAATAAAAAGATGTAGATTACATTATTTTTCTAAGCCTAGTGACAATACGGCTTCAGTGTCAACAGCAGAGACACTCTGGGCTCCTCCCTGGCACAGAGCACAAAGCAGGTAAGCCAGAGGTAACATCACCACAAGCTTTTTCATTTCCATTTTAAACTAATTTTGTTTCTTTCTTTTTTATTGAATTATTTCCAATTCAGTTTCCTACTGCCTGGACAACTTTGAGCCATCCCTCAGCACTTTCTCCTTGTATCCAAGTTCTGGTTTGAGGGAAGATTCCCCAATAACAGCTTATCTCAGTGCTCTGACACAAATATATTAACTAGCTCTTGGCTCTGTACAGACAGCAAACAACAGGCCACGTATTGGTGGCTTCACTCAGGCAAAAAAGGGCTTTACAATTGTGGGGTATTTTCACCTTTCAACTCACTTACTTGATCCAAACAATCACAGAATACCTGAAAGTCATTGCAGGGGCCCTTCAGTCTGGTGGCTGCTCTCATCATGTCCTCCCTTCTCGCAAGACACTCATGGAGCTGGCCAAAACAGAGGTCAGGGGACAAACCTCGGCTGGCTCTGCACTGGGCCCAGACTGGCTGCAACCACCAACAGGGTTGATGACAAATGAGAAGCCAGGCTTCCAGCTGAATTTCAGTTTAGTTATTTTTGTTTTAATGTATGTGTGAATCAATTAATCCTGTCATAGAAGGGCATCGTAAACTGTGTGCCAGAGTTAATGAGTCAGACATTATCACATCATTACACCAGCTGGCATAATGTAGCATGTGTTGTTTGTCATAATATACACTGCCACGCTTAACAACCATTAATTGTTTACACGAGCAGTCATATTTTTCTTGAAGAACCTTCAGTGACTGGGTAATATTTTGAAAGCTTCTTAAGCGAGTAACTCTTATGAGGGAAAGATAATAAAAATCGCCCCCTCTGTTATGGAGCTAAACATGTTGGAATTACACATAATAACAGTTATGTCTCCTTCATTAAAAAACTGAAAAACAACTGCAATCCAGTTTCAACCAGGTCCCAGAACTTGAAGCCCACTGGGCAACGCTGCCATAAATATTAACAAAGGTGATGCCCAAGTCCCCGCTGCTCTTAGGTTGCTCAGGCAAAGCAATGAGCACCAAGTCTGAGCCTGTTCTCCTGTGCTCCGGTAGGTACCAGAAGGAAGAGGATGGCAGCCAAAGCCTCACCAGCATAACGCTGGTACTATACCAGAGCCCGAGCAGCACTTTGGAATGAGCGGTTATGAACTTGCATTGCCTGACAGAGATGCTGGTGGTTTCCTGTCACTCCTTGCATCCATCACCTGTGTTTGTCAGGTGAAAACACAACAATCAGTCTTACTTTATCATAATAGTTTGGCTGTGAGTATTTTCTTGGCTGACTAAAGACAACATTTGGACACTCTCAGCAACAAATCCAGGTTTACCAGCTTTCTGTGAATTGGATTCAGTCTGCTTCTGGCCAGATTTGCTGGCCATATGGCTTCCCAAAGCCAAAGGCTAATAACATGTTTTAGGCTGAATTGACTACAGCAGCCAGGAACAGTGAATTTGACCTGCAGGTTCCCCGTATGTCCACTCACACACACACACAAACTTTTGTTACACTGCAGCTCTGCTTTTAAACAAACACCTGCGTGACACCGGCAAGGCAGTCAGAAAACAACAGTAGTATGTTGCTGCTTTGGAAAATAACACCACCTATAGGGAAGCCTGAAAAACTAAAGGCAAGGTCCTTTTATAAAAAAAAAGAAAATGGAAATATGGAGTCTTAATACCTCAAACAACCTTAATGTACCGTTAGTTTGATTTAAGACACTCATGATTCCAAGAAGTGCTAACAACAACAGATGCTGCTCTTTTGATGGGAAACATACAATCCTGTTCACTCACCTTATGGAATTCATTGTCACCATCCTCTGCCACAGAAAGAGAAGATAAAGGCCACAGATGTGGATAAGAAGACAGTGCAGCAGCAATGTCTCTCTGATATTTAAATCCTGTGTGCCACTTGGCTCACACCCATGGCAGCAGAGAAAGGGCTGTGTGTACTTCCGCGTCTCAGTTCCCACCTACATCAGCCCTGATTCTACAAATCACCAGGTCCCACGCTCATCTTCCAGCACCTCAGTACTGCAGCACTCGAGTCACACGCTTGCCCAGAGCACCTAGAGCTACCTCCTGCTCACACTTTTAGAGCCTGTAGCCAACCCATGGAGTTCACAATTTATTCCTCTCTACCACCCTTCTGGGTCTTCTATCTTAGCACTAAGTCTAATTAGCTTTATAGTGAGTGTATTTTCTTTTTGCCGAGTAGAAAATCAATACCCGGCTACATAGACATAAACACTGACTGACCTGTGTGTAGGTAAAAACAGTTATTTCTGGGTTGGCATCAGTGTTTAACACCCTGCTGTATCAACCCTCACCTCTTAGGCCATACTCTGACAATTTGGTCTCACGTACTCACGTACAGACATCCTCCTGCAACTTGGCTGAAGCATTACCCCAGCGTCACAAGATTTTTCACAAGGGACCCCCTTAGCCAGCAGTCACGAAGTTGTTCAGAAATAAGCAAGCAGAAGCCCAAAGGATATTGACCTGTACAGCTTTAAGATGTGGAGGAAAAGGCTCCAAGCTTGTATCACACCTGATGTGCCATATGTCTGAGAGTGTATCAAACCCAGATGAAATGAAAAAGGATTCTTGTTTTCCTAATGAAACTGAAGCCTAGGTAAAGTCATATCAGATCAGTATCCCCCTCCTAGTCCATCTCAAAGAAATGATTTTACCTCTTAGTTGGACTTAGGGTAATTGTATAAAGGCTTGCAATCTCTGAAATCTGTAATGAAATTTGTAATCCTGACCTGCTGGATATGAGCTATACAATTACTTGGAGTATATTTAGAGCAAATAATCCATTCCCCCAAAGCTCCAAACATTCATGGCTGTGGATGCACGACCCTACCAAGGGTCTCCGTTATAATTACTTGTGCAGCAAGGTGAAGGCCACATCTGACGCCTGCTAAGCCCTTTAGGGGAGCTCATACTCTCTTTTGACAGTGTTTGAGACATATTAGGTCTTTGCTGAAGCAATATCTATTGTATAGGACCAGAGAACAGTGAGATTAAAAAGATCATCCAAACATGTCCAGTCATTACAAACCAATACAGCATAACCCATAACCACACTAAGCAGGCAGCAAAACCCACCAAAATGGGTCATTTCTGTAAGCTAAAACCAGCAGAGAAAAGGTTCATCGGATATGGTGATGAAAACTGTTGGATTCACAGCTGTAAATAGCCCTTGAATTATGAAGCTCACTCAGAAGGTCAAGGAAGCAGAGGCATTTGGATCCCACAGCGGTCCCACCCCGACCTCCACGGTTGGCAGAGTGGGCCTGTATGTGTCTGCTTCACTGAAATCTGTGCTGAAGTTGCACTAAAATGGAAAAAGCCTTCATCTTAACCATAAAGTTATCCAGATTCAGAAGTTGCTCACCCAACTATGGGATACAAAAGGCAGCTAAACTCAAAGCATGTTTCACAGGATAGGTAGTTTAAAACTCAAATCTCTACTGGACTATCCTTGACAAAAGGCCCTGAAGTATCAGATTGTCTCAATCATACACACTATTAAACCAAGCAAACATAAATGGCTGCAGTGTAGCACAGGTTTGGAATCCACCCAGTGACTTAAGTCAGCAAGTTCATTACTGTTTTTTAGGACTGCTTCCTAAGCCCGTTCCTCAGACTGCCATGCAGTGACTGAAGCACTCGGAGCCCCCAAGTTTTTCAAGTCTCAGTCATGCTTAATGATGAGGTTTTAAGCCCTCCTTCACTGAGGGTTAAACTAAACAGGTCTTTTTCTGGATCAGGTCCACTGTTCTCTGCCTGTTGCGAGACCAAGCTCTACCTCTTAAGATTCAAATGCCTTACTTTGCAAAGCCTTGCAGAGAGGGAGACTTTTCCAGACAGTAATTCTGCATTAGCAGCTCAGCACAGGGAGCAAGGACTGAGGCTGCCCAAGTGTCCCAGACCCCCGCAAAGTTCCTGTGCTGGGAACCTGGTAACAGATTGTCAGAAAGGGTTAAAGCAGCTGTCCGCACGGCTCTCCGTGCTCTCCGGAGGGTGGCAAAGCGCATTGTTTGGCGTAATCATGACACAGATCTGCATGTGTATGTCTTCAATAATTCATGTTGCAGCTTGTCTCGCTGTGGGGACAGATGTCAGTGAAATCAGTGACAGCCGATCACGCTGATCCTTCACATAATCATGGGAGAGCTGATCCCGTGGCAACACTGAGCCTTGGAACCCGCCCGTGGTGCTGATATGGGGGTGACAAGAGAAGGCAGATGCAGCCACGTACAACTGTGTCTGAAAACAAACCAGTGCTCGTGCAGCAGCACCACACATCTCACAGGAATCGCACACTGAAGAGAGGCCAGAATAGCTGCCGTGGGCTGCAGGTGCCACTGAGGGGCCTTGTCACACACACCCCATGTGAAAGACGAGTACAAGGCACTCTGACAGCTTGTGTGAGCCCTGCACAAGTTCACGTGTGCTTCAAAACAAGCCACTTGTTTCCTCTTTTTCCTGTTTCTTGAATGCTTCGATTACAAACCAATTCACCACCACCATCCGGGTCCAACCCATTTTGTGTTGTACTGGTTTGCTCCAGTGTCCTAGCCACCGACAGGAGAGAGCAAAGTGCAGTTGTACCCACCACAGAGCCCGTATATAATCCCTCTGGGAGAGAAAGTGAATCAGTGCTAATTAGAATGATTGGATCCCTTCATCTTGTTTGAAAAATCTATTGTTGTTAGACAAAAAAAGCACATTCTTCCCAGCAGTAAATCCTTCCTGTTTATTTTTACTCCAGTGCCTCATCCAAATTGTTCCATGTCCTCTGCGTGGATATTTAAGAAAGCCACCCAGTTAGTTTTTTAAGGTGGGGGGTTTTTTGTTTGTTTGGGCTTTTTGGTTGGTTTTTGTTGTTGTTGTTTGTTCTTCCAAAAACACAGATACATAGTTCACTTAGGTCAGCTGTCTAAGTCCATTTCGCTTTGCTGGATGGATTTCTGTACCTGTGTTCGAAGCAGCAGTTAAGCAAATTACAGCTAACTTAGGTGGGCATGTTACACCTTCCATCACTGGCAGAACTCAAGATGAGCTGACTTACACCAGAAAAATGAGAGTTTAAGGGAGGGATAACTTTTTCACTTTTATCACAGCAACTTAAAAGCCCAAGTGAAACCTGTCTCAGTCATATGTCAGAACAGGACATCTCTATACACATGTGTGTACATATGGGATTTCTGTCAAGTGACACAGACACAATGCCAGGACCAGAGACTAGACTCTAGGGCCAGGTATTCCCAATTCACAGAGCAGTTGTGCAGGTTTGTCTCTCCATTATCTTCTTCCCCAGCAATGTCAGTACCAGCAAAAACCTCATCTAGGGTCAGTGCATTTTAAAAAGGACATGTATTCCCCCTTATACTCAGATCAGATTGTTTTCAAGGCAACATCCTAACTGAGTCAAAGTACCTCATTAGAGCTGCCATGCACACTGTTGTTTAACATCATGGGCCATTTTTCTTGGGAAGGTGCATTTACATAAACATTTCTGATCACAGCCCTGTAAAGAGACACAGTATAATAATTTATGACTTTTAGGTAATATGTCATATGAATCTTAACATATGGCATTACACTGTATGATGGCAATCTTGGCTCTTCCAAGGGAACCTGGAAAACATCCAGTGAGATGTGAATGAGCCAAAGGCAATAGAGAACCATATCTACGCTAATCCAGGTTTACACCTTTGATTCAGCACTCCAAGCTTCCACCAGATGGTTTTGCACAGAAGCATTAATGCCAGGAATCACTGTACACCCGGTTTTCAGAAGGCTCCAACGCGAAAATAATCCTGATAAATGGCACCAGCAAGTCAAAGGTGCAAGGAACGGCCTGGAGTCTTTAGAAGTTGCCAAAGGGTGACTTTGGATCTTTGCCATTACAGATCACTGTTCCTTTGTTTTGCAAGGGGAGTTAAGCCTCATCTATTGTGTAGCCATTACACCCATACAAGGATAACCAAATACCCATTCTGGAATGACGTTTGCAAGCTGGAGCATCGCAGGCTCCACAAAAGCTTGATGAAATTTGTACTGATAACTGGACTTCCTCAGATGACCACAAGGAATTTCCCTCCAAGTTTTGAGGATACCATAGTGAGCAAAATGCTAGTGTCAATGCATCAGAGTAATGTACTGAGATTTCAGAGAACTATAAACAGCTGATGCCAAAATAAAATCATCCCACTACAAACCTGGTGCCCAGATCACCTTCTTGCACCATGTTACAAGAGTAGAGAACACTGAGTCAGTCAACAGAGGTGGAGATAACAGACAGGAGTGTATTATCACTTCTCACTGCACTTTTCTTTCTCCCTTTATATGAAATGGTGGCTGGAAGCTTAAATAAGCACCCACAGTCAAGTGCTTTATCTGAGGTCACCTGCAAAGCCTATGCCTGCATCAACAGACAGCATCTGGTACAATCTCCATCACCACAAACTATTAAGAACTGCACAAGTAAAAATGTCAAAGCCATTGCTGCTGAGACATGATTCTAGCCCCAGGACTGGCCACCGCCACCCCCGTTTGCCTACAGACTGGCGTAATTCCTCAGAACGGGGTTTTCTTGTGCAGGGGTGGTGATGGCATTTGGTACTCTGGTACTCTGGCACGGGCGAGGGGATTCTGCAGGAACCCCTTTCAGGCCGGGAATGCATTTTGTAACCACCCCTGCCTCAGCATTCTTGGTTGCTTCATACTGTCACGTGCTTCGAGTCATGCAATGTTCTCTTTGTGTGAGGTACATCAAAACAGCATCTCCCTACTCCTCAGTGCTGCCAGCCATAAGGGGACATGTCCCTCGTGTGACACATACCAACAGCACATATGTCAGCTTCTTATTTCCTAAAAAAACCAAAAGACCACTTTTTTTTTTTTCTCTCCACAGCAGCATATGTGTAATGAGCCAGCTGTCAGGGAAACACCATTTTCAGCTTCCTGCCTTGCAAGCAGGTTGAACAAAACAGCACATTGCCACATTGTTCCAGGAGTGTGAGGGAGAAGAAAGGAAAGGTTTAACTTTTGCTGTTAGCTCCCAGTTCCTTTGTGGCAGACATGGTTCCATCAGACACAATGGCTTTGTTACAGCATGTTTCAGGCAGGGCTCAAGCGCTGAATATTCAGCAGGGCTCCAGGCTAGCGATTCTGTTGCAGCTAGGTTTCTGGTCTTCCAGGAAGCCCTTGACAAAGGTCACAAACAATTTGTTCGTTCCTCTTATTAAAATAAAGATGGAAAGCACTGATGATAGCTCTGCCCAGCAGCTAACTTCATCATCTGTAGCAGTTCCAACATATGCTTGTGAGATAATGAAAAATATAGCATTAAATACAGTGGCAGATTGAATCTTGTTTCAGGGTAAATATAGTAAGTCATTTTTTTTCCTCCTCATTTCCTCAGAACCTGTTTAGCATTAGACTGTTAATATCATCACTGATACATGACAAAACCGCTGCATAATATACTGCATTTGAAGCCAGCCCCCCCATAAAAGTGAGCAATGACGAAGTGTGAACATTACTCAGGCACTGATAGTAATAAAGTGCTCTAAGCCAGCCCTCTTCTCGATGCTTCCATTCACACACCTTCAAAGAACGGGGCTTTGGGCCAGGCTGTGCAGCCTCCCACCTGCTAAGTCAGGTTCAAGATGGAATCCCTTCAGGCTTCTGTCCAGGTCCTGCAACTCTGCCCATGTCCTTGGCCCTAAGGTTGGACACTGCTGCCCTGCTCACGGCCAAATCTTTCCTCAACTTGTGTTCTTGTGAACATGGAAGACAGCTGATTTATCTTCTCCAAGGAATCTTAATTCAAAGCCTTGACAAGACTTCGTAGACAAACTGCATCTTGCAGAGAACTGCTGAAATCCTCTGGATGCTTCACCGCTGCCCTACAATATTCCAGTCCAGACATCTCTCCTGACCTGGGCCCATCTGAACAGCCGAAGACCTTTTGCCTGCAGAAACTTCTTGAGCACATCACACCTCTCGTTACAGTCAACAAATCCAACATCTCCAGAGAGTGCACAGCAGCTCCATTTTGACCTTCATGAGAAGTGGCAGTTCTGCCACATTTGCCAGGTGATGCAGGAGTGGCGACCAGCACGTCACCTCTGTTTCCACTGCTGAATGTCGTGCATTGCCATTCCCACTGTGCTGCTGAGGGTGCAGTTCAGACGGAATGCACACCCGAGAGAGACACTAGCCACCAAACAGGTTTGGAAGGCCAATATTCCAAGTAGGCACCACTTTTTCCCAGTTTGCAGGTAGCACAGAGCTGTTTGTGAGCTGCCTTTCCAAATGAGATACCCCACCTACACTTACGTGTAGCTACTTTACGTAAAGAGTTCCTGCACTATGGACATTTAGCCTGACATCTGCATCTTAAATCCTGATACTTGACTGTCTTGTCTATTTCCTTCCATTTAAACCAATGTCAGCTCTGTGGCTTGATGAAGCCAAACCCGTGTTACTTACTGGCAGATCTGTAAGAATTCCACCCACAACCACGTTTAATGAAACACTAGGGTTTAAATGAGCAATAAGTTCATTACTATTTACTATAAACTGTTCTGAATACCCCGAGTCCTATGGCCAGACTGTTCTAGTGATGTTAGAGCAAGAAAAATAAATTTCTTGGCAATTGCTTGAAGCTATTTTACAGACATGTACAGATCCCTGCGACTTCCATTCCCATTGCTGTTAGCAGCATCATGCAGCTGTCCTGCTGTCCATTCACCTAAAATGAGAAATTAGGAAACCAATTAGCCCATACTGCAGCTGGAAGAACTGAGATTCAGAAGATCAAGGTGCCTTCTCACCACACTGGAAGGGCTGTTAGAAGCACTTAGGCACAACCAGGCATCAGCTGGGACAGGGACACACAGGCATCACAGCCAGTGGTTCTGGGCTCTGAAGACAGTCAGCCAGATTTGCTTAGAGAGCGAGAAACCCCAGGCAGAAGGAGGAAGGTGGGAATGAAAGACAGGAGAGAAGACAAGCCCAGTTTGCAATGCCACATGCAGACTGAGCTGTTTGATATTCCCAGCTGAGGAAGCATCTTACTGATGCACACAGCTTCCCTGGATGAGCAGTGTCAGAGCCCCCACAAGTCCTGGGCCAGCTGCACAGGGCAGGTGGGTCAGTCCAATGTTCTCACACCAAAGAACTGCCCCTTGCCCAAGCCCGGCTATCTCTGAACAGCAGAGCGCATCTCCTGTGTTCCAGGGAATTTATCTAACCCTAGGCAGTTTATATGCATTTCCCTGTGTGCCCATTTCGTCTCTCAGCTCCAACAGCTCATCGCCCTGACATAATCCCGACAGATGCCATCGCACACAGCAAACCAAGCTGCTCTTTCCAGCCTTGTCTCTTGAGATGGGCACTGCTGCCCTCTTTCCTCATCTGTCCCTGTTGCCATCATCTTTTCTGTGCCTTGCATAGTATTTCCCTACCTTTATGTGAAATAACAAAATTTTAAAAATATATATTACAAAAAGGAAAACAAAAAACGGCCCCCCCCCAAACCAAAACAAAAACCCACAAACAAACAAACCAAAAAAACCTCCAATCCCCCACACCAAAAAACACCACCACCACCACCACAACAAAACAACCTAAGGGAACTTAATAGAAAGCAGTAGGGCTGAATTTCAGCACTTTTCTAAACCTTTTCAACGGTATTTACACTAAAAGAAGCAACAGCTTTTAAGATATTTGATACAAAATGCCACTGTAAAGAGAGCCAGAGTGCTCTCGACCAGCCACACAAGAACAAGCAGCAGTTCCAGGCATCAGCACTGGGGAGTGTTTTCTCAGCCCATTCCAGGTACACGCTTGCACCAATGTCCGAAAATACCAGAAACCAACCAGTACCTGGGCACCTGTGGATAAGCATTACCTTACTAAGCCCAGGTCAGAACACCCTCACGTACATCTCTGCTCTCCTTGCAGCCTCTCCAGGAGCCTCACAGAAGAAAGCTGACACAAGGGGGAACGAAGAACTGGCCAAGCCAGAGCAACAGTGCAATCACACGATCATCATCAAGGTGATAATCTATGGCCAGCTGCTGCTCAGACACCCCTCCTATCAACGGCTGGCCACTGACTTCACACAACTTCAAAAGTTCTTTTTTCAAACATTATTTCAGATGTTTCCATCCCTTTAAAGCCAGTCCTGCTCATAGCTAAGTAGGTAATTTGCTATTCCCACCTGCTATGTAAATTGATTAATCACAGGCAAACAGAAGGCTGTTCTTGTGCTGAGGAGGAAGGAAATCTGTATCACCTGCTCTTTGTAACACTTGGATTTCACAAAACTTCCACCAAAGCTAAACCTTCAGCCTGTGCTCTAGCTCCAAACTTAAATTTCCTCCGGCCAAAAGGGAACAATCTTTCAGAAAGCTTTTAAACTTCCTGAAAATCACAGCACAAGAAACATAAAGCTGATTTTCTTTATTTCAGCCCAACGCAATAAACATTCCATCAGGCACACAGGCCTACACAGATGGTTCCTGAAGGGAATGGACCATCTTTCAAGGGCCAGTTGCAAAGTGACACCATCACTTTGTCACTCCAGCCTCCCACTTAAAGCAGAGTTGGAAGATCTTCATAAAGCAGCATTCTGCAGATGGCAACGTTTACACATGATGTATATCACCTTTAGGGAACCTCACAAGTTGTACAGCATTAAGGATGCCCCTGACACTGCCATTCATCACAGGATCAAAGTGAGAAACTTACAAAGGAACCCTCCCTGGTGGCAAGGCAGTCAAACTCTGTACCTTGCCAAGAGGTACTGAAAACTCTCCCAGCACTCAGTGAGCCCAGGAACCATCAGGACAACCCCTGAAAGCAGCAGCAGTGTCCCTCCCCACCTCCAACAGAATGATTTCACCATTACAGACTCCTCATCTACTCCTCACAGAACCCTCCTTGACAAAGACAAAGGCACATTGCTTACCTGATGGCCACTGTGCTGATTATCTCAGCTGTGAAGCTGAGGAAGTGCTGTTTCCTGACCCCAGGAAGTGTGTGTCCACTGTCAGACATCTACAGGAAACCCTGTCAGTGGAGGTTTGGGATCAACGGCTCCCCAGTCCAAGAGCACTGGGGTGAGACAAGGAAGCTGGAGTTGGTCACTGCCCAGCGGGGGCCCTAAACAAAGCCGTACCCCCACAGAATGCCATGGGAGCTGTGGACCAGTGCAGCCCACCATGGTGACCCTACAGAGCCACAAACCTGTGCCAGCAGGTTCATCCTTTGGCACCAAACCTGCAAGGCGCTGTCAGTTTTGCTAAAGACAGGGGCCAGTGACGGGCTCTCACACCCTCAGAGTAGGATGAAGACGCTTTTCTTCCTCCCCAGGCACAACACACCCAAGCTCACTAGTATCCAATTGCTTTGAAGCATTTCTGCTGAAAACTACCATTTTATTACACACACACACCTCCATCCCCCACATCATCCAACCTACTGGGGACTGCAAAACACCTCTACAGGCCAGTTACTGCTGGACTGCCCCAGCCCAGCAGAAATGCTTCCAGCTGTTCAACACCGCTCATGGATAACACACAGCTTGCTCAAGGCATGACTCGTAGCAGCTGATAGCCACGTGAGGGTCAGCATGACAGCAAGGCTTGGGACAGCTGCTGCAGAGCAGCACAATGCCACAGTTCATGGAACTCTTCTGAAGGAGAACGTTGGCAGTGCCCATCACACACCATTGGCAGCAACAGGCAAGGCAGAAGACTCACCTGACCGACACCTACATGCAAGTACTACACAATCAGACACACGCTACCTGTAGCAGTGGACCTCCTGTTCACTGACACCCCTAAGTCAAGCACTACCTGTCTCCTAGGTCTGACTAGTTCAGAAGTAAAGCTTTACAATTAAGGATCAAAACCCAGTCTGCTGTGAGTAGCAGCACAGCTGGTCCATATAAGAAAAGACAGGTTATAAACCTGGCTAAGCTCACTTTCTTCCCTTATTCCCTCAAAAGCTGCTTATCCCAAGGCAGCAGCATTCACCTCCTCAGTCTGCCTTCAGGTAGTAACTCCCCTTTAAGTTCTGATACAGCCTCTTCCTCCCTCAGCACCTTTTTCTCCCTTCCCTCCTCCCACTCAGCCCATGCAGCAAAAAAAAAAAACAAAACAAAACAAAACAAAAAAAAAAACCCAAAACCCCAAAACAACAACCCACAATAATCTTTCCATCCCTCCTGCAAGCATGTGTTTATCTCTTTATTTTTAAATGTTACAGCTTCCCAACATCTGTCTCTGTGTGGTATAATCTTACTGATGAAATATTTCATGTTTTCCTTGAGCCCTCATCAATATGTCTCTGTGTTATCAGCTTAGCAGATGGAGACGCAGAAGGAATAACCTCAGCTTACCTGGGTGATTTCTTCTTAAGTACATACTTACTACATTCCAGGACAAGAATGACAATTATTTTAGCAATGCAACATGATATCTCTTTGTAGCAAACTAAATTCTCCCCTCTTAACACCACATAGGCCCTACTGCACTGCAATCTTCCCCTTGGATCCTCCAAGTTCTTCTCACTGAAAACTACTATTTCCAACCTTATTTCATACAGACTGAATAACTCAGAGAGACGCTGGGGCCACCAGAAAAACCACACGCCTAGCCAGGAGCTGCACCTCCTTTTCCCATACTAGACCCCACTGGTACTGTTGATCTCCACAGCCCTTATCCAGGTGACTGTTCCTTAAGTTCCTGAAGAAATGCCGCTGAGACACCTCTGCGATCTCCAAGCTGCCATGAAGCTGTACAATGCACATATCCCAAAAAACCACCACTTTTCCCCCTTCATGTTTTGGAGGTTCCTCTCTTCCCCATGCAGGTGAACACTCCGTGATTATAGTAAGCAAAGAGATTTCCTGTATGCTATCTCACCACTATGGAATCTAGCCTCCATTACTTCCCTCTTGGCACAGCTGCATTTTGTGTTAGCCCTCTGACGTAACCAAAGACACTTGACTACGACATTAGCCATCACCAGCCCCGCTGTGTGTGACTAGAAGGAGGCAGGTATAGATCTCACCTTTACCACTTGGCTGTTCCTACAGCACAGAAACACTGCTCTGCACCCAAAAAAGCCCTGATCTGAGCAACACTCTGACCCTCATTTACTGAGCAGTAAGGCAGGTACCAGCCCAGAGCATAGCCTGCAGCCAGAGAGGATCTGGGAAAAGAAAGGCCATTCTTTGTATCAGCTCAACAGAGGTTTTGGCCAAGTCACCAAATTCCTGTCAGCTCATTCTAACTCCCAGCCTCGACCTTGCAGTTAACATAGAAGCAAACTCAAATACCACCAAGTACTTGGAAGTACTGCAAGGAGGAGGTGCACTTAGCAGGAGCAACATTCCAACACAGGCCAGCCCACCTGCCTGCGACTCCACAGACATTTATCGTGGCCCCCCCCACGCCTACCAGCACAGGGGCCCAGCGCCAGCCCCTGCCCCAAGGAGGGGGTCCAGGGGTGCGTGGGCAGTGCTGCTGTGGGGAACCCCAGGTGCAGAGTCAGCAGGAACTGAGCCCAGTGCACCACAGCTCAGCCCAACACATCAGGGAATGAGAGCTCAGCTAAAGGGTATTTGCTGTATGTTAGGGCATGTTGGGGGGAGGGTTTTTATTTATTTGGTTTATAATCCTATCTGAATAAAGGTAAACACATAGGGATTATAAATGAAATAAATCTGAATCAGGATAGAACGGGGGTGGAGAAAAAAAAAATCTCAAGAGGGTCAGGAGATAATGAAGATTATACCTCAATATTGGGATTATGATGTTAGTTCTTTATTTCAATAAAACTGGATAGAGATCTTTTATATCAGGGACAGAGCTTAGCTGTAAGGACAAAGTAATCTTCTGGGAATTATGCACACAAGCTCGACATCATTTTTATTGGATGGCTGATGAACTGGAAAACTCCAGGATAGCCTGGTTTTAATTTGTAATCTTAATTTTCATATAAATCGGTACAGTTGGAGGAAGGGGGGCAGATGTAGAGGGACTCTGATGCTGTGCTAATATTGCAGCATTAAGACAGCACATGCATTAGGCTACAACTGTAACTCATCTTCTATCTGATCCTCTCTTTCTGTCTATCCATCTGTCTTCCATCTTCACATCTATCTATCTATTCATCATTTCCCCACCAAAAAAAAAATCTCAACAATGACCCAAGAGCCGAAGAGACTCAGTGTAACATTTCATCTGCCAAGGTCTGTCCACAATACACCTACAAAGCTCTTGCCTATTAACATCCAGGTCAAATTCCTGGCCTCTGAGATATGGGGACTCCCACCTACGACTCCTCCGAGTACTCACTTAACACAACTACGGCACCTGTGAAGTGGATCATCTGGCTCCCCACCCCAGCATTTAGGCTCTGCCTCAATCCACTAGAAATTGTTTGGCAACTCTGCTTTTTATTCTGCAGAGTTCAGTTATTTTTCCTGCCTCCATCAACTCTGTCTTCAGGAACAAGAGAGGGAAATACAAGTGAGATGGAACTGTGACAGATGAGTCGTGGGTCCAAGAACAGAGCACTGGTCTCCTCAGCAGCTCTGTCGCACAGGGTTTGCACACACACAGAGCAACTATTTCCCTACCAGTGCCGAGCTGCGCAGCCATCAGCAGTGACTGACTGCCCTGGAATGGATTTATTCTATCACTAACACACAGTTTACACAAGCACTGGATCGCAGTAGCCATCACCTGTATTCCTCTACCTTCTTGCTAAGTACCAAATCCACAGCACTGATGGAACAGCTGCTTTCATAAAGGCAGCAATAACCTAAGGAGCTCCCAGAATTCCATAGCACCTGAGCATCAAAACAAGATTTCCGGGGGGAAAACTGAAATGCCAAAAAGATTTTTATTTCCTTACGCAGATATCCTGCAATCTTAGCCTTTAAAACATAGCCTATTGGTGCTGAGACAGAGAAAAAAAGAAACACCAAACTTCCTCCACTCCCCAGTATGCAAAAACTGCAAAACACAGCATGGGTAAAGCCAGTTTCTACAACCTGCTTGATAGCAAAATGGTGAGTGAATACAGAGGAGAGTCTGATCAACTTGTACATAATCTTAAAGAGTAAGTTTCTTTATTTTATCCCAGTCAGGAATGCCTTAAATCAATTCCCACTTCTGCCTTTGCTTCCGAGATGACAATGTGATATGCTGTGAAAGAAATACTGTGTGAGCAAGTAGGACAAAGGGCTTGTTCGCCTTCCCCTGTTCCTCCTCCTCCCCTGCCACATAGATCTCTTCAAGTTCTTTCCCCACCTCAATCCTCTCCTCTAGAGAGACAGCAAGAAACCAAAAGGAGCGAGCACCAGCAGCAGCAGCCGCCACAGCAGTGCAATGAATCACCAGTGAGCCTGGGAAGAGAGTGGAAAATCACGCCAGATAATGCCATTGCATCCAAGCAGGAGATCGAGATGTGTGTGATGACATCTTATTCTGGGCTTCCAAAGAGCCTCCAAGCACCTCATCAAGCCTTCGGAAAAAATCAGGCAGTTGTGCGCAGACAGACAATTCTGGCTGCAAGTTAGTCAGAGGGATGAAGGGAGGGGCAGGGGAGAGATGAGGATCAAATGGTCAATTAACATAATGGCTCAAGATTAACAAGGAGGTGCACCAAGACACTAAGACCAGAGTTATTTACAGTCATTAGTCATGATTTAGAGAAGAAGCTGAGAAATGAGGTGACGACCTATGCAGATAATACCAACTCATTTGGATTAGTCCAACCTATAGAAGACTTCGAGGAACATGGAATAGATGAAAGACAGAACAATTACAGCAGTAAGTAATGAGCACTGAAACCAGTAATGGCAATGCTCCTGTGCCAAATCCCAGGCAGAGACTACTGCAGAACTGAGAAGTCAGCCAGGTTTTTGGGACAGCAGGACAAGAAACCTGTCTCTATAATGGTACAGACATGGAAGAACAGGAAAGTGTGCTGGCACCATAGTGAAACCTGGGTCCAGACACAAACATGAGCGCAGGTGCCCTTATTAAGGGGCTTGGACTTGGTTTTTCTCCTTTAATGACAAACACTCATTTCAGAAAATGATAGAGATGATTACACTCAGTAAGGCTGAAAGGCAGCCACACAAATTCAAGATCAAAATGCTTTTTTGTATTTTTGCTGTTTGTCCTTCAAACTCATCGTACCCAACTTTGTTCTTACAATAAAACCAGGACAATTACACATCTTTCCATCTCAGACAGTTGCCATAAGCAAGACTTTATCTTTAAAAACAGCCACCTATCATCACATATCAAATGTGCTCCCACTTGATTTTACCACTCTGCCTCTGTCACTTTGCAATTTCCCATTCTGGAATTTTTTTTCCTTTTTTATTTTTCCCTGGAATATTTGGGCTGCTTATCACCAGCAAGAAGTCAGAGGATTGCCACATCATTCAGTGTCATGTTCTCATGTTTCTGCTGCATTATCTCCTGACAGCACAAGTATACAAAGCATAAGCCACTTCCAGGACATTAATTTTACCACACTGCTATATCCAGATATCCAGAGATCACCACTGATCATCCAGTGATGTTGTACAAACAAATTAAAAAAGCATCTATAAACTACAAAGCAAGCAGTGGAGATCCAGGGGAGAAACAGAATTCCTTTCAAAATGACCACTGGTCTCTCACTGGGTGGATAGAAGTGAAAACTACTTAGTCATGAGAGAAGAGCCATTTTATATCAGTTTTGTGCAGCATTTTACAGCCTCCCAGTGTCCCTGTTGTTTCCAACCATTTTTAACTTCATACTAAGTTAAGAAAAGACACAGGAACATAAAAATATTTCCTGGCTCCCCTGCCTGCACTTCTCCTTAGGACCATCACACCACTTACCAGCTTTAACCCAGCCCTGAGCTCCATCGTTAGTGACATCCCAGAGCCTCAGGGATCCAAGCACACTCCTCAGCAAGGCAGCAAAGTAACGCTGACACAGACCTGGGAGTGTGCCCTGGGGACAGATGGTACACGGGGTCCTGGCAGCAGGACATCTCAGCTCCAGATCACCTCAACTTTTGCAGCCCAGCTGGGAGGTTGGTCTTGACCTCACATAACTCGTCAGAAAGAGAAGGTGTTCAGGGAGAAACAAGAGGTCTTCCATTTGCACAGCTCAGACGGCAGAAGAATGCATGCCCCACCACAACTCATTGCAAATGGAGGATGGAAAAGTCCAAGGCCCCCAAAAAACCATTTAAAACACTAACTTCCCAGAAATGCTAAAACACCAAACCAGCTCCTCACTCACCACAAACTATTTCTTGTTCTTATCTGTACACTACTCAACTGCACTGTTTGTGGCAATCAAACTAAAAAAACTCATTTGAGCTGAAATGATGCTTTTCACGGGCTTTACCAAGACTCACTGCCTTGCAAGCAGGCTACCACTGTGAAGAGAGAACAGAAACATTTCTCTTGCCGCATCAAGGATCTGGGCTGTATG
Source organism: Machaerirhynchus nigripectus (assembly GCA_013397975.1). NCBI lineage: Eukaryota > Metazoa > Chordata > Aves > Passeriformes > Dicruridae > Machaerirhynchus > Machaerirhynchus nigripectus. The sequence continues at coordinate 250,783 of VZRQ01005713.1, forward strand.
ATTCAGTACCCACAGTTTCCAGTCTAGCCCAGGTTTGGTCCTTCCCTTTCCCCTAACCCCTAGAGCCTCGTGCCACAGAGGCCTAGCCCATGCATAGTCTCCGTTACAGCAGCAGTTAGTGTTACGGTGCACTGTCTGTTCCTGGTACCAGTTCCTGCTAAGTTGCCATCAATGGCAAGGAGAAGCAACTAAAAGCTCCTTTGGGTTCCAGCTGTCATCTTGCCTCCTTATGCCATCTTTTCTTGCAATTTCAGGCTTGCTCCTTCCAAATGCGCTTAGTTAAAAGCTTTTCTTTTGGCTCTCAGGGCAAAGACTTCAGTATTAAGTAGCTTTCCCACTGTTTCCATCTAATCTTCCTATTTATCAACCTGAAGATTCCTCAGCTTTGCTAATCTTTCCTGAGACCGTATAATCCTGAGAGTGATTTTCTAAGGAAGAGAGAGTTCACCAAGCTGCCTGATAATTGCCATTTGGAACTTCTGCTCTAATTTTGCACGCTATGCTCCAGCTCAGCCAGGACTGCATCATTTGGCAGCACACAACTCCAGCCTGCCCTCAGTTCCTGTTTTCTCCTGAAGGATTTCATGGGCCCACAGCTTTCATACCCAGCATGGAGAAAACCAATTCCTTGTTAGCCCCTTGACTCCTGCATCCACAACAGGACCGTGTTGTCTGTGGTTAGCAGCACTACCCAGACAACAGCTTTAAGGGGAAAAAAAGCACGAAGCTGTTCTTCAAGGAAAACCTACCCACCAGAGCCCTTTTCTCAATAAGCTGCCCACCAGGCAAAGCAGCTTTCCTTCCTGCTGCACTTGGCAGTGCCTCGATCTTGAAGGCAGGACTGCCCTTCGTTCGTTTACAAACCTGTGAGAACCTTCTCCCTCATAAATGCTGCTTGTTCTCTAAAAAGGGTGACCAAGAACAAATCCAGCCCTCACACAGAAAAGGATATCCATCAAGCTATCACATCGCCAAAATTCCTACAGTAGTCTTGAGCACAGTAGACCTGTACTATTTACTTTCCCCCACCTCAAGGTGGGAAGACAGCAGAACCAATAGACTTTCAGGTGGATTTCAATTGAAATAGAGTACATTATATGGATTTATTCTTTATTTCTATGTAAAGTATGCACAGCAGTCCAAACACTTCGCTAGTAAGTTGAAGACAACGCTATGTACAAGATAAACACTTAGGCTTTTAAAATATATTTGCATTTTACACATGGAAGCATTCCTTGTATCCACGATTCCAAACCATCCCTTCAGTCACCTGGCTGTGGGAGGCAGGCATCCCTGTATCCCACATTCAGTGCCAGGTAATCCTGTCCTTCATGGCACCTTTCTTCCACCCGTGGCTAAAGGCTGCTTTAAGAACTGCCTTCCCTGCCATTTTGCACCATTTCCACCAAGGTGGAAAAAAGCAGCTTGCACAAACCTGGCTTTTTGTTGAGACTTGCTGAACATCAATCAGCTTCGGCCTTAATGAGGGGCTTTCCACTGGATATTTAAGTCCCTGACCTGGAGGAAGCTGATGCCACCCTCAGCAGAACTACAAACCACAAGAGCAGACACAGATTCAGCACTGCCATCTTTCAGTATCAGACACAGTACGCCAAGGCCTGGTTGTTACCAAGCATTTTATTTGTTCACAGGGAAACTCTCAAGGGTTTAAGTAAGTAAAAACAATTCTATCTTCCCTGGTTCCAAATTTCTCTACTCTGCTAGCATACTGCCTGGAAAACACCTTCAATTTTTGCTTTCTTCCAAACAAGAAGAACACAAGCCAAGCAACAATTCCAGTACTGACCCCCATCCTGAATGATATCTTTTTAATCAAGAATCACAGGTTAATCCCAGCTTTCAAAAGACAATAATCATAGAATTTTTTATACACTACACTCATTCCACAACTGGACATGAAAATATCTAATCCTGTAAAACTACACAAATTTCTGATCAAAGTATAGCAGGTAAATCAAACCTGAAATGAAAGGATTAGAAAAGGTTACTCTAATTCTTTTCTGTTAAATAACACAGAAGCAGATTTCACTGGATCTTGCTCTGTAATTCCCATCTGGAAAAGCAGCACTGGAGGAATGAACAGGTTTGAAGAAGGCCTTTTTATGACATCTGTAAAGTAAACCCCAGCAATCGGAGCCCATCCTAATCCTTCATCCAGCAGCTGTCCTTGGCATACAACCATGGTTGTGCTGATGAAACCCCGGTTCCTGAGACAGCTACATCGATCCGTACAACTTGTGCTCTTCCCCCAACACTGCCCATCAGCTTCTCAACTTTTCCAACCCAGCTGAGAGCCAGGGGTGGCCTTCAAGTTCTCTTTGCCCTACCCGGCAACCACCTGCTCTCTCCATTAGCATACATCCCATCGTGCACAGGTACCATCGCCAATGGCACTCCAGAGACTATCAAAGGACACTCACAGGTGCTGTTCTGAGATCCCTACCCAAAGGGCCAGCTCCACCTTCTCCACTCCCCCCTTTTCATTAAGTCACACTTAGAAAAGGAACACCTTTTACTAGCACCCACTGAAACCTCAAGGAACACTTGGGAACATGGCACAGACATGAACTCTGCACCCACCTAGCTCCAAGGCACCTAAGGACAAGGAAACCTGAAGGCTTCCCTCTTCCTTGCAGATAGTCTGAAACCAAGAAATTACCTTTTTCTTGATTCACCAGGATCTGAAACATCCCTATGTGGACAGCTCAGCACTGCAAAGCATCACAAGGGAATTCCACCCTGCTGTGCGTGGAGATGCAGCACGCACAAGTTACTTGTTCTGGTTTTACTGAAACCCAGGAGTGTGGGAGGACGACAAGCACTCATTCTAACCAGGATTTAGACTGTGCCTTTATAAACCTCTTCTGTACTCATTTCCAAGTGCGGCCTTCCCAGCACTTCAGAGTCCTTTGGAAATGCCCCCTCAGCAGCAGCTGCAGGAAAGCAGCTGCTGTCAGGCCTAGCTATCAGCATCAGGGTAACAGCCTGTTCCAACACCATCCATACCTGCATCCCTGCAGCCATCAATCCCACACAGAGGGAGCATAAAAGCCCAGCTACTGCTTCTATGTGTTGCAAGTACCACATGTTTCAGTACAATTCTCCCTCTTGCAAAGGCAAAAAATGTCCCGACCTTGCGTAAGACATCTATTTTGTCTTCTTGCAACATATTAATTATTGTTCTGGCACCTTGGCCTTCTTGTGAAACCAGTAAAGCATGAAATGCCTCTACACCGAATTGGACTTCATATTTTCTGTCTCGTGTTAATTGCTTCCCTGCTTTTCTTCATTTGGTGGGGGAATTAAACCACACAGGCCTGTGAGAATGAACTGATACAGCAAGAAACCTGCTGTACGCCTCCGCTGTCCATTTCAGAGACTTCTGCCCATCTAGTACTTCTTCTCAACTTATAAACTACAATTCAGGAACTAAACAGATCCATTCCATTTTGACAGCAGCCTGCAATGTATTAACTAGGGTGCTACAGAAATGCTACAAACAGGAAACTCAGCATTTCTTTGTTTTAAAACCACATGAAAGCCATAAAATGATGCACGCCTGCACAACGAAAACAATGATGGAAAACAAGTTAACACTGACTCTGAAAAAAACCAAGAGGAACTGTCAGGAAGTAAAAGGTACCTGTACAGTTAACGGATAGGGAAATGCTATCTGATGCACCCTTTTTTATTTTATTTTTAAATAACAGAGAGAAAAAAATAGTCAACTAAAAGTAGGAAAAAAATCTATCGCAGACCAAATACTACGAACCCATCAAACTCCATCAGTCCCTTTTCGTCACAAATACTTCAGGAGTATTGCTAACAACCCTCCCTACTTAAAGATGATCTTGCTGTCAAAGGATTAAAGCAGATACACTGCCCATCAATATTCTGTGGCCTTTTTGGTTTCTTATCTTTTCTGGAGCTACAGGAAAACTGTGAATAAAAATCACACATTAAAAAAAACTGAAAGCTAAGGATTTTATATTAAACTAGCCTTCTTTTTTGTTTTGTTAAATACAACTCATCTAGTCCCAACTGGGGACATCAACAGTGTCATTCTGTGATTCAGAAAGCACAGGAAGCCACAACGAAATTTCTGTAATTTACAAGGAGGAATAAGGACAACCTGGAAGACTCCAGGCCATGTATTCTTCAACACCACACCTCAAAGGGTACCGAGAGCCAAAACCAGCCCCGCGCAACACACTTCACTGTCACTAGGTTGATGTTTGATGCCAGGACCTTCTGAGCATATCTGAGAAGTCTTACCAGACCTGCTAGATCCTGAGCTCTTGGGCTTCTCCTGGTCTTTGCTTTACTCAAGATTCTCCCAAGCAAGACCTCATTCCAGTTGTTGGCAAGCCCTGAGATGGACATATGTGCCTGGCTGAGGCCTCAGGGATAGCTGCAGCTCCATCTAGGATGGTATCTGGGCACAAAGTGCCATCACAGACTTCCAGCTCCCGAAGCCATACCAGCCCAAAGCTCCTGAACACAGAGTAACCTGCAGGCTGACAGGGAGCTGTGGAGCACCTGGCTTCCCTCCGATCATCCTGAAGGGGGAAACAAAGCCAAGCAAACTCAGATACAGGCTCACTCCACCGTGCTTCTCCTCTTGTTCTTCACAGCTCAGTACAAACCAGGCCATAATGCAGTGCGGGTTGCCAGCCCATCCTGATGATGTAGTTATTTCCAATTGGCACTTGGGAGCAGTGAAGATGGGAGGCATTACTCATCGCCAAGAGTACAGATGTTTCTAATTGCTTTCCATTACCAAGAATAACAGCTGTTTACATCTATCAGCAAATAATTCACAAGAGCTCCAGACTATTAAGATAACACACCCCACCTGGTCACCATCACAAGTTGTCAAGGCCAAGGTAGTGGCTGCCAGAATCCCCTTCTGCATCTCTGTTCATCAAATGACAGCATGTGTCACCTTCAGATATCCTTATGCTACCCCACAAGCCCTGGCTTCTTGGTGGCCTGACAGATCACACGGACATATGGATTCTTCATGGCCTTGCAGTAAATGCTTTACGGTTATACCACAGTCAAGGGCAAATGACAGGAGCAAGGGACTTGTGAATAACCCAGTAAAAGAAATACCCGTGCCTGTAATAAAGTGGTTAGCAAAGACATGTGCCTGCTTTGCACACAGTTGTGCGCAGAACAGCCTTTAAAAATACCCCAAGTAGCTGGCAATGGATTTAATTTTGCAGCTCTCTTGTGCCTTGCCCAGGGCCCAGGTAAGGGGCCTGCACAAAATCATCAGCACAGGAATTCACTGCTCCCTTCACTGACTCAAGCTACCTTTTTCAAGGCTGGCACAGGCCATGAACTCATTTTCCTCACACCAGCCCATCTAGGCAGGAGGGACTATCCTTTTCCAGCCCTTCACAGCTGAGGGCCTGGGTCTGCCGCAGGGGCTCCCCACCATTTACCCCAGACAAGTAGATAAGCAGCCAATTAACATTAACAATTAGGAAACAGGCAGCCTAACGCCCTACAAGTGACTGATATCTAATGAGTTCAGCAGTATTAACCATTTCCTGATCATTAAAGCTGCATTTTCATTTGTCTGACAGAGCTCTAAGTCCATATGTCTGCAAACAAAAACCTGCTTGCCCTAATTCAGGTGGCTTTCTACCCTTGAATCTAGGATAACTAGGCTGATTTCATGAGAAACAAAGGAGAGGAAGGAAGAGAAGCCCTCCAACAAATGTTTTGGTCCATGCATAAACCACTCCTCCAGCCATTCCCTGGGAACTCTTTCTCGTGTATAAATCCCTTGTAGAATGTATCAAATACCTCTGGCAACTGGTATATCAGGATCTTCTTCCAACAGTATTTTACCCATTGTACTGAACTGTTTCCACTAGAGAGAGTTCTCTTGATTATTATTTTACAACCCAATACCTAAATCCTTACATTACTGACATACACTTGACCCTGCTGCACTTTAGCCCATGCTGAGCAGCAAGCACTGCTTTAATTAGATTAAGATCAATGGGGCACAAATCCTCCAAAGGGTCAGTGTGCTGTTCCCGAGGTCAATACACCAAAACCAAAAGGATTTGTACAGACTACCTATTTTGGAAGCTGCTTCTATTTCAGATGTGTCATCTGTGCCCTCCTCCCAAACTGCCAGCCAACCCCTGCTCCATCCTTTACATCTTAAAAACAAGTTTGAAAGGGTTGTTCTGTGAAGTTACTGCAGTAGGACATGTAGGACCCTTTGATCTACTTTTGAGAACTGTATTCAGCCCCTCGAGCCTCGGGTTAGTCAATGGTGGCTTTTTGCCTTGGGAACATCCAGGTGCCCAGCTGCCATCTCCTATGCACATTTCCTTAAACACTGCAAACCCAGGAAAGGAATTACTGATTGCTCCACATTTTGGTCTCCCAGAGTTGCGCAGCCATTGCTGTTCTCATCACTTGTGCTATTTCAGGGCAGTGTCTCCTGCACAGGGAAGGCTGCCAACAGGAGCAGAATGCCATTACGAGAGGAGGCTGCTGTGAGCTGCCACCATCACAGGGAATTTATCACTGTGAGCCACAAGCATAATGGACTCCTTCACCAAATGACTTTGGATACGCAGGGCTTGGCACTGACTGCCATCCACATGCAATTATTAAACTGCAAATGCATGTAATAGGAGCAGGGGACAGGGACATCACATCAGTGCAGGCAGCCATCTCTTAGCAGGTCTGCACACACAGGCACAGGAATTCACTCCAAGAGTCCAGACTGCCCGACAGGCGGGCAGGAAAAAAAAACCACTGAAAAAAAAGAAACTCCAGAGCTTTGCTAAACCCAGCAGCTCAGGAGAGGCGTTAATATTGAATGCTTTTGGCTGGGAGAGTGAGCTTGGCTAGAAAAATCCAGATACAGTAGCTACAGCATCATTTATAAACCTTTGATGCCCCAACCTTCCATCTTTCCCTGCCCTACTCTGCATTATGGACCAACACATGAACTCCATCAGGCACACGGACCTTTCCAACAGTCATTTCCTAAAAAGGCAACTATGTAAAGTAGTTTATTTTCCCAAGTGTTCAGCAGCTCAAAACTCTCACTCCAAGAACAAGCTTTTCCCTACGCGTATCCATGTGATCCTTCTAGGCCAAGCTACGAAGGGAAACCTTGTACCTGTGAATACCGACAGACAGGTGAATACATCCACTGGACCCAGAGCACAGGGAGAAAACCCTTTAGAGGGTGCTGTCCTGTGAGTCTGCAAGCCCTACACCTTCAGAACCAGGCTAGAAGCTCCAATTCTTCCAACATGGTTACTACCATCTCCTATGCTTCCATCACTTCTCTCAAGTACATCTCTCTCCAGCTGTCTCACCTGGACCCACACTAGATATTTTCTTTAGGCCTACATGGAATTTCACCTCATAGTACGGTTTCCTAGAGCCCTACCAACCTGTTGGCTTCCCATACACCCAACAAAGAGGGTGAGATATGGATTTAGGATTCCTGCCTTTTGCTTTACTTCTGTTGCTGAGGCTCTAAGCAACCCCAGATCAGCCAAGTAATCAGAGCTGACACATGAGAAAACACAACTGTTCATGCACGTTTTTTGGCAGCTAATCAATTATAAAGATATAGCTAAGCCCATGCGGGATGTAGAATACAATGACTTGTTACTTGCTTAATCTCTCCATTCCCCTAGGAATCCTCACTGTTTGGTAAGTAGATTAGCTTCCTCACCTGCTATTATCCAGGCAGTGCGCTCCCTGTGCCCTACCTACCCTCATCCTCTTCTCTCTCTTGTTGTGACTTTTCATATCAAATATATTGCTGTCGGACACTGCTCCCTTTTGCCCTCCCATTTCTCACTGCCTCCAGCATATCTCAACCACCCTATCCCAACCCATACCATAATTCTCCACCCATAGACTTCTTGCTGAAGTAATGAGCAGAGCTGTCTGTGCCTCCACTCTTGATGCAGGCCACATACACCCATGCTGTATGCATCAGCTTTTACAACGGTAAAACTGTTCCCAAGAGCATTGCGAAGAATTTTTTAAAAAAAAAAATTTAAAAAACACCCCAAAACTAAAAAAAGCAACCTCAGCAATTTGCTCATTCTCCTGGTGCCAGCTTCTGAAAAGCTTCAAAAAACCCCAACATTTAAAAACTCCAGAAGCAGGTACTAGCTTAGGTTTTGGATTTTTTTTCCTCCTTCCTGTCCTGATTTACAATCCAGGCTCCAATTCCCAGTCCCCAGGCTCCCAGCCTGGCATGCTGGAGGCTGCCACCTGGTGAGAGAGCTGGGAGTAGAGAAATTTAAGGGAAAAGACTACCAATTACCAGGAATGTAGCAGCCAAGTTTCTATCCAAGACCAGTGCTCCTGTGGTGCTCCTTTTCCACCTGCACTGAGCTCACAATGCCCAGGCAGCGGGAGCTGCAGCAGACAGCCACAGCCCCCATCTATATGCACACAGCTCTAACTCACCCGTATGTTTCTTGACTTGAGCACACAGTGCTGTAACTGATGTGGAAGATGGATAGATAAATGTCCAATATGTTGAGCCCTGAAAGATGCCGGCACAACCTGACCCAATTAATCTTCCTGCAGTGCCTGAGCTCTAATGGGTGCCCAGGCACATGCCATTCATCACCCCATACCCATCCATCATGCTGCAGCACGTACGGGGCCTGGCAGGGCTCTGCGATGCATGGGGACAGGGCACCTCTACAGCTGCAGAAAGCAGGTTCTCCAGCTCATTATTTAACTTGGTCCTGGGATAGAGGAGCCAAAACCTCTTACCAGCACTACTGAGTTCTTATCAAGACATCTAAAGAACAGAGATTCTTTGACACAACTTGCTTATTTTGACAAAAAGGAGAAGCTCCTTTGCATTGAGCTTTTGTAGCTCTTCTTTTTAAGGATGGGGTGCCCCTCAGAGATTGCCCCAGGAGGAGTGACTGCACTTTCATACTGTGTATCAATCACAATGACCATGCCACCCTGAGCAGCATTTCCAAATCTGCTGGGAAAGCAGCTCCTGCCACCTGATTTGCTCTCACAGAACTCAACACGGCCAGGGAACTCCCTCATCAAGACTTAAGTGGCCAACTGGGAAACAACTTCTACTTGAAAACTGTTACAAGGGACCTTGAGTGGAGACTCAAATCCACCCCCATCCCAGTGCATACCAATCCTTTTTCACGGCTACATGGAAACACAACCCAGCTAATGGGCACACAATACGGGAGACGCCAGAGCATCCCTCTGATTTACAGGACAGCTAATGAGCACATCCAACGAAGGCTTGTTGTCTCCCATAAAACCAGCACGGATGTAAGCACTGATTAGAAACAATTAACTCCATGCAACACTAAATAACTTCCCATCATTACTGTAGTTTCTTTCCCACCCCATTAGAAGTACACGGGCAAATATATGATACATAAAATATATCTATATGCAGCCAAGGAACTTGGTACTCCAAAGCCACCTCTACCATATGGGGTGGCCTGCAGGTGACAAGCCGTTTCTTGTATTCATCCTGATGTCACAACAGCCATGTAAACACCAAAGTAAAAAAACATTGCTTACAGTAACCTGAGATACATCACTTGAGTCATCACCAAAACAGCCACAAGGCCTGAAAAACAGGGATGGAACACTTGAATACTGACAGTGAAAAGGCCCCAAGGACACAGCCCAGGGAATTTGGGTCCTGTCTGCTCAGAGAAGATTGTCAGGAAGCCCCACTAGAGGCATCTCAGGTATTCCCTAGGGCCACCAATCATTTGTGCCTGTTTTATAAATAGGAGATTCAGAAAGAAAATCAGTTAATGAACTAGTGCTGCAGGTGAACGTTTTAGGACAAGAGCTCCTAGGTATGAACTCTGCTTAGTAGCCCAAAGCACCTAGAGCCATGAGCATGAGAGGTGCTGACTAAGTAGCACCCCTGGGCTACAGCAGAAATCAGGCTGACATAAAGGAGCACTATCAACCCTTACCTATAAGGGCACTGCTAGAATGACAAGCACCTCAGAGACCTAGGCCCCAACACCGGCAAAAAAATTTACTTCCTTGTTCGTTGTCCTTCCCACAGTACTCTGGTCCAGTGCGAGAATTAGCAAGCAGATCAGAGCTACATTCCAGCTGGAACAGAATCTAATCTGCCACAGCAATCCAGAGCACACAGTTCAGGAGTCAGTGTGAGAAATTCTGCCATGAACAGTAACCAACCAAACAGCTTTTGGAAGATGCTTTTCCCCAACTCCAACTGCTGGCATAGTTGGTTTGTACTGAGGGCAGCAATACGTGGGATTTGAAGTGTTTGTAGCAAAGGAATTTCCAAAAGCGGTCTGCACTGGCATCTATCTGTTTCTGTTCAATTAACCAACAGTAACATTTACACAAAGGAATTGTCCTCAACTATATCAACTGTACTAAAAATCACGTTTCTACAATAATTGCATGATCATTTAGCTGAAATTTCACTAAGTTTCTACAGAAGAAGTGTTTTGTACACATTTAAGGCTGGTTAGTTAGTATTCCTAGTAGAGATGGAAGAATTGAACATGATCATTTCCCCAATTCCTCTCCATCACTTTGCAGCCTCCGCTGGTGACCAGTAACCACTCGGAACCAAATAGCCACTGCTGCAGTCTTATGACACAGGTACAAGTTTCACAGGACTACTTGGGAAAGTCAGGTATCAGAGCAAAGCCCTCAGTGCTGCTGCTAGAGAGGTCTAGTGAATACCCAGCCTCTGCTCAAGGCTGCTCAATAAGCTGCCATCTGCTTCACTGAGGGCCCAGGTTCTGCTTGAACAGCATTACATAAAACCAACCACCACGACATTTCACAGAGTTTTGTTTGGCTGGACCAAAAACCTCTTCAAAACACAGTTACCCACACAACAAAGACACTGGACCCTCAGATCACTGGGACCCATCACCCACACAACAGGCAAAAATGCTGTCCTGAATCAGAGTGCTGTTCCCAGCAGTACCAGCATATCCAGCCCACCACACACCTGGAGCTCCCTGCCAGCAAGAGGTGTGCTGGTCAGATGGTCCAAAGAAGCAGTAGCTGGTGAAATAGAAACCTTTTAGCGTTAAGGTACTGTTCATTTAAGGTCCCGCCCCCTGTTCAAATGCTTCACCCCGCACCCAGGGAACTAATTTCCCCCTTCCATCTAGCTGGGATTTCCCATTGTTCCATTTGTCCGTCTCACAGTGCACCTCCAGGAGCATTCGGCTCTGCCTTCTCTCACCTTTCCATTTAGCAGCTGCAGACACCAGCAATATCTCTCTCACTCAACATCTCTAGGGTCACAGATTCCCTTAGAAGCACCCACACCCTGCTTCAGGAACTCCTCTCCCAGACTGAACCACTGCAGGGCCCCCAGCCTCCATCCCCACCCTCTGCCTTTGCACACTCTCGTACTGTTGTGTCAGTACAGTGAACACAAGCTCCTGGCAGAGGCCTGTGGTTGCCTGTCTGCTCCAGCTGCCCGGGCTCGTACAGATGACAGAGATAACAAGAGGGCTACCACAAGAGCTCAATCTTTTTGCAGTGCTGCTCACTACATGGATTTCTGCGAAGTCCCAGGACAGCCTGGGACTTTGCCCTTCTTCCCTCGGAAAATAAAGCCACAGAGAAATAGTTGGATGTGGGGGC
>VZRQ01005713.1:262480-279202 GCA_013397975.1 Machaerirhynchus nigripectus
GGGGAGGCAAAAAGCTGCCGTGTGGTGGTTTGAAATGAGCAAGATGTTAACTAATTTTACTTTTAATCTTCCCTTTTGCTGCAAAGTGAGCCATTCAGGCATCACATCTTCTGCATTTTCCTTGCCTCTTTCAGAGAAGCATATTGGGGCAGAACTTGCCAGCTGTCTGCCTCCTTCGCCTTCTGCTACCATTATCCTGAGGTACCACCCCACCTTCTGGCCCTCCAGCTTGTGGGGGGGTGGGGAAAGGAAGAGGAGGGAGGGAGGACGGGGAACACAGTTACTCTTACAACACATCCGTGGTGGGGAAGCCAGAATTAACCAGACAAATATTCCAATAGGACACGGCATAGATGGAGAGCTCTGATTTCTGCAAGCAGAATTTACACCTGCCTCCATCCATCCCCACGCAGCAGGAACTCTGCACTGCAGTTTCACTGTCACTGCCTTGCAACTTCATTAACCCTTCCCCATTAAACCCTCCAGTCAGACACAGAGTGCGCTGCCCCTGCTCCCCCCACAGGAGGATATTCTGATGCCCAGGCTCAGCCAAAGCAGTGACTCAAGTTGGAATGATGCATTTCACTGCTTGTGGGCTCTGAGCACATCCAGCAGCCTGGCAATCCCAGCCCAAATGCCTCATGCTGCCTGCAAGTAGGTGTAGCTGTTTGCAAAATACACAGCACACAGAGCCTGTGTGTGGCAACAGCTCCGCAGCCACAGATGGATTTGAGAGATGTGGACCATGAGCACATCACAGAAATCTAGCATTTTTTCTATAGCGCTCCACACATTAAGAAACATGAAAAAACACGGAAACAAAAAAGCATTTCTAGTTACCCACATGCTCAAATACCCCTGGGTTTGTTGGTTTGGTGGTGTTTTTTTGGGTTTTTTTTTGTTTTGTTGTTGTTGTTGGTTTTTTTTGGTTTTTTTTGGTTTGTTTTTTTTTTTTTTTAATTTAATAAAACCCTGCAAATCTAGTGTTTCACCTCAAACTGTTTTAACCTTTTTGGAGCTACAAGTGAACTGCATTTTAACCACCACCTGTCATGTCCCAGTGGCACAAATTGGCAACCTTTTTTGGAGCAGCAGCAGAACTGCACCAAATCAGACTTTTTACCCAATCAGGCTGTCAACCTGCACAGAAACCAAAATGCTTCATAAACAAGTTTGAAGTCTAGAAACAGGGGTTGTGTGCCTTCCCCTAAGTTCGTCTGCTCCTCTGCTTTCTCTTGTCACACGCCCAGCACTCAACCAGAACCAACACAGTAAATGGAGATTACTCCATCAATGACTTATGCAGTCAAAGACAACATGAAAGCTTTTGTCATTTGCTGCTGCTGTTTTTCATACATCCCCTTCTGCCTCCATTCTCTTTGTCTAACCCGAAGTGCCCCATCCCACCCAAAGCTCCCTGGCTGCTGTGTTTTTCTCAGCTGGACACACTGTATGGCCATCAACAGTCCCACCTGACCCAACAAGCGACTCAGACCTCTAAGGACACCACCTCACTTAAGTGCTCTACAGCTTCCAGAACTGAGCAGTAGTTAGACCTGCCACAATTTATCTACTCAATTTCATCTAAATCAGGTTTAAAACCTACAGGAAAAAGAAAAAGCACACTAACAAGATCAGACACTTGTAATGTAGAATTCTCATCAAAATTATCAAGGTCATCACACACCAGGATAATCCTATTCCTTCTGGAAGAAAATGGGGTTTGGATTTCAAGTCCTGAGGTCTTCCTTGATAAACAATCAGCCTCTCCCATACATCACCAAACATCTAACAGATGCCAGGCACGATTTCTGCTGACCAAAACAAGCTTTCCAGCCAGTATTAGCAACAGTCTCAAATACTATGTTAGTGACAAAGAATGCTTCAAATAAGACTAATAAAATCCAAAGAATTAGAGGATCTCAAGAGACCTTTCAGCCCACCCTTCTTCAAAGCAGAATTTTCTGCACTTTTAACTCCTTCTGACATGAGATGGTTCCACATATCTCAAAAGAACTTCTACAATTTCAGTATTTTGCATTAGCTTCTGCTGTCAACTCTGGAAAGTCTGGGTAGGTGCCAATATCAGCAAGGGGGAAAAGCCTGTTTTTCCACCCACTTCAGCCATGAGAAGGAGTCTGAACAGAAACTAAGAAACAAACCAACCCATCAGCATCTGAAATATTCCACATTCCAGACTGCAACTGCTAGGCAAGCGGGAGCTGTAACACCAAACACATCCCAACAGCCTTTAAAAAAAAGCCTTTCAAGAATTGCAACTCACACCTCACTGAATTCATGTGCTTTCCAAACTAGGTATTTGTTAGTTCCAAGTAGTGATAGCTGTCATAAGCTACCAGCTGTGCTCAGCTATTACCGGTGGTGTCATGATAATGCTGAAAACTAGAAATCTTGCCCAAATTAACAGCCTGAGAGAAACAGGGTACCACAAAACCACAAAGCAGCAGTCAGAGAAGCAGGTCCTGTGTACCAGTGCTAAACTGGATCACCACCCATCACCCCAGACTGATGGGCAGATGGAGCCTTCACCCTTTCCCTCCACACTGCTCTCTGCTTTGAAATTGACCCTCGAAACCATCTGACACTGCAAAATAAACTATCATTCTAGCACTCAGAACTCAGAATTTACACATGGTCATGTTTTAAGTACAGGCTTTTTCTGGTCCATTGAGTATATTGTGCCTTTCTTGTGCCTCTGGTCTTTTTTTAACTATTTAGCCATCTAGAAAAAACACAGGGGCTCCTTAAATATCAGTCTTCCCTAAATATCATTAGAAGGCAACACCACAAAACTACACGCAACTCCACAGGAATATTTTGGTTTTGCTACATGCCTTCTCAGACACTGCCACCTCTGCTTGCTTTCATGGATGATAACGCCACTGAAATCCATGAGGTGGCATCTATTTATGCCAACAGATAGCTTGAGTAATGACTAAGTATGGGTTTCCAGAGCTGCAGAACAGGCTCTCTTTATGTCCCATGTATTCCAGGTATGGAGAGGGCACAAGTGGCCAACCCTGCTTGCAGATTTTTCTTCACATCAGTGTTTCTACACAGCAAAAGCATGTGACTGCAGACACACAGGACACTGTAGTTAAGGCAACAACGTGCCACCTTTCAGCAATGTGCCAGCAGTAGAACCCATCTCAGGTGTCTGACATGCACAGACGGGTGACCTCGCCCCACACCTGGCCCAAGAGCTCCCCCTTCTCTCCAGCTGCAAACACAAACAGCTGCTGAATTACCCCAGTTTCTAGACAAGACTGAGACACTCGCTCCCTCTACCAGGCAGGCAGTCATAACCTCTGCAGCCATCCTGCACTTGCAGTAGCAGCAATATTAGTAAAAACAACAGCACAGGAAATACAGGTCAGTGAGAACACAACACAATAGTCATCCTCTTGCCTGAGCTTTTTTTCTACTCTTCCATGCAGGTTCTGCCCTTGGCATTTTTTATTTTTCAAACATCTTTTTCTCCAGTCTTTTGAGAACAGAAATGCTTTGAACGCTTCAATTCCGAGGCCCTTTATTCTTAACTGCTATTAAGCAACGCAACCCAGGAGACATTTCCTGCACACAGCGAGTTCTGCAAATGAGAACTGAAGGGTTAGAACAGGCCTAGCTGTGAGGAAAACACTGCTGATGCTAAGGGGGACTGACAACTTTTGGTGTTCCTCTCTAGTTAATCTGATGACAAACTCTTAGAGCAGACAACATGAAATCTTTTTTATGCTGTTAAAACTGGGCTCCCACCAAGGAGAAAAATTAAGGACTCTTCATTCCCACTGCAGCAAAAAACATCCATTTTAAGTGCTTGCACACGGTTTAGGAGCTTTGCATCTGGACTCTACCATTTAAAAACCTGCCTTATATTTTTCACAGAAAAAACACCATCTATTTATACATGAACAGAACCTTTGCTGTTCCCTTTTTTCAGCATGACATACTGTCCCCACCTGAATTCAGTCCTGGTCTTATTAAAACTCCAATTTTGTTTCTGAAATGACATGTTCATTCTCAACTGCACCAGCACTCACTAGATGATTTGTACGAGTCAACGCATCTCACAGACCTTGGGTATTTCATTTGTACACAGAAACACAGCACTGGAAGGCAATCCCTGAAAAGGCATCTAAAATGACAGAAGGATTCTCATTTATTCTTATGAACAGATTTTCAGAAGTGACTACCTATTCCAGGTGTTTCAGTTTCTCCATTTTTCTCTCGACATAAATATTTAAGAAGCTGGATTTCAAGGCAATGCACTTTAAATCAGTTCTCCCCAGGATGGAATTGCAGCACTTGGTATTTCAGGAAAATCTTGACTAACAAGGAGACTCAATTCCGTGTGAATTAATGATGCTCTGGAGAAAAATAAGCAATCATCCAGATTTGAAGCAGGTTTAATCTACCTGGTTCACGTGGCAGAAACATCTAGTGCAAGCTGCATAAGTAACTCTTTATATTGCACGGGAACACGCTTACCTTTGGAAAAAGGCACCCTCAAACTCAGCACACAGAAAAAAACACAGGGAAGCCCCTGTGCCATACCAGAGCCTATGCCTTGCTACTGTCCATAGAAACTCCATTCGCTTTATACCTGAAGCACTGCTGAACAGAAAGTTACAATGATAGAATAGCACAAACCAGACTTTTCTAAATGCTGCCATCTCTTTAATTTCTTGTCTCCACCACACTGATGTCTTGCAGGCTCCCCTTTAATGCCTGTGCAGGAGTTATTAAATAAATGACTGTGTGCAGTGGCAGTGGCCCATGACACGCGGCCATTCCGCACTCTCGGTGCAAATGCAGCGGGATGGATGAAGCTGTCATGCTGCATCCTCAGAAGGGTATTTGTTAGACTCATTTTGCTGCTGTCATGGGCTGTAGATGTTACTCCAGCCTACCCTCATGCCAACAAGAGTTTGGAAGGCACTGCAGGAAAAACGCAGTGTGGAAAGCAGCACAGAAAGCGCTCAGTTTCTCTACGCAGCTTTCAGAAGAAAACAAAGACATTTTATCACAATGTAGAGAAAATGAAACATACAAATATATTCAAAAAGCTGGCTCATGCTAGGTTTTGAGGCTGAATTTCCAAGTGTTTTTGCAGTTCCACAAGAGAGTTCTCAACATCAGCTGCTCCAGTGCATCTCCAATCCATACTGGTTGTGGATAAAATTACCATATGAAGGATACAGAGAATGAATAACTACCCCCTAAATGACACCAAGAAGGGAAGAGAAGTGCAGCTCAAGAGAGGCTAAGGTGACTGAGCACCTCCATGCCAGAACCACAGAGCACAGGGACCCATCTGCTATCCACCTGCAGTCAGCTGCGGGGCTCTCCCATCAGTTCATCCCAGCTGTGATTTCTGAAGCAGGTACTTGTGTACTCTAAATGGCTGTGATGCAACCAAAGTTACTTAAGGACAGCCACTAGAAGTTGGCACGTTTTGACAGGGTAACACAGATAGGACTCAAGTCTCTAAGAGAAGCCGGGATTACTCACTCTATTTCTGTTTGTAATTCAATCCTCACAAAATACCTACTTTTACACATCCCACTTCCCCCAATCTGACCCAGTCAGCAGCGCCCTAATGATCCACACACAGACACACACAACCACACCACCACGTACACACACACACACACATCTACAAATTATAAAAGCCAAAATAACTTTGGCACAACACAAAGAGGTGGTTGTCAACAAAAACAGATGGTCAAAGAATTGGGCAAACACTCAGAGTTCCAGAAATGAAGCTTTTGCTTTCATTCTAAATGCCATACTTCCTTACCCAGCTCCAGACAAGAGGATACATGGAGCCAGTCACAAGCTCGCTTCCTGCCAGGCTTCTCTGTTTTCATGACAAAATTAAGAGTCCACAGATGGAATAACTCAAAGCTAATTTTTACACAGGTTGGTTTTCCCTCTCTCCCTCCTCCCCATGATTCCAAACAACAAGAATAACATATTGTACGAAATTAAAGAAACAACTACAAGGAGGGGGGAGTAAAGTTGCAGTGAGGTCATTCTGTTGCTATGACTTCAGTATGAAGGGAGTTCTATCTAAATTGAGAAATTATTTCTTTCGCACTGTGCCTCAGGAAGTCTGCTTCAGCGAAAAGCCTGACAGTATCACACTCCACCATTCCAACTTCTTCTATTTATTTCCTCCCAGAAACTCAAGGCAACTATCTTATTCTTGCTCTGGCACGTGATCCTACTGCCACCAACTTACAACAGCCCAAGCTTTCTTCCAGCCCTCTTACTCTCACTGTTCCCTCCCAACTCCAGTGGAAGCTGGATTCCCACTCCCACTGTATTCAACAGAGCCCAGTGGAAACTAGACAAGGTAAATCCTAGAAGTTGTGCAGAGGACACCTCGCTCACAGCACAGTGTATCCCAGGTACTTGCTGGACACCCTTCTGAAAGTGCGGATACAGGGAACCAAGTTCAAAGGAGGAAAACAAACAGTATTAAGAAGCAGGAATACCCAGCAAAGAATGTGTTCATCCTTGCCTCTTAAATAAGTAAAGTTCAGACAGATATCAGCAGCATATTGAATTATTTTTCATTTCTTTCCAACGGGCATTCCCACACACTCGGCCAGCATCAGGGGTGTTCAAATCTGTGGGCTGCATTAAGGCTGACCTCCTCCAAGAGCTGCCACTTGCCAACCAGCACTGCCCTATCACGCTTCACTTAACAGCAGAAGAAAAACAACTGTGCTGGAGTGCATGTAAAAACTCAGGTAAAACATGGCTTTGCTGGGACATGGAAAAATGACACATTTTTAACCTAAACACCCAGAGCTTTGAGCAGAAAGGGAATGTCACTGGCAAATTTCACATTAACAGTTTCCTGGGGGGTCAATTTGGTACAAATCCAACATCATTTATAGAAGCTTTGCCCAAATGTCTAATTTTCAAACTGTAAATTTTTTCAGACTGAAATATTACAGCCCAGTGCTGACACTGGAAACAGCCTGCATAAAGGGCCAGCAGCTGCCATGAACTCTGGTGCAAGTAATGAGTTACTTGGAACTGACTGATACCAACGTTTAAAGCAGTTCAAGAACAAGTCTAACAGGCCACCTTCCCTCCAAGCTTTTGTCAGCACTGACTGCACCATGTGGATGCAGCAATACATCTCCATTTACCTTCTCCAAGGAACTACTACTCTGCTCCAGCTTGAAGCCACCATCCTGTTACACACGGCTCTGTGCAGTTCACAAGCCCGAGCAGAAGCACTAAGATAGCAACAAATTTCCCCTCAGGTGTGAGGGGACTGACTTTGTGAAGACCTTCCTGGCTCTCAAACATTGGATTCAGTCCCTTTGTCTTTGTTAGAGAGAGTTTGCACGTACCCCCACCTCCCCAGCACACAGCTATTAGAAAGAGCCAGTTTGCCTGTACACATGCATTATCTGGACTTTCCCTCCATAAAGCTCCCATTACGGACTGAGCTGAGTGCTCATTAGCCACAGCCAACGCTACAAACAGCCGAGGTCAGCTGACTGAGAGGCTGACCTTTCTGAATATCATGCCTCCAAAATAAACTGCACCATCCACACTGTTTGATGTCCTGGTTAATTGGAACCTCTTTTTTCTGCCTTTTGTCAAACACAGTAAATGTCATGGCAAATTTTAAGTGACAAGAACTTGGAAGACACATTTAATTTCCCAGTGGCATGCAACAAACTAATCCAGTTTGCATTACGCTTGTTAGAGCTGATCTCAAAGGTCCAATGCATAACTAGAGTTTAAGGAACGTTCATGTACAGATTAGCTCCTGCCCTCTGACCTCATCAGGAGCTTAATTTACAATGATACAAACTCAGCTCCACAGAGCTCTGAAGACAACTGTGGGGAGCTGCAAACTCCTGACCAGTACATGGACTGCTCCAGTGGGGCTGCTTTACCTCGCCACAGAGCACGTGGGAAATCTAGGGATGGGCCAGGTCA
Source organism: Machaerirhynchus nigripectus (assembly GCA_013397975.1). Classification (NCBI taxonomy): domain Eukaryota; kingdom Metazoa; phylum Chordata; class Aves; order Passeriformes; family Dicruridae; genus Machaerirhynchus; species Machaerirhynchus nigripectus. Next base: position 270,473 of record VZRQ01005713.1, read on the forward strand.
GACCCTTCAGGTCACACTGCATCTCCCTGTGAGATGTACAGCGGCCGACACATGCTTCAGATTAGGCATATTCAGATACAGTTCAAGAGTTCTGAACCTCACCTTTTCCTCCTGATCTAAGTAACTTCCAGGTATATAAGGGTTGAATACTCTCATACAGAAAAGTAACTCCAGATGTTGACATGGATTAGAATTTTAACTCCTATGCTGAATCTCACATTTTGAACCTCTAGGAAATACTGGAGTTTCTGCAGTATCTTTCATTATTAAACACGTCTCATACAAAACCTTCTCTCTTCCATCTTGGATGGAGAATTCACCTCCTTCCAAACCCACTATACTTATCACAGTCCAGTGAAGTGAAATAGCAGCTAAAAAAATATCCATAGGAAAACAATCTCAGCCCAGAAGATGATATTTAGGCAACTGCTTTTTTTCTATTTCATTAGTTATTTTCACCACTTTAACTTCTACACAACCTTGGTCAGTTCCCTCTTGAAGCTGTCCATAATTTACTACACCCTCACTCTCAGTATGTATAGCTACTTACATAAGCATACACTCAAATGCCAGAGGCAAGTTTTAGGATTAGCTGACTGCTCTTAATATGTTAAATCCCAGTGTACCTTTATAACACAGAGATCTTCAGATGGGGAAAAAAAAAAAACCCCAAACATCCTTAGGAACATCAAACGTATTGTAAGCAAGCATTACCACAAGCACCTTTTCAGAATCTCAGATGACAGAGAATATGACTCCACATCCATGATAAATTGTCTCCTTACTGGACTTAAAGCCTGTTATTTAAGACACTGTTTTCCTTCCTGTTGGCTGCATGATACAAAACCATCACATACCCTTTTGCTAGTTTGACAGCACCACGGGGGCAGGGTGCGCACAAGGTTTCACAAAGGACAGACCACGTCCTAGTCTAGATACAGAAGTCTCACCTAGACATGAGAGAAATTATGACAACTAACAATGGCAGCTCATCCAGACCAACCCAAGACTGCCCATGGCTTCCTCACCTTCCCACAGCTGTGATTAGTGCAGCCTGCTCCTCAGAGATTGCCAGGGTCTAAACAAGTGTTTGGGTAACAAGGAACAAACAAAGCTGCAGCCATTACACCCACATAATCCGCCAAGAGCACTTTATGTGTATGACAGAGCAGGACTCTATGGACAGACCTGGCCACACCTACTCCTCTGAGGCTCATGGGGCTACAGATCACTTATTCCAGGGAAAAGACAGCTCATATCAGAAAGGTGAGCAGCGAAAGACCACTGCAAAGCTGGGGACAAAGCCATAACTACAATGTAAGAACGAAGTCTTGAATCAAGCTTTTCAGAGTCATTTAGGGAATCAGAACATGACACATTTCATTCATGACTAGCTCTGATAGATTTATGAACTTTTGCATACTCCCAGAGTCATCCACTAACTCCACTATCCTGCTCTGCCTTGCAAAGGCCACCTTGATTTACCACTGCCACGGGTCCAGGATTTTTGGAAGTCAGGGGAAAAGTCATCTACCCCCTTCTCTAAAGCCCAAAGACCAGAGAGCTTCCTCTGCTTGCTTTCAACAACCAGTGAGCCAGGAGAATTTAGCCAGTCAGTAGAAGTCATGTATACACTTTTCAGAATTCTAAGTTCCCTTTGTTTTACACCATTTCTGCAGTAGCTTCTTTCAAAAGAACATCTGCTGTAGCTCACACCGAAGAACCATCCAGCCCAGGACACTCTGAGAGAGGCCAGCAGCACACACCTCATCAAGAGTCACTGAATGAAGCAGGCCCATGGGGACACTCAATTCAGGACACACGCCCGGTCCCTAACAACGTGCATCTCCGGGACTACCTGAGCTCAGGATGGCTTTTCGGTGTTTAACAATTCTCAGTGGGTTTCTGTTCCAGGCACTCGTCCAGACTTCACCCCTGCCTGACAAGCCATCACTCAGCCAAGTCAGACCTGTCTGCAAATCTGTACTGGGCTCCCTGGAGCCCTCCCGGCCGCCTCACTGCTCAGACACACCTTCATCTCCAGCTCACAAAGTCATCTGCACAGATCAGCACAGACAGCTTATCCGAGGACCCTCTGCCACCTAAACAAAGGTCCCTCTCCCCTCCACACGTAGGAGACAGACAGCAGATGTATGACAGAGAATCCTTCAATCTTAGGCACAGTTCTGTCACACATTTGGAACCTGCCGTGGCGTGGGAAGATTCTGACACACCAGTAAGGCAATACCCAGCGCTGTTCCCAACTGTGCTGTCTCACAAGCATCTCAGCTCCTCGCCCAAGCTTTCCTGACATACCTCCTTCTCGTTCCTACCCTCACAACTTCCTCCATCTCTCTTCACAGAGCAATGCCCTATCTCAAGAGTTCAAATCCCAGAGGAGCTCTCCAGATTTCAGCATCTTTATTGCTTTGCAAGAAGATAAAAAGCAAACAGCAAAAGAAAGGAGGAGGAGGAGGAGGGAATGTCCAAATCCTCACGGCAAGGTCAGGCACTAGTACACCATCAAACTGTTAACAAAGAAACTCACAGTTAACATCTCCCTCGGGTGACATCATGTACATTCCCTTATATCCTGTCTCCTTCCCCCATCTGTCCCTTTGTCTCTGCACTGACTCCCAACAGCCCAGACCCTACTGAGACACATCTGACAAGGCCTGCCCAACGAGGAAGGCTGCACAGGAATTTGGTAAACATCCAATGGACACCCTACTGATCCTTTCCCTTTCTCCTTCCCTTCACCTCCACTTGGATATGGACACCATCTTCACCCTGCTCCATAAGTGACCCACACTGGTTGCATCCTTTCTCTGGGCAGCTTAATGACTAATTCTAGGCACTTGGTAGCTGGTCCATTTCCTTTCCCATAGGAAACAAGGACCCTGCCACATGACCAGTGACACTGCTTCTAGTGCTAGAGTCTGCTTAGCCAGCAGGGAGCCTTCCTGCCCAGGCATCAGGATCAAAGCTTCCCAAGCACCAGCAGCTGCTCACTCCAATTCTTTCAAGCACTCTTTGCAACACAATTATCCAAAAGCTGCAGGAGGCAACTGAACAGCCTGAAACCTCTGCTCAGGCACTTGGCTTGGGATGGAGACCGGCTTTCAGCACCAGCAGCTGAACACAGGATCTTGAGGCTCCGGTCCTTCCACACCTTCACCACTCAGCACAGCCAGTGCTACCTACAAACCTACCTACAAGCCAGGGCCCTCCAAAGCAAGCCTGGCAGCTCCAGTTTTGCATGGCATTAAGACCACTGCCTCTGGCCCACAACAGAGGAACCCTGCTCAGGTGTGATTTACTCAAGTCGCTGACCACAAAGGAAGAAAGAACTCCCATATCCTTAAAGAGCAAGTGCTCTATTTCAGCTCCTCCATCACACTTCTTCTCTAGGACACCAACAATTTAAGGCTATAAGTTCTACTGATGTAATTTAAAACAAGTCCCTTGGAATAATCTCACTTGTTCACTCATTCTCAGGTGGCAACTTTTAGGATGACAAACTCGTGTACTACACAAAAAAATTTTAATACAATACAGAGTCTGTAAAATATACAAAATGGACTATGCTATACTGCTCCAGAAGCGCAAGAGCCTCAAGCACTACAGATGCATTAGCTAGAGTCCTGAGTTCTGTCCCCCCGCCCCTTACACCGTTTTCCCTGGCATTTACCTGCTTCCTCCATTCAGACTGCAGGTTCTGCAGCCCAGCTTGCCTTGCACTCTCATTTCCTCCAACACATAACATGAGCGGCCTGGGCTCTGACCGCTGAACATGCAAGCAGAAAGCAATCAGTTCACCCTATGCAGACTCCCACTTTGACCTACACAGTCCCAACAACCTCTCCAGCCACAGCACATTCCAGCAGTTTGCTGCTACAGTAAGAAATTCTGTAGTCTCTGAGCAGCAGCGTAACAGAACACAACCCTATTCATCTCCAGCCATCATGTTTGCTCAGACATCGTTTATTTTAAGTCTGCTTGCTTCATTCTGCCTCAGGCCCAGATCACATCAAGCAGACCAACCCCAACCAGAAGCACGAGCCCTCTAAAGCCTCAATTAGCCAAGCAGAGGCTTCTGTACAACTGAGCAAGTCTCTCCAATGAGAGCTTTCCTTCCAGCTCTTTGATTAAGCATAGTAGTCAGAACAGCAAAAGTGACAGAAACGTTCACTGGGGGCCTTACATTTAGCCTGTGTAGGCAGCCAAGCCAACAGCAGCTGATGGAGTATGTGAGCACACACTCCATGACTGAGTGAGAGCCCTGGGAACAGGCAGGCAGAGCTCTGCACCACAGTGCTGCCCACTTCTTACAGCAGTTACCCCAAAAATGCTGCATGCACAGACCATTGAGCTTTGAGCTCCGTGTCACGGATGGTTTATCTGAAAAATGGGAGCAGGACAGAACTGCAGAGGTTTCCTTCGCTAGCAGTAACAAAGATGGGAAGGGGAAAGATGTATGCAGTGTAAGGAAAATATCGTACCAAAAGTAAAAATTACAAATTAAATACAACTTAGTGAAAGCTCAGCTCTTTACCAGAGGTTAACAGCTCTTTACCATAGGACTTTCAGGAGCCAGTATCAAGGGCAGCAGGGGCAGATTCATACTGTGCAAGTTCTGAGATCAGCAAGTGGGAGGTTCCTTCATACCAAGACAAATGGCAACAGCGGGCGGATGCCCGGGATTCTCTATAGCTCTTGGAATTCCCTTTAAACACCCCAGTGCCATAGCAAAGGCAGCACTGGACATGGCTTTTGAGCTGAGGCGGTCAGTGGGATATACTGGATACCCAGCTGCCTCTTCTTCAAACAGCCTTCATCATTTCATTTAACAGCCCCCTGCCTTTATTTCACATTTCTACACAGCCATCAATGAGTTCTCCCATACTTGAGCAGTACAGAGCACCCCGATAAGCACTGCCACTTGGAGCGTGTGCCTCCTAGTGAATCCAAATTTCAGTACCTCATCCAGCAGAGAAAGGAACAATTTAGTTACTTGAGGGAAACACCAGTAACAGCTTCCTTTTTCACCAAGCTTCTGGAAGCCAGAGTCCACTGAAATCCATGTACAGCCCTAGCTTTATCCATAACATCCTGCAGACAAGCACTGCTATACTTCCCTCTGGAAGCTGTGGCCATGTGCAGCAGCCAAAACCAGACATAGTCAGGCAAGCTGCAAAGAGCTAAATGCTCACTGCCAACAGCCACTCCTGTTTCCTTTCAACTATCGATAGCCAGAGGGTTAGCATGTACATCCTGCACCTTTAGAAATGGTCTTAAATCTAGTATTTTTGCTGCCTGTTAGATATGATAATTTTATAAGTCATCAACTGCTACATGTTAATATAATTGGAAAAAACTATTTCAGATAGCTATTACAATGCTCCAGTGACATTTCTTTCACTTGACCAGCAATATCTGTAACAGCATCCATCTTCCTCAGGATTTGGTGCTGTAGATGTTGTCCTACCCAAACAAATTTCCCCAGTGATAGGCAACTGGTCCTGCCTTTATTGTCCCCATCAAGCATTACTCAAGGAAGTAAAACTTTCTTCCTTGCTAGGCTCTTAAGTCTTCCCTACAGTTAGTTTAAGCATGTTAAAAGATTTATCAGCTCTTTCTTCCGAGGGAGAACAGCCACCTCAGGCTTTCCTGAAATTACCATAGAGATGGCTTATACAGGGGCTAATAAGATTTTCCTTATTTAGAAGACAACAGCTGTTTAATATCACACATTCTGTTTAGCCTGGTTTGTGTCAAGCTTGAGATGTCAAAAGAAGACAGGCTGGCCACAGAAACAAAAGCACAGAGTTCATCCCTGGACCACTGGGCTTGCAACAGACAGGCCAGAGCAAGTTAAGTCATTAACAACCAAGAATACTCCAGCTTTTGGCTAGGAACTCCTATGGGAGCCAAGGCAACAGAGGAGGGTTGCAATCCACAAGGCTTGGCCTCACTGGGAATGCTGGCTAGCCTGTCTTTGGGAGAACCCAGGCAAAGCCAGCAAGGGTCACAACATCGCAAAATGATCAAAGGAGCCTCTGCAGCTTGTCCCAGGGGTGGCTGGAATCCAGTGAACTGGCACCTCCTTACACGTCTAAAACAAAGCCGGGGAACAGACTTAGGGTCAAACATCAGCCCTTAAGCCTGTGCCAAGCTAACAAGGTTAAACAGAGCATCCTGAATCATCACACAGGAAATCAAACTCCCCTTTCCCCAGCCTCCCCTGTATCGCTCGTGACCAGAGATACAAAGTTATTAGCGAAGTGATACCAGAGGTGTTTAACCAACTCCACTCCCTTCAGAGAAGCATGCAGCTAACAGGTCAGCATGAATTTAAAAAAACCAAAAAACCAAAAAAATCTCTGTAGGTTTGAACAGCAAAGAAAGGCATCTAGAACTTGAAAATAAAGGAGAAGGAAATGTTCAGGGAACGTGTACAGTCCATTTGTCTCATGTGCTAGCTAGCTAACATCACATCTCCGAAACAGGAATGTCTTCCATTGCCTTTCATTTCTCATGTCTCTGTGCTCAGACACCAGAGACATCAGGCAGAAAAATACCCCTTTGTACCACCACGCTCTGCCTTGGTCCGAGGCAGTTCACAGCTAAGCAGAACACAGCTAAGCACCTGCTCATATTAAAACCAGTCCCAGGATTCTTGATTTCACCACTGCACACACTCTGCAACCCTGCAGGCACCATTCCTAGCAAGCTACAAGGTAAAGGCTCCTCTTGTCTGCCTAGCTCTTAAAGCCCAATAAAAATTATTTACAGCCTCTCCGGGCTATCTGGTTTAATCCTTTCCAGCTCAAGTATGACACTTGCTGGGACACTATTAGGTTTCTTACAGTGCTCTGACTAGCAATCACATCTGTACCTGACTGTCAGGGGACACCCTTGGCTGAGCCGGCCACCTCGGTCTATGCTGAGAGCTCTGAAATTTCTCAATTGAAACATTTGAAAGTTAATGAACCCTTCTAACACAAAGCTCCCACGGCTCGAGAGTTCTTTTATGAGCCCAGCACACGGTGGATGCAAAGGAAAACCTCACTTCAGGCAGGCCAGTCTTTTTAGAACACACCCAGGCAGAAGGCCAGACTCAGGCACAGCAAACGGCAGTCAGGACCAAAAGGCACCACCCACAGGATTGCTGGGTGGCTCTGCCACACGGTAGTGCAGGCCACAGCCCGCTCGAAATAGGGCTGCATATAATCACAGGCCCTCACTGGCTGAACATACGGCTGCTGTACATGGCAAACCACTTTTAACCCTCTGAAAACAGTCATCAGCTCCCAGACGCTGTCAAAATGTGAAACCAATATAAAAAACCCTTAAGAGTCAGCTACACAGAAATGTCACTATGGAAAAAAAAAACAAACAATAAAAAAAACAATCTTTTCAAAGCAATAATTTACTTACATGCCTCTTCATTTGAACTTCGGTTCATCTTTCAGGAACACCTTCCGGTCCTGTGGAACTTCAAACTTCAAGTGGGATCTAGAACCAGAGCCCACTCCCTGCACTCCACACAGTTCCACCTCAAGTGCCACATGACCATTTTTCAGCCCCAAAATCCATCAGTACCGCAGCACACAGAGTCAGACACAGAGAACTGCTGCCGTTTTTACAGGCATTGAACAGGTTCTTCCATGGGGAGGCAGGACCAAGGAAACCCAGTGCCTCTGCTCCAGAAGCACAATCTTCTTCCAGCTCCCACTCATTCCAGCTCATGTTCCTCTCTCCAGTGCTGCACACCTGGCCCCAATGACACCATCAGGCCCGGGGATACCACTGCATTTAACTGGGAGCATTGGAATGAGGTCAGACTGGTACACCCACACCCAAGTGCAGGGCAGACTAAGCTATCATTGCCATAGCAGAGAAAGGGACTGGCTTTTTTCCCCTTGTTTTTTAATTGCTAAGCCTGCAACTGGGGTTGAGCATGGGGAAGGGGGAAGGGAACAGAATCTGGTGAACAGCTGGGGCCTATCACTTTTCATTGCAGGTCTTGGAGAGATGTGGTTGACAGAGTGATGCACAGAGGCTGTCCCAGTTAATGACTTCACCATTCTCCATCATTATCCCCATCATTAGGAAATTAGGAGGACAGAAGGTATTTACTGTAAACCTGCCACCTCCCAAGGAGAGATAAATAGAAACTGATAAATGGGATCTTCTGGTGCTGTTCGTCTATTAACCTTCTGCTTCCCAGTTTAGGCATGTGCATGCTATCCTGCCATTAATATCCAGTAACTGGCATAGCAGTGGGCAACACGCTCCTACCTTGAGCGTCAAACATCTCCTGTGCTGCGTGCGAGCGCACGGCAACACACACCACAGCTCTGCGGCTGGGGCCGGGGAGGGGCTCCCATGCACTGCTCACACCTCAGCCCCGAGGCTGAGCGAGCAGCCAGACCTGCTGAGTCTGAGCATCAGGCATGGATTTGATGGCAGGAGACTTGGGAGGAGGAGAGGGCAGTATGTGTGCATGAACTGCCCTGCATGGAATCAACAAACCAGCACATAGGGACATTGGCAACTCCAGCTGAGCTGCTGTGTCTTCTGTCAGTCTACCTGTAAATACAGCTCACAGATGCCCCCGGGAATGAGAGTCCCACTCACTGCAATCTCTCAGCATCCAGGAAAGAAGCATTTTCCTCACCATCTCAAAGCCATGTGTTCTGCAAACTGCTAAAAAAAAAAAAAAAA